>JAVJGG010000039.1:22881972-22899938 GCA_035590195.1 Aviceda cuculoides
GCCCCCTCAGGGCCCCCCCGGGGTGGACCCGGTTCGCCGCCGGTGGCCGGAAAGCGCGGGAAGTGAGGGTGCCGCCTTCCTCGCGCGCCCGGCGGGAAAGCTGACCCGCCTCTGCCACGCCCCCCTCCCGGCAGCCGCCAATAGGATGGGCCGCTACCCACGGCCGGGCCACGCCCCCCCGGTCGGGTTAAAGCCCCTGCTCTTCTCGTTCGGCTCCCAAAGCCCCGCTTAAGCTCGGTAATCTCGTCCTTCTTCCACCGTGGCCTACGCGGGACAGACTCGTTAAAACCCACGAGTAAAATAAGCTGAGGCAGGCCTCAGCCCCTCACCGGCAGCAGGACAGCAAAAGTGTTGGTGAAATAACTTTATTTAGTGTGATACACGGCCGTGGTCAGACAGTCCATACTCATATTAATAGTCACACTTACTCGGCTAACAGCTAGGAGACAGCAGGGCCAGACACACACTCAATATTATACACATCCATAGAGAAGACAGTGGGAAGTGAACTATTTTATTTCACTAGTTACCCCCCTCCCCCACCCCCCAGTTACTTAGGGTCTCCCCCCTCCCTCCCCCCAGGTCCGTGACTCGGAACAACACGACAGCAGAGCAGCGCACACCTGCCTGTGAGAAGGGGACAGCAAAAACCTGTTCTACAGCAGACACGGACACACCGAGAAACATCAGCAATTCCCACACAACAGGGGTATGTACAGAGGAGGGGGCTGAGCATCTTGTCAGGCGCTGGGACCCGGCTCTGCCAGCTGGGACTGTGGGTAAGGTGGGGCAGGGGGGGACACTCTGGAGTGAAATGGGAAACCGCATCCCTGCTTCCTCCTGCAGGCCAGCTCACCCGGAGGGGAAGGGACAGGGTTTTGGGAAAGAAAATGTCAGCCACCGACAGCAAGGTGACTTGCCGCCAGTAAGCCAAGGCGGGGACCACCGGCTCCCGGTCCGAGGCTGCCCCTTCCCCTCCCCTCGACGGCCCACAGGCTTCAAAGTGCACACGCTGTGTCAGGGACCCAACAGGCATCCTGCTAGGGGAGCGTCACTAACCACCAAACGCGCTCGTTCCCACCCGTCACACTGCGGTCAGTCACTCTCCTGCCCGCTGGCATCCCCCCCCCGCCATCAGCGTGACATAGGCCAGGTGATGAAAAGAACAGCAAATGGCTTAGAGCCATCCGACTGATTTATTCTCCTCGCTGTCAACAAACCTACAGACTTCTGGTTAGGACAGATGGATGAAAACCCCCAGCAAAAGTCTCTGAAAAGCTCTATTAACATAGTGAGAAACCAGGAGCAGGGAGAAGAGGATGTACTTCCCAACCTCCAAGGTGGAGAAGTGACACCAAAATTCACTTCAGCAGCATACATTCCTCCATTCCTCTACCCAGGTCCGACAATAAATCCCTGCCACTGCTCATCTCAGTTTTGGCAATATTGGAGCTTAACACTATTCCAAAAGTGAAATGGCTACTAGCCCCATCCCCCAGAAGTCTACTACAAAGGCAAATGCAGCTACGTATGATTTCATCAAGCGGCAACCTAGGTACAAGAGCACAACAGCTATTGCTGGCCTTCCATCTGCTGTAGCTCTCCTGCTCCGTGTGAAGAAGCTCCCAGCCTACGTGACGATGAACAGGAGAACAGAGACTAGAAAGGAGCCTGAACAGCATCCATGACTTCTAGGGCAGGTGTTGCCCCTGTAGTGATGGATTTCAGGTAACTGTTTGCTTTCACTGTTGACAGACAGGACCCAGGTCTCTACAAAGCACCCCGAGGATCTCTCCCCACCCAGCTTCATGCTGCAAAGCCTCTGTACCCTCTTCCTTCCCCACATCTGACAACCAACACTCACCGAGCACCAACGTCCTCTGGATGGGAAGACACTCCAACTGAGGAGAGCAGCCTGTAGCGTGTCTCTGCTACACAAACGGGAGCAACAAGGCCAAAGCTATCAGAGTTTGGGGGTTTCCAGTGCTGTGTGTAACACAAGGGGCAAAACTCAGAAGTCGTGAGCAAGAGTTAGGCTCACGATCATCCACAGAAAGGAGAAACTGAGGAGCTAGTATTGTGTGTGCCCTGCAGGAAGCAAAAGCCTAGAAACAGATAACCTGTATTGTCCAAAAAGGCAAGGCCAAGTCAAACTGACTGGTTTAAAAGGAGCAGCCTTTTGACAGAGGAAGTGGGGATGCAGGACAAAGACTGGGCTGGCATGGACAGGGAACTAGTTAAGATGCAAGGCAGTAAGGAAGGTGGAAAGCCCACCCCCAAGCTTTATTTTTGTCTTCCCTAACTTGGTGGCTTTTCCATTGCATTCACAAGATACATCTGAGCAGACAGGCTCAAGGTGGGGAAGAGGGGGAGAAGGAGAGGAAGAGAGAGAGTGTAAAGGGCACCACAGTGCCAAAGTGCAACAACATAAAAAAATAAAATAAAAGACAGGACACTCATTCTGCACTCAGGGCTCATACCATGCAGTAAGAGGGGCGGCCGGGGCTGCTCCCCACCAGTAAACAGGGAGTTCGCTCGCTTAGTAGATTGGTTTTTCAGCCCACAAAGTAGGGTTGCCTAGCCAATGAGCGGTGATGTTCTTCAGTGAGACTGGCCGGTTGGGGAATGTGCTGCTACAGAACGGGCCTGTTAGCAGGAGCACCCGCTCTCCGTTACTGGCTGCTCAGGAGGTTTCTCTAGTTTGATGTCAATCACTGCAGGAGACAAGTTAAGGAAATCACCCAGCCCAAGGAAAAACAAGAAGAGAACAAAGAAAGGCATCAGTATCTGAAAAGGTTGTTAGCTGTCCCTTCTTGATAAAGGCAGGTGTTTTAGAAGAGCAGAGGATATCCTGCCTGAACAGGATTAACTGCAAAACCAGTGGACTTGGTATGTCAAGACCATTTAGAGGACAGAGCCCAATCAGACAGGTCTGCGCACAAGACAGCCCTGTGCAAAAAGGCAGAAAGTATTATGGTATTTTGAAACGATGCAAATTTTATCCTAAGTGGAGAAAGCAAAACTTGTGTTTGCCATTATAAGCAGTTGCATAGATTATATACAGAACACAAGCAGAGTCATCAGTTTACACCCATAGGTAAGCACCACCCTATACTGGCTGTTTCAGCCATATCTCTGCAAAACCCCAATAAGGCCCATCCCCACAATGTGCCAAAAACTCGGCAAGCCCAGCCTAACAAAAGACAATTGCCAAATTCTATGAGAACAGGAAAAGTTACTGATGAGAAAAAGCAAGGATACTGTCTTCTTTGCTCTTCTCTGGTGTGCTGTCCATCCCAGGTAAGGCAGCAGCCACACGACGGAAAAGCTGAAAAGTAGCAATAGGTAAAGCTGAAGAAAACTTATCAGAAAAAAAAAAAAAGCATGTTAAAAAACATTGCTTTGCAACAGATCTTACAAACTTGTTATGTGGGTTACCTTAGCAAGCAAAGCAATGGTCAACAAATGCCACAAGAATTTTACCAAAGAAATTTAACAGGTTTTATTAAAGAAGTTATTCAATGCCTACAAAACACAGTTTGATTTTAACTGTTTCTACTTGAACAGAACATGGAATTAATTAGTAACAGTTCTTCCAGGGACACACAGAACAATTCCCTCCTACACTCAGTAAGCATGTCATTTACCATTTCCAGCCTCAACTGCTTCTTCATACAGCAGTGTTACAGTGCACAACTCTAGGCTTCTGATAAGCAACCTCGCAAGAGACCGAAGGTTTAAGTCTGTGGAACAACTGAGGTTTTACAGCCCATCCTTTCAGTTCAATCCTGCTGCAAACCAGCCACTTCTGAGCAGAACAGCTGGCTCAAGTGAACTGCATTTAAGCTATTAAGGATGTGCTAGAGCTGGGAAGGACTATCATATCCCCATAAAAAAAACAGAAAATGGTTTTGCATAATTTTTCAAGTCAATGTTAGAGCTCCTCCTGCTGACATTACTGCAGCAGCTAACACAATACAGACACTGCTAGGCAGTCTGATGAGAAGTGCTGCATAAAGAACTAGAAGAATCATCAGCTAATGATGATTTTCCTCACAGTAGCTTGGCAGGGACTTCTCATCCACACCTCAAAAGTGTGTTACTTGGAAAATCAAGCCACTGAGGTACTAGCAAGGTGCTGCAGTGAGCATCCTTTTAGTCACAAAAGTTCTCAGTGCAAACACCTGCTAAAGAAATAAAGTAATACTAAGTTAGAACCAAAGACTAATGTGGATTCGATCCAGAATAGCCCAAAGAAACAAACCCAAAGTCTCCTAATCCCATTGTGAGGTTCTCCTAACCAGCTGGTGTGCAGCAAACTGGTATGTTTCCCAGCTGACACCAACACTACTATGCTCCCTGCAGACCCCTGGACCTTATGGCTGCCTTACTCCTCAAGTTCTGTTACACTTCAAAATAATTCCTGAACTAATGGAGAGTGGGATTACAAGCTTATAGCAAGAGCCAATGGGCACAAACTGAAATACAGGAAATTCTGTTTAAATGCAAGTTTAAAGTTTTTTCTACTGTACGAATAGCCAAACATTGTGACAGGTTGCCTGGAGAGATCGAGTCTCTGTTCTTTGAGATATTCAAAACTCAACTGGAGTCAGTTCTGGGCAGCCTGCTCTGAGAATGGCAGTTGGACTAGATGATCTCCAGAGATCCCTTTCAACCTCAACTATTTCAAGATTTTCCTCTGTGGCTTGCAAACAGAAGCAGGAACTTCTACTCTAGTGCATCAGCATAAGCAATTATCCCAACTGATGTCAATGTTGATTTTAGAAAACAGTGCATGAACTGTTAACAAAAGCAAAGGGAATGTACAAAATTACATTTGACTGGCTGCACAAAACAGTTCCATTCCTATCCCTCAGCACATTCTGGTTTTAGATTCTCCTTTCTTTCAAGGTAAGTTTGCTTAGCTTTAACAGGAAATCACTGACTTGACAGGAAAGGAGCTGCCACTAGGTAAAGCAGCAACAGTGATCTTTGGGCAAGAAGCACTTCAGGGGTTGACATCAAACAATACAAGCAAATATCTGATGGAACATGAACCCCAAGCAGAAGCATACACATACAGAGCAGTAAGTACAGATTTCCTCTCTTTAGAACAAAACATTGATCTACCTGTTTCACATTGTATCCAGTCTTTGCACTGGTCTCAATAAACATCACATTCAGCTCTTTGGCTCTCTGTTCACCTTCTTCTGTAGTGATTTGCCTGGACAAAGACGCAAACAGAAGCAGAAAGACAGAAAGGAAGAACAGACAGGAAGAGTTAGAGATGTCTGTGACCGAGACGCTCTTCAGTGGAGGGCCACTTCACCACCCCTTACAAGGGTGCATAGTCCATCAATGGAGACCTCAGCACCTCTGAGTCTCTAAGACCCCTAGGTCCTCCAGCTAAGAATGAAACAACCTCATGTAGGTTACCCAGGGAACGCCTGGACTTATGACTATTAATAATGGATGGTCAGGACAGGATAACGTTTGTGCAGTACATCTAAGCCTCATTCACAGCATCCTCAAGGGAAAGAAGAATCCCCATATGCTGCACCTGATACAAAAAGCAGTTTCGCAAGTCAACAGAAGGGAACTCCATGAGATTACAGAAAGATTTCAGAAAGGCTCCAGCAGCAAGTGCAGTGCAAAAGCAAGTGCTAGGCTGGTGCTTGTGAGCAAGCACCTGCATTTGCATCTCTGATCAATACCCTGTACATACCTGTTTCACATTATATCCTGCTTTAGCACTGGTTTCAATATACATCATATTCAGTTCTTGGGCTTTTCTCTCACCCTCCTCTATAGAAACCTGTCTACAGCAATGAGAACAAATCACAGAAAAGAAACACCAAAACAAAGAAAAATAGTCCAAAAATTATAAAAAGAAAACTGCAGGATAAAAGCAGCCACCAACTGAAGCAACATTAACAGGAAAGAAAAACTTAACCGGCTGCACCAAATAAGAACAGTGCTATTTTTAGGTCAGCTTTTTGGCCTCAGAATGTGCATCATCACTTGGTTTTTACCATAGGATGAATGGCTTCCAATATGCTATACTCCATTTCAAAAAATGTGACCAGGCTTAGACTGATACTGCAGCTTTGTCCAGCCTTAAAAGCCCTAGTAGTTCAGCCTAACACAAATCTAACTTTCTTTTAAAAAAAAAGGCAAGGCAGCTTCTTTTACTTATACCTGGATATACACCACAATTCCAAATTCTAGCCTAGATCAGGACTACTGTCACTTACACTGAACTTCTAAAATAAGAATTTCTAGTGCCACAGGAACTTCAACTGTAGCTATGTTTCAAACAATTTTCTGATTTTTTTAATTCTTACAGCAGTGCTGAGCCAGCTGTCCTGCACACACACTCTACTTCACTTATGTACTATCAGGAAATAATCCAAAGATGAAATTATCCCATTGCGTTTTCCAGTTCCACGTGAAATTGGATTTTGATAGAAATTAGAAAACCTCAAATCTTAAATGCCAGGTTATTCAGTTAGGGAGCTGCAGTTATTTCTAGCTCCCAGGAGGGCATAAGAGATACTAGGTGGTCAACATCCAGAGCTGGCTCAAGTAGAACATCTTGGATTTTGCTCCATTGCTTTTATAAGCTGATTTCAAAGACCAGACAAGGTCTTGCCATCTGGAATTCTTAATCCAAATCAGCTATTTGCATTTTTATCGTATTTCTGAAGCTCTAAGCACCAAATTTTACCAATATTTCCAAAGTGCAAGGCACAGGACACTTAGAATGGCCTCCCATTGTAAGTGGGAAAAGCCAAACAGTCATCAAGACTAAGGTGGTCTGCGTGTAGGACACAGAACACATTTCTATAAGAACCATCGGTACAAAGCCCACACAGCACCCAGTTGGAGCCTAACTTTATCCTCTTCACCACTGACTCAAACCACTTGCCAGGATTAGAATTGCCTATGCTTATCCTGCCAGACATGACAAACTAAAAAATCTAACAGCATGACCTATATGGGGATATATAAATGGGCAAAACGCATCTCCTGACACCAGTTCGTGCAGCCAGGGATGCTGGGTATTGTCTCATATGAGCATTTGGACAACACCAAAACCACAAGAGAAAAAATACATCACAATACATTCCGAAGCAATATGTACACTGCAGGAGTGAGTAAAGCAAGGTTTAGAATTTAAAACGCAATAGCATCCAACAATGGAACAGTCAGAAGCCTATTAGGTGCACCATCACAAGAAAACAGAGTGAACAAACAGGCAGTTCAGGTAACAGTACAAGATTTTTCTGAGAAAACACTAATGCTCCACCTGTAAGTCTTTTCAAGCTGTTACCTTTTGATCAGAAGTCTCTCGGGAACAGCCAAAGGATAAGGGTTGGATTGTATAAGACCTCATTTCGCCATGAGATTCAGATGTTTCCCAGTTCCGCCTTTTTGAGATGCTTTCTTTGCATCATATAAAAATTCCCCATCATATCAATACTTCGTATGTCCCATGACGTACGAATCACACATTTTAGAGTACTTGATGTATGTGAAGATGTTTCAGTTTAAAGTATTGGGTCTGTAAGGAACTACATGGCTTACTCCATCTTCTCTTTGCCAACTACTACTGACACTAACCATTAAAATAAAAATCTTTCCTTATCTACGCTGTTTCTGATGTCTTCATAAAGAATGAAAATCTCTGAAAACATTAAACAAAATTTTTCCTAAATCATCAACCAAGAGGAGAATTTGAAATAGAAATGCAAAAGCGCAAGCCTGTGGTCTTTTAAGAAGCTATTACATTGGTTATGTTGGCTGAAGTGGTATTGTAGAATTCAGAGTTTTAAAAGCAAAATACTTTATAACATGTCCCAAAACATTAAGTCCATGTGATTTTAAGAGTCTAATTAAGTTTTTACATCCCTTGGGGAAGTCTGCTTCTGCTACTCTAATTTCCTCACAGACGTCCACAACATCATAGTTTGTCTTATGTATGGCAAAAAAAGAGGGAAACCTTTTAGATTGATACTGTAAAAGCTCATGCTGCGTCTTGTAACAAGAAGAAACTTTACTATGAACTTTACTACTCTGCACATGCAGAAAGAGTCACGTAAACAGGATTGCTGAAAAAAGGTAATTTCCTTGCTTTTGCAAGACAGCTTTATCTCAGCATGAAAAGAAAAATCAGACAAAATACACTGTTGAGAAACATCGTCTAGAGATACTTAATTTAAGCAAAAGGATTTTTTTTTTTTAGGTGGGTTTATTTTAACCAAAACTATTTGTAGAATAGCAAAAGGGAGTAACTTTGTATATGCTGAAACCAGAAACCTGAATTTCATGACAAGCTATTTATGCTTCGTTTAAAATCAACAACTGTTTTGAAGACAGACTAGTCTGCCAGTTCCTTGCTTTTACTGGTCAGGTCAGCAAGGCCACCAGCTCCCCTCCATTACCTCTTGTCTGCCAGGTCAGTTTTGTTCCCCACCAACATGATGATGACATCACTTCCTCTCTCTGTCCGAACGTCATCAATCCACTTGGAGGTTTGCTGGAAAGAATTCAAGTCTGTAGGGAGGAATCAAATGGGAGTGCTGAGGATAAAATTTCTTTTCAGAGAGGGAGAATGCTATGCCTGTACTCAGGTGCTTCTCCAAATCTCCCCACACCACATATAAATGACCAATAAATTGTTTTCCGCTCAGACAGAAAAACAGGGCAGGGAAAAAACATTTCTAATGTTAACCATCTTTTTGCAGAACTTCTCGTTGTAACTTATTAGTTCTGCTTACATGTAGTATTTCAAATAATGAGACACCAAAGCATCACTCACTTGTAATGTCATAGACTACCACAGCAATAGTGGAGTCGCGGATGTAGCTGGGAATGAGACTGCGGAACCGCTCCTGGCCTGCTGTGTCCCAAAGCTGCAGCCGAACCTGCTGGTACCAGGCCAAGGAGAGCAGAGAGAAAGAGAGAGAGAGAGAGCAAGAGAGAAAAGAAAGGAGGAAACTGTCCTTTAGAGAAAAGGCCACTTCTAGAATTAACTGTATGCAGCTCAGTCTGAGAAGCTGAGGCTGACCTTGTAATCTTGCCCCAAATATCCAAACACCAGAAGTTGGCTTTTCTGACTCTGTTTGTAGATAATGTGCTTTAATTACCACCTTTGCTTGCTTAGAGATTCTGCTGTTCCCAAAGAGCTCTAGGTTATGACTACTACCTCATTGCTGATAGTGGTAGCTAACAAGTAATAAAGAGCTGGTCTTCCTAGTCTACCCAGGATTATGTACGGGGTCTCTGCTGGACTCCTGGCCTAGAGCACCTCAGATCAAAGCTTTTCGGGCAATTCCCACATGACAGACATGCAATTCCCTCAGCCCCATGTAGTAAACCAGCATCCGTTCTCCAGCATCAAGCACCCAGAAGATGGTAATGTGGATTTTCATGCAAGATTAAGGCAATCAGTAACTTAAGTTCCAGCAGAAACAAAAGCAAATGTTACACACTGTAGACTTTGTGACACAAAGGGCATCGGGCTCTCCCTTTCAGATAAGCACGAGAGTCAGAAACAAGCACAAATGCTATGAGAGGTACAGTTTGATCTCTAGAACTATGCCCAAACACAAACTTACCTATTATATATGATAGTCTGGGTCCTGCCTATTTGAAATAGCAATGGTCAAAACATGCCCAACTACCACAATGAATGCTAAAAGCTTTTCACAAGTGGGAGTAACACCATTTCCTTCCAAGTCATTACCCCACATGGCTAGCTGTACAAGTAGCGCTACACTGCCAGAAAACAAGATTGCTGTTGGCATTCTCAACAGGCACAAGTTTCACAGGAGGGCAAACACTGGTTCCCAGCTTAATTACATGAATTGGTTAGATTGCTCACAAAGCCACTTGTTCAGCAACGAGGGAGAGCAGCTGTTTATGCGCAGAACAGCGGTTAATAGGGCAGCTTGCAGGAGACTGGCTACAAGGGCAAAAGCAGTTTCAGAAGGACCAATAATTGGCTTGTTTAGAAGAGAAACAGAAGCTGGACAGAGCACATGTCTGCACAGTGTCTTGCTACAAGAAGATTCAAAACAACATAGTATCTACATCGGGGTATGTAGATCTGATACCCTGGGGCTTAAGGAAGATTAGGGCTTATAGTTAAAGCAATTGGCTCATGCTTTGTTTTGAAGGCAGACTTGATTACAGTAGCAAAAGTCAGGGCTCTTCATTATCCCAGGAAAATCAGGGTGACAAACTCCGAGCACCTGGACAATATTACACCGGTGCTGGAAGATCAGATTGATAATGATAGCTTCTGGCTCTTACTTCTGGACTTCACAACAAGTTTCCACATAGTCCCCAAGACATTGCTGCTACACCAGACTATTCACCCAGAAAGTTTACCAAGGTGTTGATTTAACCACTCCAACCTTCAAACTCCCAGTCAAAAAGGCAACTAGAGGAAATACCACAGAACTTGGGAAGAACTGGCCCCAGTAATCTTCTTGTAGCGTTTGAGGGAAGGCCTTCACCTAGTATGCAGGTACCCTGCAGGCACCCCCGAAGTGACCTGAGAAAGTTAGCTGCAATATTTCTGTGGCTTCTCACTTCTAGAAGTCAAAGTTTGTGTGCACCCGTTTTGAAGGGGAAGAGAAAATATAAACAACCCACTCAAATACAACGTGCTAATGACCCTACTGGTCTGGATGGGTGAAAGGTCCCCAGCCAGGAGTTAACCCAGCCCCTCTTACAAACAAGGTAACTTGTTCAGAAAGGGGCCCTGAGTTGCAGTATGGACTTTCACCATGGATCTCTCCACAGGCCACTTGCATTTCAAGATGCCCAGCAGATTAACAATAACTAAGCAATTTCTCTTTTTCTTGCCAGCTCCCTACATGCTAGCTAACAGTTTTTCTCTACTAGTTAAGAGTATCTTGGCTGGTACTTAAGTATGTCCTGTGGGACTGTCCCTGTTTTACACTACCACGACTGGCATTAACTTAAAGGAGACTATTTGAGGTTCCCAAATACAGTTACCACTAAAGACAATGCAAATATATAGCTCTTCAGAGTGGTAAAGGAAACTGTTTTCCTAATCAAGCTAGTGCTCACCATCATCATGCCCTCAGAAGTATATGAGCACATTCCTTCAATAACACAAGAAAACTAAGAGCCTCTGAGTCACTAAGAACAGAACAAAGAGCAGTAACAAGAAAAAATGAAATTATCTGAAAAGATCGGACAATTAACGAAGTATGATGAGATCAGCTATCACTTAATTATTTTTGACATCTCTGGAAGCTGTTAAGAACAGCCTTGACTGGCAAGACTTTTCCACCTGCCTGGATAAACAGCATCCTATATCTGTCACAACAGTGGGGAGAAAAGAGGCTGCATAGGCTGGCATGTCACACACACTGCCTCAACTAGATGAGTTCCCAGCATAAGACATCACATGCACATTTCAGCACTCCTCAAATCCCAAACATCACTTCATTTTGACATTAGTTTGGACCAAGCCAGAAATCATCCCACAGTCAACTACTTAAGCTACAGGACTGGGAGAAAGACCTTGTAACTATTAGCCCTCAATATATATGATAAATCATAACAAAAGTCTATTATTTGTTACACACTTCAGTTAACTGAAGCAAAACAAACCCCTGGTCCATAAAGCCTCACTATAACCTACAGTTTGTGACAAAATGAACGTGGTCCAGAGGTTTTTCATCTGCGCTACATTCTTTACTTAGACTTTGTCCACATGGTGTTGGCTCACTGATATAAATACTGTCTAGTATTTATGCTGTTACTGTAGCTTAACCGAAAAAGCCAGATCAAGTGGAATCAATAACAAGGAGTTAAAATGAAATAATTGTATTCATATCTTCATATCTTATACTAAAACATTCATGCCAAGTGTTATAGAAAATTTCCCTCTAAGCTTGTCTATTGTTTAGAAATTACGGTAGTTACATCTCATCTCTTTCAAAACTTCTCTCATTACTTATATGAATCACCAGCTCTGTTCTTCAATGAAATGGAAGTCTTGAATCCTCTTAAGTCGCTACATAGCTTTTATTTAAACGGGTGTCGTACTGTTTTACCTACTCTGACAGTGTTCCTTTGCTTTGGCATTTGAAGTTGTTACATGTATTAACCTCTCCAGTTATCCAGAAAGGAAAAAAAATTCATCCTGAGGTTTAAAAACAAAACAAAACAAAAACAAAACCCCACCCCAACCAGAAAAAGTAGCCCAAAGGCTACCAATCACCTTTCATTCCAATCAGCACAGACACACGAGAAGTCACAATCCCTATTCACCTACCTGCCAATCCCTGGGTATCATTTCCATTGTCTGAACTTCGAGCAGACCAGAGTTTTCCAGTTCCCCAGTTTCTGTATTATGGGATGGAGTTACCACTGGTTGTGGGGGAAGATGCTCAGCTACATCCCCTCAGCCCATGAAACACCTACAGTCCTGGGGCCAACCGCCTATCTTAGCTCTTTTCAGATAACACCACCACTTCCAATGCATAAAAGGTACATGTTAAATGCAAGGTCCCTGCAGACACTCCAGCTCAATACCTACTTGTAATGTCAAAGACAATGACAGCCACAGCAGAGTCACGGATGTAGCTGGGAATGAGGCTGCGGAACCTCTCCTGGCCGGCTGTGTCCCACAGCTGCAGCCTGATCTGGGAAATGGAAAAATGTAGGGGAAGAGGGAAGGGGAAGAGCAGGAAAATGGAAAACAAAACCAAAACTCAGGTGAAATAAAAATAAAAATAAAAAAAATTGCAAGGCAAAAATAATGCAACAAAAGGAAAGTTAAAATGGAACAGAAACGTGAAAAGTGCTAATGACACTTCTAACTGCATTCTCGCAGTAACCTCAGCCTAGCACGTCTGAGAAACCTCCCTCCCTCTGCAGGCCCATTAATAACTTGCATGTATGAACACATTCTTCTATTTAATCATAAAACATAGATATCCCTAAAAAATACCTTCTCACACCATCTGCAAATGAAGGAAATAAGCGTACATACCTCAGTGCATCCTGCCATGTAAGGACTCTGGCTATAATGGCCACACAAGCAGACTGCAACCTACAGCTAGCTACAGGCGGTGACTCCTGTAGGACTACATCCGCAAGGACTACATCGCCCCGCTCCTGATTAACCCTCTGGAAAGCCTGATGTGGTGAAACGTAGTAGTGGGGCACAAGCCAGAAGAGCAACCACCCTCTAGACTGGCTTATCTTGTGCTTAAATCCAACAAGTCTGTGAAGATATCGAGACACAGAAAATGAAATACTACTCGGGTCTTTCAAGAGTGAGGTTGTAGCTGTAACATGGAACTGGCAACCTGACAGTTGGGATTGAGGATGAGACTACTTGTGGCCCCAGTTCACTTAGTGCCACAGGTCCCAATGCACCAGCAACGTGCTGGAAATGGCATACTTACAATCGCCCCCTGTGGGAGGCTACTGGAGATGGTTTTGAAGAACCAAACTCCAAATATACTTGTCCCTTCTGCTGGCTAGTACATGCTACCCAGGCCATATTTACTGCTGAGTGATCTAGCACAGGTATCATTCCAGGATATATTATCTGATGTAAGGACACATCAAATATGCCAAAGCATATGCTGCAGTTAGAGGCTTATCATTCTTCATTTCAAGCCCAGCAGTCAAAGCCTATTGCAAAATACAGCATTAGCCATATCTGAGAAATTATTTCAATGTCTGAATTTTCCTAGCTTGTGTGCCTGTATTTCTCCCTCCTCTTATCTACATTCAACACCTCTCTTATTTAAACAGGCTTTATGGGCTCTGTGGACCACTTACACAATCAGGAAAGCTAACAGTATATCTACCATTGGAAAGAAAATGGTATTTTCTGGATAGCAGGCTATCAGGTGAATGACATCCTGACCCACACAACCACAAGAAATCAAGACTACACTGCTGAAAACAGCACACAGGCATTCCAACTTGCCTTCACCGGTGTCAAGCAGCATTCCCAAGATCTTTTTCTTCTTCTGCCACTGCCAGTACCATTGAAGAATGTTATTCAAGTAGTCCCTCCCATACAAAGATTAAGCAAGGTCTTTTCTAACAGTGAATCACTGGTAAGATAGCAGAGAAGCACTCGGGAAACTCACCACACACACTGGGCTGGGACTTCTTCAGAAGCAACAGACCCAAAGCAACAAAAAGGACTTTCACCGCACCACTGCCCCATTCCTCCCCACAACAGTTTCATACTTCTAAGCCAGCAGTAAAACTAGCAAAACCTTAACTAATGAAAAGACAAATACTGAAAGACAGGAGAGGGATGCGAGGGATCTCTTTATGCAAAAAGGAATCTCATGCAAGCTAAATCCAAAATTGCTTTATTAACAGTACGTCAGAACTGTGGTACAAAAGGAGCCTTTCTACGAGGAGGAACTATGCCACCACTGGTAACCATGAATGACTTCAAGACTTGGAACCGCCTGGGGTCTGCTCAGTCCCATTTATACTGACAATCCCAGAGGCAGAGCTGCAAATTCTGGGAGGAAACTACGCCTAAGGTACATATAACAGACAGCCCATTCCCTGAGATATGGACATTAGCTTGCCTCAATTTTGCATGAAAGATTTTGACTTCATTCTATGGGTATCAGATATTAACAAGCATCAGAAACAGGAGAGTGGGTCAGTGATTTGATTCAAAGGCTGTCCCCTCTGCAGGTTGCCGTGGGATTTCAGCAGCCATTGGAGGAACAGCCAGGTGAAACAGCACACACAGCAACTGCTGCTCCCATGACTGCAGTTGCCATGCTATCACACAGATGCCTCACTTACCGTGCGATCTTCAAGATACATTGTTTTTGACAGGAAATCAATTCCAATGGTCGCCTGAAAAGAAGAAAAGCATTAGTAACTGCAGCTTGCCTTCCAGCATCTGCAAATCAGATCTTTCTATACAAACTCTCAGAAATGTTCACAAACTTATAATTAAGCTGTTGAACTCATTTGCCTTCAACATAGTTGATAAAAACAAAGCAATCTGGGTATCTGCGCCATCTTCATTTCACATCATTCTTCCAACACTTCTCAACTGCACAAGAATCTCTGAGTCTCTATTTTAGCCTCAGACATTCATGCATCTTAACACAGATCATATCTGAAGTGGCATCTCCTTCTGGTCTACCACAATTCAGTCTGGTAAGAGCTATCTTACTAGAAATAACCAAAAGGTAGAGCAAATTACATATATAAATTGTGGGTGACTGTGCTGAAAGCTAAAAAGTGATGCTTATTTGGGACTTTCCATTTCAGATTACGCTTCCTTTCCAGTGACATTCAGAAGCTTCATTTCCCAGGCAGTTCTTTCTGTAAGTCTCCTTCCATTCATGTGTCCGTTGCTGTACAGTAATTCCAGTACAAAGACATTTAAATTAATTTACTAAGTTAGATGCGCTCCCAGGCACTTAAATCAAGCAGATGTCCTAGCCCATCATAACCCTGGGAAACAGGAGACAGGTTACTGATGTAACAGATTTTAGTATTTTAGACAGATTATCTCTAGTCTTAACGAACACAGGCAGCACAACATGTTCCAGAAGGTCTCCATCAGAATGTGAACCATTTAACATTAGAAGAGACCATAACAGTCAATTTCTGTAGTGAGTACTTATTTCTGGGAGTCCTATTTTCTACAGCCAGGACACAGTTTATAACAAATACAATAAGCAGATGAATCTATGAGAGCACCTTACAACAGTCAAGAAAAGAAACACAGAAAGCACAAGAGGATCCAGTTCCAGTGAATGATTTGTCCTCAAGGAAGCAATCTTCTCTGCCTTTTCCAACTTAAAATTACCCCAATCTAAACCAGTAACTCCTTCTCACCTGAATTAAAAGAGAAAGCCCTACTCTCATCATCTTTAAAGATATTTGGTATTTCCTCAAAATACTGCTAAGTGGTTTTGATGCAACTAACTCTTCCTGAAATCTTCAGGCCTCTTATGCATCTTCAGCTTTTCATCTGCAGCCTCTTCATCCCCACCCTACTCTTTCCCTGCCAAGACTTCCCTGGCTTTTTCTATCTATAGCCTTTTAGTTAAAAAAAAAAATAGCAATAAAAAAAAAAAATTAAGAGAGAGAATATGCCATGCTGACTTCTTGCAGATGCATCTATACACTCTGGACTCAACTACTCCTACTTAAATGGAAAGCCTCTGAAGATGCTAGAGACCAAAAACTATCATAAGCATGTTTGTATCTTATTCATTCTCTGTTTCCCGAGACTTCCATATCCATCATCAGGCATCCTGACCACTATCTTCTCTGTTAGCCAACCCCATAAAACAATGTTTCTCCCTGTTTTCCTCAAGGTTTCTCACATATCCAGACAGGATCTAAACCTTGCTTCTTTTTTGTACACTGTATTTCCTGACATCACACTAAATGCTTGGGCTTAGTCATGAAGTCTCATTTCCATTTCAAGGCACCTTACAACCTTACATACGATATTGAACTGACATCTCATGGAGAACTGTGCTTGGCCCTAACAGTTCTTACAGGCACACATTTTAATAGTGGGGAACAGATTTACCCATATACATATATATGTATGTATGTACATGTATATATATATCTCTCTATATAAAATTAAAAAAAAAAGTCTACCACATACCTGGTAAGTATTGTCAAAACTGTCATACATAAACCTGGTGATCAGAGAGGTCTTCCCAACTACAAAAGAAGAGATAAATTACTTTCAAGCAGCAGTGGGGAAAAAATAACCACTGCTTTGGGAGTGGCACACTGGTAGCGCCAATCACCAGAATTGAGCTGCCAATCTAAGGCTACTTCCCAGCTACGGCCTCCTGCAAAATAACCAGCAAAGAAATTCATTCACAAAATGACAGAAGTGTGTTAAGCCAAATCAATCTCAGTAGGTCCAAGATTAATCATGATGAAAACTTGGTCCTCAAATTAGGTATGCTGTGATGCATATGACAAAGAATTATTTGTTTGCTTTAAGCAAGCAATAAATTTGCCTTGCTACTCCTATTTTTCTACTTATGTAATCACCAAGTCTAGGATTTATAGGCATAAACATCAAAACAAGACACAGTGATGTCCCAGACACTATTTAGCTGCCTCTGGCTGGATAGAAAAGCAACATTCAAGACTCACATCCTTTCTTCATAACTAGATTTTAGATACAGAGTAAACTTGGGTGGCTTGCTTAAAAACTTTAGATTTATGTTTCCAAATATTATCAAGAGATAAAGCACAGAACTGACAAGAAATGGGAACCAAAGATAAGAGCTCTGATTCTCTCTCAGGAAGCCAAGAAAAATTCAAAGGACATGGATGGAAGATAGTAGGGAAAAGGAATAAATTGCCTAGGAAGATTGTGAAATTGTGAACATTGGGTTAAAAACCAGTTAGACAAATGTCTATCAGCAGCAACTTCGAAGGCGGGGGAATTAGACAACTCCTGGAAATTCCTCCAAGACCTACAGTTCTGGGACTGAGGAGGAGGTAATCAGTACAAGATCTAAAGAGAGTAACACAGCAAAGAATTCCACGATGTCAAGAAAAAGATACAACTCATCCATATATTACGAGGGAAGGGGCACGAAAGGGAGGCAACTCCCAGGTAAAACAAACAATCAAAAAAACCAAACCGAAGACGTAAGGGAGGCAGCAGCCATGCTACAAAAACAGCACCGCCTCCCCCAGCGGCACGGCTGCGGGCGCACTGCGGGCCACCCCCGGGGGAGGAGGCCCCGGCCCCAGGTAGCACAGGCCCACCGGGGCAGGCTAAAACCGGCTGAAGCGCTGCGAACGGGGAACCGGCCGCTCGCCAGGCCCGCGGCCTAAGGCCGGACCGCCCCTCCCTCGGGCGGGGGCCCCGCACGGCTCGTCACCACCTCCCCCCGGGGCGGAGAAAGGCCCTTAACGGTTCCTCC
>JAVJGG010000039.1:22900380-22915152 GCA_035590195.1 Aviceda cuculoides
GCTCACCGCTCTGCTCGCCCAGAAAGACGAGCTTGAATTTCCTCAGCGGGGTCCCGAACTCGCCGCCGCTGCCGGGGGCGGACATGGCGGCGCGGGGAGGCCGAGCCGGAGCCGTGACTGAGGAGAAGGAGACACCGCCGAGCGCACACCGGGACCGCCGCCCCGCCCCGCTTCGCGTCACTTCCGGCGACGTCACCTATACGTCACGCCGCCACACCCCCCTTCTCCAGGGCGGGCGGTTGCCATGGCAGCGGGCCGGTCTCCGGTGGCGGCGGTCGCTGCGGCCTGTACCGGGGGTCCCGGCCGGGAGCGGCGGCCGCCGGGTTTTGCAAGCGCTTCGCCCTCCCGCCGAGGCCCGCGGTAGCCCGAGACACCGCCTGCCCGCTTCGGGCTCTCCCGGGGCGGGCCCCGCTTCCCGGCACCACGACACGGAGCCTGCACCGGGGCCACTGGGGCGGGTTTATTGATAACGGTGTCACAGAGTATCGCGTAACGCAGGCGAACGACAAACACGCTGGCGACGGCACCTTCCCTGTCCCCGTCCCCCTCCCCTCGCTGGCACCCGTGGGTGCGAGGAGGTGGGAGCACCGTCCCGCACGCGGTCGGGCTTTTCGCCGCAAACGGGGTCTCGGAGTCGGTGTGAGGAGCCCGGGGCAGGGGGGGAAGGAAGGTGTACCCCAAGGGAATACATCGCACCATGTGTAGAGGGCTGAGGTGTCTGCACCGCGTGCGGTACAGCGGGGAACGCTCTATGGGCATCTACGTCCCAAACCGGGGCGCGTGGGACCCGGTGGCTGTCCGTGCGAGCAGGCAGCCAGGTTAGCTTTCCTCTTTGTTGGCCTCCTCCTCCTCATCATCTTTCTCCCCCTTGAGTTTCTGGCGAGCGAATTCCTCGATGACGATGTCCTCCTCGCTGGAAGGGAGAGCAAAGCGCGGTGAGCCCACGGTCCGGCTGCCGAGGATGCACCGCAGCAAAAAGGGGAAAATCCCTGCTGACCCCCCCCAAACCAGGGGACAGCACACAAATCCTGCTGGTGCTGGCCCGGGCCCCGTCACCCCACACACCGCAGGGAGCAGTCGGGTAGCGTGGGGTCACTGCGAGCCACAGCCTGAGCCAAGCACACAAATCCAAGACAGATCGCTGGCTTGGCTGCGAGCGTGCATGACCGGAGGAGCTGGGCGAGAGCAACTGCAACTTTCGGCGTTTTTTTTAAGACGCTGTTTTGCATTGTCAAGGGAAAAAAGGGAAGGAAAAGAAATTAAAGTGGAGACAAAGAGATTAGTTACCTTCTTGCGAAAGGCAAGCGGCAGATGACATCAAGGGAGAGCCGCAAAATGAAAAGTGGGGGGAGAAAACGGAAAAAGAGAGTCAGCAAAACCAATTCCAAAAGCTTGCGCATGTGAAAAGACTTGGCAAAACCTACAGGGAGCGATGGTGGGGACAGGCCAAGAGATTTCCTCCTCTGGAAGTTTAAGTATCCTTGCTGGGCTGGGAAACTGATAGGCTTTGGTGTGAAAGCCTTGCAGTTGCAGCCCGAGTTTCCAGGCTTCAAATCCCAGCGCTCGCGTCCCGCGGCAGGGTGTAACCAGACACAAAAACAGCCTTTCGGGGCTTTGCAAGCCAGGGCCGGCTGTGGGGCTGGTTGGAGGCCGTGGCTGCCAGGAATGGGTTTGGCACGCTGCGGCTTCCCGGAGGGAAGCAACCCCAGCTGCGGCTTCAGCTGGAATAAGCTCATGCGGTGGGAGGAGAAGAGGGCTCTGGCAATGGGGAGCGAGCAGGGGCACGGGGCTGTGACCAGCGCTGCTTCCAGCAGCCAAGGGGCCTCAGCGTGGGGCGGATGGGGACCAAGGCCGTAGGGGACGTATGCGCAGCGGTGGCACTTGCGACTGGGAGACGGAGGACTGCTGGCTGCTTCCGAGGGACAAGGCGAGGCCTGGGCTTGCAAGCAGGAGAGGCTGCTGTGTTTGCAGCAAGCGGAGTTGTAAAATAAGCCCTGCAAATTGGCAGAACACGTGCCGAGCCCAGCATTTGAATCCTCCCAGCCTGTGACAATGCTCCGGCTGCCTGTGGCACCACGGAGGGTGTCATGCTGTCTGCTGTGACACAGGGGCTCAGGACTTTGAGGCCTGGATGATTTAATCCAAGGATGTAATCTCAAGATGGAATGGGGCATCACATCCATCTGCGATGGATCTGTATGGTTTATGTGTTAGAGGGAATACTGGCTTGAGGTATAAGGAAACATCTCTTTACCTTGGCTTATCTGTAGTCCATTGATAAGCAAAGCGCAGGGAGGCAAGGATTGAGAGAGACACACATGCAGGTTAATAGAGAAAGGGCATTTCAACTGACTTAATGCTCAAGTCTTTTTCTGGAAAGAGAGACATTGGGATGGGTGGCCCCCAAGGTGTCACGGGGAGAAGAGCTGCTCCCACACCGGTCCCCGAGAGAGGGTGGTTGCCGTGCAGCTGGAGCAGCTCTGCCCGTCCCACAGCCAGGGATGCTGGGGCAGAGCAGGGCCCTTTGCACGGAGGCGGCTGCATCAGCGGTGCTTTTACAAGTTCCCCTCTGAACTGCCTCTTCCTCCCAGGTCTTCTGGCAGCATCCCAGGCACTACTTACCGTCCACAGGCTTCGGGTGCATCAGGATGACAGGCAGCTCAACTCCAACGTCGCTGGAAGGAAAACCACTTCTTTCAATAAACCCGCCCAGCGCCGCACCGTGCGGGCGCTGGGCACCATGCCGCACTGGGTCCTGCAGGCAGCTCCCCCCCTTACCTGGCAGTGAGATCCCCCAGGATGCTGCGGCAGTGGGAGAGAAGGGACAGAAATCAGCCAAGGCAGAGGAGGGGAGGTGTTAGACTTCGCTTTATAATAAGGTAGAAAATGGTTTATAATAGGGTTGAAGGGCAGCCGTGATGGGGATGGGCCGTGGGAGTCAGGGAGCACGGATCCGTGGCAGGAGACCAGCGTCTGGCTGCCCCGTGGCCTGGGGGAGCAGGTCAGGGACAAGGGGACCCACGGCTTGAGTCCCTTCATCATCTGCCCGGTGGTACAAGATCCCACAGCACGGCCCAAGGGGATGGTCCCTACTCCCCGCCACCGCAGAGCCTCACCCTCCTCGGGACACCACCAGGTTGACCTTCACTTTGTAGGACACCAGGATGCCCAGCACCTCCTTGTCCATGCCGGCTCTCAGGCTAGGAGAAAGGCAGAGTGGAGCAGTGAGGCGGGCAGTGCTGCTCGCAGACCCCGTCCGCTCCCCCCACAGCAGCTTCTGGGGCTGTCTCCGTGCCCCATTTTGTGCGGGGTACACTGGGTTTTAGCAGGAAAGGACAACACAATGTGGCAAGTAAAAAGAGAGGGGAGGGCAGGTCATTCGGCTGAAGCCACAGAGCAATTTCTGGAGGCCACTTGAGCTGTCTGAGCTGGGATTTACTCCCGAGACGAGACCTGATGCAGTTCTGCAGAGGGATACAGGGGCTTTGGATGATGGCTGACGGCTCCCTTACGGGGTGGAGAGGTGGGCCTGTGGCCATGTCACAAAATCCCCACATTTTCCAGCTGGACAGGGTGGGCTTAGGCACAGGAGGTGTGGAAGACCCTTGGTGGGATCCCAGAGCATCCTGAGCAGTGGGAAGCAGCTGGAGAGGGGGGAAGGCATAGGTCCAGCCGTGGCGGGGAGCGGGGGAGCCCCCCTGGCTCTTACATGGTGGTGGAAGCCAGGTTGGTGTCCTCATGCTTGAGCTTGCCGTCGAGAGCAAGACCTCGCTTCTCACGGTTGGCCGAGAGCGTGGGGGTGACGGAGTACGTTTTGGAGAAGGTGGAGTTGGCCGCCACGTTCTCGCTGGAAGGGGTGGGAGAGGAGAGCTCAGAGCCAACACCAGCCTGGTGGGTGCTCGTCACCCACTGGGGATGCTCAGCATCGCACCAGGCGCGCGGGCAGAGCCAGACCCCCCTACCCTGCCCTCCCCACGCAGCTGCCTGGGCCTGTTTCCTCCTTTCGTTCCCTTATACGACCACTTCTTTTTCCTACCCCTCACCTCTGCCGCAGCCTGCCTGGTTCTCAGGGGCGCAGAGATGCAAAATAAGGAGAGGAAGCAGCCGGGGGGGCAGCTGCGTACATTCCCCCAGGGACCTCCCCAGCTGACACCAGTTTGTGCTGGGGAGCACGGTGTCCGCAGCCTTCCCTCTCCTCTGCTTCCTCTGCACCTGCTCTTCTAACCCTGATATTTTTGCTGCCTGGTGTAAAACTGTCTTCCTTCTCCCCATCACTCCCCCCGCCTCCCTCTTTCTCTTCCTCCTTCTGGCCGCGATGCCGTGCCACCCCCAGTCCCTTTTTACTTACTTTATCTCCTCGGTGCACACAGTCTTCACGTATTTATCCAGCGAATAGAGGACCACATCTGTGATCTGATCAACTGAGAAGGGCCGAGAGGGAGCAGCGTTGGTGACACGGCAGAGGCACGGGTGCACAATCCCCGTCTCCGGCAGGGAGGCTGGGATGTGGCGGGTGCCGGGACGTGCCCCTCCTGCCTCCTCTCACCTGAGATCTTAATTTTTTTCACAATCTTGTTGGTGGTGTTGTTGATGTTGACGATCACATTGATGGGGTCTCCGTGGTAGTAGATCTGCGGTGGGAAGAGGCTCGGTTACACGACTGGGCATCCTGGTCCCCGCCTCTGGGGACACAGGTGGTGGCACAAGCCAGGGGGCGGCCCCTGTACTGACCTCCTTATCCAGGGAGGCTTCGAGGTGCAGGGGCTTGTCGGACATCATGAACTGCCGGGTGGTCGACGACTTTGGGGCCGGCCCCATTGTCAGGGGTGCAAACTGGATCTTGCGGATGATGAGGCGCACCGAATTCCTGCGGGGCGAGAAGCGGTCACCCCCAGCAGGGATGTGTCAACAAAGCCTTCAAGGGGGACGCGTCGGCTGTCTTCGGGGACATCACGAGGTCTCTAGCCAAAGGAAGCAAGCTGCAGCCTGCTCTTAGGGCACGGCGGGCTCTGACACAGGGACCGCTGCCCCTCCTTTGGGCAAAGTACCCGATCCAAGCGTGGCACAGGCTGACAGCAGGTCCTCAGCCCGACCCCTGAGCTGGCCATGGGGAAGGAAAGGGATCCCCTTCAAATACCTCTTGTGAATTTTCTCCTCCAGATTTTCAGCACAAAATCCTTTGACCTCAAAGTCCACACCGCAGGCCTGGGGGGATATGTATGGTCACTAAGCAGGAGGGGCTCAGAGCTGCCTGAGGTTTAGGTTCATTCCTCTCCTTCCTCCACCACATCCCCGGAGATCCTGGTCCCGACTCCAGCCATCCTTCCTCCCCAACCCTCACCCCATGGGCCACGTCCCCATGAAAGAGAAGTAGCTCTCGTTTTTGGCACCCCACAACTTAACCCCCTGCCAGGAGGGAATGGGTCAGGGGGACACAGGTCGGGGACAGCAGCTCACCTTTCCCACATCGTCTGGTCCCGGCTGGAGGGTGACCGAACAGGGCAGATTGGTGGCAATCTGGGCAGAACAGGGAAAGAGAGAAAAAAGTAAATTAAGAGCGTGCCCAGAGATGAGCCCTGGTGCACACCATGGAGGTGTGTGGTCAGGAAGGGCTGAGCAGCCCTTACCTCGAAGGTGAAGGGGTAGGCATTCTCCCCAAGCTTCTTCATCAGCTTCTCCTGCAAAGGAGTGAGGGTTTTGGGTGTCTGGTCCGGCACCGGTGGGAAGATCTGGGTGGTCAGGACATAGAGGTCCTTCCTGAAGGTCAACCCGATAACGTCGAGGTCATCTCGGCCGTAGCGAAATGCGCAAGTCAGCGTCACGTACACTGAAGCCGGACAGAAATGGAGAGGAGCAGGGTCAGGGGAAAGGTGAGATAAAGGGAAGGCATGGGGTGGGGAAAAGGGGTTGAATAAAGAGGAAAGAAAGAAAAACTACTGTCATAACTCTTCAGCAGAAATATGACTCTGTTATCAGGACCTGGACCTCAAACACCAAATATAAAGTTAACAAGATTCATCACATCTTTCTGCAAGGCATGGGTAGCTTCAGAGCTGGTGCCCCAGGCAGAAGAGATAAGAAGAAAGAGGCAGCCTTCCCCTCCAGGTCAGCTGCCGTGGCCCCGACGTACAACAAGCTGTAGATGACCCATTGCAGCTTTAACCTGACTACAGTCCCAGGCTGCTGGTGAGCTTTGCACCGGTTTCCATTCCTTCCCCTTATAATGTGGAGTTTTCTGTATTAATACCTTTTCTGTCCTTTAGGTACTCTGGGTCAATCAGGCAGATGCCATCTGCAAATAAACAGAGAAGAAGGGAGTGTGAGCTCAGCTGCCCAGGAAGATCCTTGCAAAAACATAGAGCTTTTTAAATTCAAATAATCTGCTCATCAGCTGGGAAGGTGACTGAGGGGAGCTGCTAGTCAGGGGGATGGTGACGCCTCCTCCAGCATCTCCACCAGCAGCGTGGCTGGGCTGTTTTGCAAAGGGACTTTGTCCCTTTCCCCACCATTCTTCTGTAAGGGTATTTGCAGGAAAACGGGACGTTTGCTCCTCTGGAGCTGCTCTTGCTCCTCCTGCTCCAGAGGGAAGCAGAGATGAGCAGCCACCAGCACAGGGACTGGTCTCTCCAGCTGCTCGCTCCCCATGCCTCCCCCTCCATCACGGGGACAGCCCCACTCACCTACAGTGTCCACTGACTCCACGTGATCCACAAAGTCTCTCTTCCCCAAGTAGATGGATAGCTGGAGTCAGCACATGGTGAAAGGAAAGAAGGAAACAAATTAGTGTTTGCCGTTAAATTGGCCAAAATTTTCAAGCCCCAAGTTGTGTCATGGGGCTCGTTAACCCCGTTACCATGTTGGACCAGACATTGCATTTAAGGGTTCATATCGTTTTTTTTTTTATTTTCTACTTTGAAAAGCAAGCCCTGCGGTGGCATCGTGGCAGGTATAGCAGGAATCAATCGGATCTCAAAGGGAAGGGCCAGCCTGTGTCCCGTCCCGTGGGCAGAGTCACCCCGGAGGAGCCCCAGCACAGCCTGCACATGGGACGCGGTCCCGTCTCTGCGCGCGTGGACTCACCTTGCTGTTGGGGCTGGTCTTCTTGAACACCCTGTGAAGGAAACGCAGGCAGACGGGTTGGGAATGCCCTGGACCAGGCTGGATGCGGCACAGCCCGCTCCCAGGGTGGGGAGGGAGGGGGCAGCCATTCATCTCCGTGGGGCAAGGAGGTGAGGGCTTCCCCGCAAGCATGCTGCATCTCCGAGAGCCGTGCCAGAGCACAGGATGTCCTGGCCTTGGGGAATTGGGTGTCCCGTAAATCCGGAGCCCAAACCCCCTCCCCGGTCTCAGTGCCCCAGGGGATGTCATGCTCCTGAGCTCCGCGTGTGACCATGGAGGGTGCATTAGCCAGCTGTGTCTTAAGGGCAAGTGAGAAAGCACCGACAAGCAGAAAAAAAGAGATGGTGCTTCAACGACCCCACAGCAGCTCAGTCCCTCTTGCTACGGTGAGCTCACATAGCTGCACGCAGGGGCAGAGGGTGAGGGGAGCCGGGGGGGCTCGCTTTCTCGCCCCATCCAGGGTCAGGGCACTGGGTCTCCCTCACTCCTACCCTGCAGCACCCTGCTCCATCCCAATTTAATAAAAATAAAATAGAGACACTTACTTTGCTCCTTCTGCCATTTTAAGTCAGCGGCTGTGCAGGCAGGGATCTGTGGGGAGAGATGGAGGGGGCACGCTGGACAAGGCAGCGGGCAAGGGGCAGCCGCCGGCCACTGAATCATAGAATAGAATAGAATTGCCAGCCAGCGGGACAAAATCATTCACGTCCCAGTAAACTGCAGGGCTGCGGCACTGCTGGGCGTTTCGCCTTTGCAGAGCTCGGATGCTCAGGGTTCAGCTGGGGCTGCCCAGCTTTGGGGCAGCACACGAGGCACACGGTAGCGTCTGGAGACCCGGTGGGGCAGCCGAGGCGTGCGAGCCCCTTGCCCCCGGGCCGAAAAGGCGGTGAAGAGGAGGTGGAAGAGAAAAAGGGAGAGCGATGCCCCAGGCAGGCAGGCTTCAGAAAATAGGAAGCACAGGGGTGACTCCCAAGGGAACAAGTTCAAGGCTGGGAAAGGCAAGAACATGAAGACAAGGGCTTACGGAGTTTCAATTTTATGAATTTTTCTTGTCTGTGTGAAATTGGCTCTCATGACCTAACGGCAGGAATGAGACTCGTTTTGTCCTGTCACTCACGGGAAAGCGAGGAAACCACAGGCAGAAAGGTCGAGGGCAGCTTAACCGCCCCGTGGGTGGGGGGGTCTTGGGGTGCACAGCCCCAACCCACGGCCCCTCTGTCCCCGTCCCTGAGCTGGGTCTGTCTTCACACCAGGAGCCTGGCCAGGGCTGCCCAGCCCTGCCCGACTGTGTGGCCTGCATTTTGCTTGCTCAAGACTGGCATCCAGAATTAAACCGTAAATATCGCACTGATCACCAGCTGATTTCACCAGGAGATTAGGTGGGATGAGCTCAGCTTCTTAAAGTTAGGCAGCTCTGACATTAGCAGAGCTTAAGGCCAGGCAGGATTTTAAGCCCCAGGGCCGTGTGGGCAGAGTTGCCTCTTTGCACAACCGCAGGGCTGCTGGGGAGAAGGAAGAAATTGATATGGGGGGGAGGAGATGATCCTCTTCCCCACGGGAAAACAAGGGATTAGTCCCAAACACAGGATCTTTGCTTCCCTCAGGTGCTGCGGGATGTGAAGCATCCTTGAGCATCCTTGCCCGCAGGGTTTCTTGGGCAGCAGCAGGAGAAGGTGCGAAGGGAGCGGGAGCAGAGCAGTGCTGCAGACTTGGCCCCCTCCAGAGCCTGGGAATTGGGGACGAGGTGATGAAAGGTGGAGGAGAGAAGAGCTGAACTCCTCCTCTGCATCTCCCAAGCCCTAGAGAGGGGACTTGGACCCCTCCTGGCTTGGCTAAGCTCTCCCATGCTGCTACCTGACCCCTCCACCCATGCCCACTGGCTCGGCCACACAGAAACGCTTTTGGCCACATTTTTCCCCTTTCAGCCCCAAACCACCCTCCTTCCAGCCACAGTCCAACACCAAAGCCCCTGCCCCGAGTGTTTTACAAACCAGCAGAATCCATGCCCCAAAGCGCTGGCAGGGCCCAGGCAGAGCAGAGCAGGCAGCACTTACCTGGAGGGTGGATGGACAGACAGACGCTCTCCTCTTCCCCTCCCAGCACGTCCCACTGCCACCCAGTCACTACGGGCTGATCCCAGTCCTGCAGCCTCTTATACCCCCCCGGCGGTCCCTCCCCTGGCATCTGATCTCCACGGGGCGGGGGGGCGGTGCGTGTGTGTGTGTGTGCACCATGAAAGAGGTATTTTTGGGAAGAATCCTATTAGTTTATTAATTGGGGAAGATGCTTCGTGAGTAAGAGTGGGCTATAAATACGCCTGCTGCCAGAGCCCTGAGAAAGCAGCTTACGGAGATTGGCAAAGCGGGCTTAGGAGTAAAGTGACGGTAATTGAGGTGGAAGCTCTGCTCCCGGTGGGCAGGGGTGCAGGCAGGGACGCAGATTCCCAGTGAAGCTCTCTACAACTGCTCCCACGGCGAGTGGAGCCGGGCCAGCCCTGGGCACGAGGGTGGACGGGGATGGCAGACGGGCAGGAGGGACCTGCCGGGTTTTATCCCTCCCTTACGCACTTGGCTGGATGGCCAACAGATGGACAGGAGGTGCAGGCTTGCTGCATGGCTAACATGTCCATGTGGCCGGTCACCCAGAGGTGACCCGCTGTGGTCCGGGGCACACAGGACACCCTCGCCACGGAGCCCGCTGGTGTACAAGGTGATGGGGCGAAGGCAGATGGGAGACCTGGGGCTGCAGCAGCGGCGGCAGCTCCCACGCCGGGCTTCGCTCCCCCCGAAGCAGCAGGGAAGGGCCAGCCACCCCTTGGTGGTGGGACATGGACCTGCCACTGTCCCCCAGCACCGCTGGGCAATCTGTTCAGCCCCACGACATTTCATAACACTGCAGGCTGGCCTCACCTGACCTGATTAGCACATCATTAATTCACGCTTTGCCGCTGCATATAGAAAACTGTTGAAAGCGCAGAGTGGATTTGCCTTACGGCTGGCTAGGAGAGAAGCGCTTCCTCGGTGGCAGCCGGCACACGGGATCCCCCTCCCGCAGGAGGGCTGGCTGCGGGATGCTCTCGTGGATGCTGCCTCTGCGTTGGCCCTAGAGACAGGGCACAGACGCCAGGGACAGCCCAGGACAGCCTGCAAAAGGCTCCAGCAAGGCCCCCGCTCATCTTCCTCACCTCCAGAATCCATCAAACCCTTGCTTGCTTGGTCAGACCCTTTGTTTTGAGCACAAAATCCTTTGGTCGGGATGTCCTTGCTCACTGCTGTGCCTCCACCCCAGAGCTGCCAGCAACCTCATCCCACCACCTTGGATCAGCTCAACCTTTATCACCTGGGTACCGACTCCTCCCAAACACAGCCCACATGTGCCCCTAGCCCTGTGGGCCACCAGGAGCCACTGGGAGCCGTCATGAGCCACTGGGAGCCACCACGGCACACCAGCCCCACCAGCCCTGTGGCCCTGGGCTTTAGCTGTCAGCACACGTTGCCCGGGGCCAGGACTTGTGATCTCTTTAATTGCACACAGGAGAGCTGCTTAGTTTGCAGATTAGCGGGCGCTATTTCTGCCAAGGTCAGGGGGACACGTGAACTGTGACCTTCCCGCTGGTGGGTGGAAGAGGAGGAGGAGGAGGCAGCTCCACCTGGATGCCCGCTGCCTGGCTGGGGGGGACGGCGGAGCGGCCACCCCCAGTGCTGTGCCCGAGGCACCTAATCCTGAGCTCTCTGTTTGTGGCTCTTCATTAGGCTCTTAATAAGGCTCCTGAGACTGGTGCCGTTCACCAGGGCTGTTGTGGCTGTAGGCTCTGCGGAGCGCGGCGAGGATGGAGAGCAGATTTCATTACGGGTGGCTTCAGCTCGGTTTAATCCTGACTGGGGTGGACTCAGTCACAGAGACCTTCCCCAGGTGGAGGGGGCAGACATTTCCCCCCCCCCCAAAACGGTGGTGAGACGGACAGACCACATCCTTTCCTGCGCTCATGCTACGCTCCAAACCTAGCACCGGGGAAGGAAGCTGGGGGATAAATGCTGTGTTAAAAATAATAGGGAAATGAGAGAGAGCTTCTTCCTTTTTCCTGTTTAATAAATGCTCAAAGGCTCCTCTCATCCGCCTCATCCCACCCATCCCTCCAGGTCCCCACGCTGCGTGAAGCACAGCTCAAACGGCCCCTTCCAGCGGGGCAGGACACTGGCGGAGCACGTGGAGGTCCAGCTTCATCCCTGGTCCCAGATGGACAGTGCCCTGCAGTGTCCTGCCTCGCCGGGGAACGGCCACAGGGCTTCCCACGTCCTCCCGCTTCGGTCCCTCACCGGCAGGGTCTGCCCTCCGAAGGGAGCCTGGGTGGAGCCGGAGCTACCCAACAAGCTGGCACCAGTGAAGCCACACTGCCTTCCAAAATACAACCGTATCCAGGTGCTGGCAGAGCTCCCTGGGTGCCGGTGCATCTGGCAACAGCCCGGCTCAGCCTCTGGCACTGTGCACTGCAGCCACCTTACATAAATGCCCGCAGCCGGCGCCGCTAATTTCTCAAAGCCCCTCAGAGCTCCAGGGCTTCCTCCTCTGATCCGGATTAAGCGGCGTGGACGGCATTAATCTGAAGCCAGGCGCCTCCATGGCTGCGGGGAATTATTGCCCCACTGTTAAGTAACGGGAGGGAGCAGCACCGGTGGGAGCGGGTCTCTGGCAGGACCGGGATCTCCAGCGGGATGGGGGTCCCCAGCTGCCGTCCCTGCACAGACCCGCCATCACTGCGCGTCGGCACGGCGGGCGCTGGCGAGAGATGCAACCGCTGCCCCGCAGCCCGGAGCCGCCAGCCCAAAATCAAGCAGGCTGCCCGACTTCTTGGTGACCCTGGCCACAGGTTCCTCTCGATTCCGGGAGCCCAGGAGGAAGCCTCAGCAGGGGCTTTTGGCACGTCTGCGCCGGTGGGCTTGCGCAGACAGGGGTGGGGGACGGTCCCTTTGCGCTGGGCTCATGGCTGTAGGGGACGGCTCGTGATGCCAAGGGCAGCAGACAGCCGGAAGCGTGGCTTGGCACGGCACTCTATCCTCCTCATCCTCCTCCTCATCCTCCTCCTCCTCATCCTCATCCTCTGGCAGGAACCTGCTATCCCGTCTTTCCCCGGAGCAACCCTGGTGCTCCTGGGCACCCTGGCAGCAGACGGTGGCTGCTGCTCATCTGTAATTAATTGATGCTAATCACCCTACCGCAGCTCGAGCCAGCTGCACACGCATGGCCCGCTCGCTCCTTGCCACGGGGAGCAAGACCTCTAGGTCTGCACCCAGGAGCTGGGGTGCTATGTCCAGCCCCATCCTGCCAGGAAAAGCCTCCCTCCTTCCCGACTCCTTCCCAGGAGCCCCTGAACCCCGCTTCCCTTCTGCCTGCAGGCAAAGCACGCACAGTCGGGGTGACACGAATGCCATCGTGGGCTCCCGGCTCGCTCGGCCGCCCCGTGCCCACCAGCATCTCCGTCTGGGCACAGCCGGCAGCAACCGGCAGAGCTCAACCCCAACGCGGGCAGCGAGGTCCCCAGGAGCGGGCAACTCACCCGCTGCCCGCAGGCTGCCTGCCTGCCCCCCGCCCCAAACACATTTCGGGGGCTGGTCCCCCGCTGGCGGTCCCTTCTCCCAGCATCCTGCCCAAGGGACGGGGTTCTCCCCGCTCCGTCGCCCCTGGGGAAGATGAGCAACGGAGAGCGGGACGGAGGCAGAGCCCTTGCTCCAGGACCGCTGCTGCCCGCACCCTGCCACGCTCAGCCCCGTCTGCCGGCAGGCTTCCCCCCATAACGGGGCTGGAGCTGGAGGAGGAGCGAGGAGGCTGGTCCCGGCAGCGGGGAGAGCAGAGCACAGAGAAGGAGGAAGAGCGGGGCGGCCGCGGCGCTGGTGTCGAGCGAGCGGCACGGGACGCTGAGCTGGTAGGCCCGGCCGGTGGGACCGGAGAGCGGGGGCGTTGGCGTAGGTGCTGCCTGACCCACCCCCCCCTTCCCAAAATGGGCAGCGTGTGACGGGCAGAGCTGCCGGCGTGCCCCACGGAAGGAAGTCCAGAGCGGCCGGCGTAGCACCGCGGCTCCGCTCCTGCTTGGCTGCACCCCGAAAGCTTGGCTCGCTGCCCGCAGCACCCCAAAGGAGCCCTGCGCTGCGTCTGCAAGGGACGGTGAGTGTGTGGGGTGAGGGCTGGCCCCCCCCCCGCCTGCCCCTGGGATGTCAGCGTGGCCTGTACTTGCCACGCACTGGGGCAGGATGGTGGCCCCCGGGAGCTGGGGCGGCAGCACGTGGTGATTCCCCCTGCGGGAAAGGTCCGTTCGCTGATCCGCTCCTCTCTGGCCCCGTGCACCCCGCAGGCTGGAGACCCCCGCGATGAGGAGCGTCCGGACCCCCAGCCTCTCCCAGCTGCTCCCCCAGTCCCACTCCTGCCACGCTGCCTGGCCACAGGGCATCCTGTCCCCATGAGCATCGCCTCGGCGGCTGCACATCACCCACTGGGACCTCCAGCCAGCGACTCGCTCGGGTACTGGGGGGCTGATCCCCCCACGCCACCCCCACCTTTACCTTCGCCAACCCACCCCGTGGGCCAGCCGATGGCCAGCAGCTGCCACTGAGCCCCCATGCGGGGCTGGGACGGGGACGCAGCGCAGCCGGTGTCTCGCCGCTTCGGAGGATGGCGGCAGCAAGCTGGTACCACCGGGACATCAGCCGGGTGGTGGCAGAGGAGCTGCTGGCCAAGGCCGGGCGGGATGGCTGCTTCCTAGTGCGGGACAGCGAGTCGGTCTCGGGGGCATATGCCCTCTGCCTCCTGTGAGTCACCTGCCTGGCTTCTGCTTGCGGCTTCTCCTTCTCGTCCCTTGCCGAGGTCCCTCTGTCCCTCTCCCCGCTCCGGGCTCCAGGCTCCAGGCACAGCAATCCTGGCACTTCCCCTTGGGCTGGTGCTGCCAAAGTCTTGGGGAAAAGTTTTCTGCAGGGATGCCGGAGGGGCGCGCAGGGTGCCAGCTCTCTGGCATGGGGGTTTTTGGGTGATCCTCAAGTCAGACCAGGGCAAAACTCCATGTCCTTGGGAGCAGGCAGAAGCCTGGGCCAGCAGCCCTGCCCAGCAGCGGGGTTGCTGAAGGGAGAACCCAAAATCCCGGGCATGCCAAGCCCTTTCGGGCTGCCCGCCATCCCGGCCCCGTGCGTGGAAGCGGGAGAGGCTAACTCGCATTGCCCTCCCTCTGCAAAAACAAACATCCCGTCTCCCTCCAACCCCCAACGTGGCCGCATCCGGACCGCGACACCCGCCGTTAACATCTCGGATGCCGCGACTTTGGGGGCTGCATCTCCCGCCACCCACGGGGCCCCACGCCTTGAACCAGGCTTGCAGCCCCTGAGAGCAAGCGCTTCTGGGGCTGCCTGCACCCCTTCCTTGCTGCCTGCACCTTTTCCTTGCTGCCTGCACCCCTTCCTTGCTGCCTGTACCCCTTCCTTGCTGCCTGCACCTTTTCCTTGCTGCCTGCACCCCGTCCTTGCTGTCTGCACCCCTTCCTTGCTGCCTGCACCCCTTCCTTGCTGCCTGCACCCCGTCCTTGCTGCCTGCACCCCTTCCTTGCTGCCTGCACCCCGTCCTTGCTGCCTGCACCCCATCCTTGCTGCCTGCACCCCTTTCTTGCTGCCTGCA
>JAVJGG010000039.1:22922821-22948186 GCA_035590195.1 Aviceda cuculoides
TGTTTATCTTAAGTACTCAGCCATTTGTCCCCCTAGCAACCCATATGGGGAAAAATTCCTTTAACAGAAAAAAAAAACAGAAGAGTTTCTGAAACTCCAACATGTACCTACCTCCTCTGATAAACAATCATCTGGATCATAATCTCCCATGCTAATTACTTCCACAGGCAAATTAAGGGGAATAACTGCTTCAGCCAGACCTTTGGCAAATCTCTGAAAAAAAGAAATGTAGAAAGTTATCAATTACTTCAACCCAACTATCAAAAGAGTCAAACAAGCCCTGCTATGCCCAGTCACAAGACTTCTCCCAGCACAGAAAGAACAATGACACAGGAGAACTAGACACTGGACCTATAATTCCTCATGTTAAAATAAAAAAATATACTGGCTGAAAGAAGAGTTTTACATGAATTTTAATGACTCATGATTTTACATTTACACACACAAACTAAATTTCTTTTTGAGAAAGCACCCAAAACAGCACTTCGCTTTAAGACGACCTGCTAGCAAATTAAGAGTATATAGTAAGAATAAACTTTAAGCTTCATAATCAATGTCTCTACTGCACGCCCCACTTAAAGGGAGTAAAAAAATTGTTATTTTTATATAATTTTCACTTATCTTCCATGTTGGGCAATGACTTCTAATGAGCTAATGAACTTTCTGATGAACTCTCAGATTTTTACACACTGCAGTGTTTCTAAGGCAAGCAACATACTTGAATCTCAACAATATTTCAAACCACCTTCATGCATGTGAAAAAAGTAACTTATACCTTTGCTGTGCCAGTCTGAGACCCATAGAAAATCTTTACTCCACCAACGTAGACCTCCTTTGCCTGCAGGGTGGCATATCCATTTACTAGTTTGTCTTCTGTTCCTTCAAAAGAAGCAGGATTCCCATTGGATTTTTCACCCTATGAAACAAGCACTGTGTTGCATTTAATCCCTTTTCAAAGTGACATTAACCCCATTTTCCCAAAAGCATTTAAAATTCAAATCCTCTGACCAGACTCTCAGCACTACACAAATGCAACAGTCAAAGCATTTTAGTTTCTCTCACACCTAGATAAACACATGAGTTACTATTTCTCTGAACTAAGCCATGTTACAAATACATCCATCTCACACACCGGTGGATAACAGGATCCAGCTGAACCTGAGAACCTTCCAACTCATGCAGCAGAACTTTACTCACCTGCACAAGGAGGTTTTAAATTCCTGAATGGCCTAATCCTACTCCCATTCTAACACCAGTCCAACCTTGTTATTAACATCACTGGAAACATAATCATGAAAACACTGAGCACAAGCAGAGTGATTTACTTGAAGTGACACAGCAAACCAGGCTGACACATTCTCAGTAACAAAGTGAGAAGTGTTCAGCTGAGAGCTGCTCTAACATCATAGCAACGAGGGCAGTTAGTTAGCCACAAATATAAGACAATCCAGACTGAGGATTATAACCGTCAGATGAAGTAAACTACATTTGGGATTTGCAACAACCTAGGTGGGCCCACGGTGAAGTAGCACATTTCACTGCACTACTGGGTACCTTTACCCGGCAGCTATTTACGTCCACACATAGATTTTTGGAGTCTTCTCAGACAAGAGTGTTTACATGTTTAGTTACCTTCTTTTTGGTTTTGGTCGTGGTGAACTGAATGACAATCCAAATGCTGATCCCAAAAGCAACAGCAGAATAAATGTAAAATCTGTGCAGCCATAAGGACACCAGGCAAGTATAGAAGTTCCATGTATCCATTGGGACATCTAAATCTAGATTAAATCACAGACTTAGCAAGAACAGATTCCTAACAGTATGAATTTCAAATGAGCACACAAAAGTAATCATACAGTACCCACAGTCTCATGCCATTAGCTATTCCTCAGGCTCTGCAGAAAACAGCTTTTGGCTAAAAACAAGACACTATAATTGAATCAAGGAGCCTTCACCTCCTCAGAAGTGTATCAGCTGAGTTTTACCTGTGTATCCAGGCTAACATTTTAGGCTGTCATACTGAAACTGCGGTGGTTTTTTTTTTTAATAGGGCAGGTTTTGTTACAAGGAAAGGCAGAAAATACTTGTGCTGTGCAAGTGTCCAAAAGTAAAAAGTCCCTGTGAAACATCCACAGTGTCATACTCGCCCTAGTTTTGCAGAGACCCAACATATGCACATCCATGGAGCTAGAAAGCTCCATTTCAAGGGGGAAATCATCTCCACAGAGCTTGCTGCTGAACACAACCCTTGCTTGTACGAATTACATACCACACTGATGATAACAGCTTTGTCCGAGAGTTTCAAGGCCAGACTCAAACCTGGATTCAATTGAAAGTAGTTTTTTTGAATTCTATCATGTGAGTGAGGTTTGATTTGGAACAACCAAGATTTTTCAAGTTGGTTCAGAACATTCAGTGTACATAATCTTGTAGCCATGAGCATGCTTGCGCAGTGCCTGTGATTACCCATTTCATATGAAACATTCAGGAGCTTAAATAAGGCTTGTGACATTTATTGACTGAGAAACACAGATGACACCCTCCTACTGTTATCTGCAGTCCTCTTGGATCTCGTTTTTGCAGACATCAGACAAGAGCACAGAAACCAAGTATTCCCAAGAGGCTGGAAACTTTGTTATCTTACTTTTCCCCTGGGCTGTTACTTACAGTACCAGATAAAAAGCTTGAGGGAATGCCCCTCGCCCCTCCACCACCAAACCTCCCAAAAAAAAAGAGCTGAGAGTGCTTCCCCTTATGTCGGCAGTCCCAGTGCTGCCGGCCCACGTGAGCAGCAAACCCCTCAAGGGGGGCTCCAGAAACCTGAAGCAACCTGGGTGTCCCGCTCCACCTCACCCCCGTACCTCCCCCCTGCAATTACCCCACGGCACCCCCCGTCCCCATGCCTGACACCCCACTGGAGCTGCCCCCTGCCCCGCACCCCTGTACCTACCCCAGTACCTGCCCCCCCCCCCCAAGCTGTCCAGGGTGTGGGGGGGGCTAACACCAGCTTGCACCGCGCCTGCAGGCGAGTGCTGCATCGCCATGAGGTCGATGATCGGCAGCATGGCCCAGCAGTTCGAGACCTTTCTTTTCCACCGTGGCGAGGAGACGGGCTCCATGCGCGGCTGGATGAAGGTCCGGGTCCCCAAGGAGAGGCGCAGCACCCGCGAGAGGCTCTACGGTAACGGCGGCCGTGGACCAGCTCCCTCCCATCGCCCTGGGCACGGGGGGGCTCAGGACCACGCTGGGGCACGGCACGGCCGAGAGCTGCCCGTGCCCGCGCTGCCCTCCTAGACCCTGGCTGCGGGCGGGGGCCGTGCGGCGTCCCGGTGGGGAGAGACCGGATTTCGATGCCTTTGCAGAGTGGATCAGCTTCGAGGAGGAGGATGCCGAGCCGGCAGCAGACGCCCCGACGTGCCCCAAGCCACCTCCGCAGCGCCTCGGGTACCCCAGCCGGGTTCAGCCCCGCCACGAGCCCCGGCTGTGGGATGGTGCTGAGCCCTCTCCCGCCGCGCTTTGCAGGAGCCGGCCCCGCAGCCTCCCAGAGTCAGCTGCCGGCTACACCAACCCAGCCTACTTCATCTTCGAGGGGGTCCCCAACGCGTGGGTGCCAGCCCCCGGTGCCACCGAAGCCCACGACGAGCAGGCGGAGAGCCCAGCCGGGGGCCGGCGGCACCCCAGTCCCCTCGGGACGCGGGTCCCTTCGCCCTCGGAGGAAGAGCGGTGGGGCAGCCGGCCCCGCTGCGTGCCGGGGGGCCCATCCCCTGGGCGCCCGCTCAGCCCCCCCAGCGCGGGCCGGCAGAAAAGACCCAAATCGGCCGTCCTGGCGAGGGACGCACCAGGGCTGGGCGACTGCTCGTTGACGGCGCTGCACATGGCCGCCTGCCTGAGCCAGCTGGACCGGGCATCCCCCGAGCACAGCGGGGACGGCCAAAATACCCCGCTGCGCCAGAGCCAGAGCGCCCTGGAGCCCCCCCCGCGGCCCCGCCGGGAGGTGCCGAGACGCACGTCGGATGCTCGCCAGCACGGCCGCCCTGGAGAGGTACCGCTGTGGTCCCCGCGGGGCTCTGGAGCTCAGCCGAGGGGCTTGGGGAGCTCAGGGAGGGGTGAGGACCTGCTTTTGGCCGTATACCCACCGGCAGATGTGAGGTCCCGAGCCCATGGCAGTGCTCTGCCCGATGGAGCCGCCACGGTGCCGGCAGGGATATGGTAGAGGGTGGAGGAGCAGCAAGGTGCCCCGTTCGTGCCGGGTGAGGGTGTGAAGGTGGGGACTTCGTGGTCCTGGTGTGACGCTGCTGGTCCATGTCCTTGTTCTTCTTTCCCTAGCGGCCCTGCGACAGGGGCGAGGGGTCCCGCAGCATCGGCGGGTGCCTGAGCCACCTCGGCTTGCAGCAGGATGAGGAAGGGCTGCAGGAGCGTGGCTGGGACCACCTGGAGATCCTCAGGGACCCCCAGGCCCTGGAGCTCAGAAAGGGGGGCACTGTGCAGGCCAGCTCCTGTGGCCCTGGGGTCCCTGGCAGAGCCCCACGCTCCGGCGGGGAGGAGAGGTGAGCCTCGGGATGGGGATGCAGCAGGGCAGGGGCAGGAGGATGTCAAGCCCCCACATCTCCTTGGATGCCCCAGGGCCGTGCAGGATCCCGGCTCCCTCTCAGTGGCCGGGGTGCTCAGCCCGAGCCATCCCCGGCTCATCCCCGGCAAGTTTGGCGAGGGCACCGCCGTGAGCCTGCCACAGAGACCCGATCTCGGACCCAGCGCCTAAAGCACCTATCCCGGACCCAGCACCCACGTGTGCTCTCCTCCACGGAGCTCCCAAGGCAGGCAGAGAGCTGCTGAGGAGGACTGGGCAGGCAGGAACCCAGGGTTGGACTTATTTGCCACGCTCCCAACTTGTCTGGCCTCACCAGCAAACGACTCGGAAAGTCTCAGGAAGCTCCTGTGGCCATCGGGATGGACACTTTCCAGGTCTTGCTGCCTGTTTCTGTCCTCCCTCCCCAAAGCGAGGGAAGGACCACGCTGAGCCCCACCAGCAAGGAGGGACGGGGGACACGGGAGATGCTGAGGCCACTTGGGAAGTGGGGACCACTGGGTGCTTTGGCCCCCGAGGCTCAGCCCCTTCTGGCAGCCGACTTGCAGCCTGCAAGGGCACAGCGGCATCTGTGGCCAGCCCAGCCCCACGCACCCTCACGCCTTCGGCCTCGGCAGCTTCTCCCTCCTCCCTGGGCTCAGCCCTGGTCGGACGGCGTTCCCAGAGGACTTCTCCTACAGGAGCCGCTCCCGAGGCTGCGGCGCCGTTTCCTTACGAGATGCCCCTTGCTATTCCTCTCCAGAATAAAGTCTCAGGGACGCTGGGGCGCGTGTGTGCAACACCCGGTTCTGTGCACGGGCAAGGAGGGAGCGTGCCGCGCCGAGCCAGGCGAGCCGAGCGGGGAGAGCACCGGCTCCCGGTGCCCCGGCTGCTCCAGCACCATTGCCCCCCAACTGCCCCCTGTTGAATCGGCGACCCTGCAAACCCCCCGACCCTCAAGGCTGCCCTTGCCCGGTGTCCCATGCGGCTTCTGCGCAGGGCTGGGCTGGCTTTGCCCTCGGCGGGTGCTTGTGGTGCCACGGTTCCCCTCCGAATGCACCGGCTCTGCCCGGCACACCCGGGGTCCCCCGTGTTCTCCCTCCGTGGCCGAGCATCCCCGGGCTGCCCCCGCACCAGCCGCCGAGCCCCTCGCGCCTCTGCTCCCCCCGAGCCGCGGTCCCCCGCGTCTCAGGGTGCACCCGCTCGTCCCCGGCGTGCCCCGTTCATCGCAACGCCGACACGTTTGCCCAGCACCCATCCTTCGCCCACCCGCACGCTCGCAAAGGAGTTAAATCCCCCCAGCCCGGGCACAGCTCTGCAAGGCGGCGGGGGGGACACACACGCTCCCCCCCAAAACACGTTGACACCCCGACCCAGCAGGGCCCTGGCTGCTGTGACACCCAAAGTGGCCCTGGTTTTGGGGACACTATGCCCAGGCTGGCCTCAAGGTGGCAGTGGCCACCTTTGTCCCCAGGATTGCCGCCCCCCCCCCCCCCCCGCGGGGGGGGGGGGGCGGGGGGGGGCCAGCCCCGGGGGGGGCCGCCGCGGCCGGGACCCTCATGGCCCCGGTGGGACATGAAGGATGCCGCGGGGTGGGCGAGGGGCCATGGTCCCTACGGGCAGGGGGATGCGTTCCCCACGGACGAGGGGCTACATTGAGGGACCGTGGTCCCCACGAGCGAGGGGCCGTGGTCCCCATGGCCAAGGGTGCTTGGCCCCCCTAGGGAAAGGGCTGTGACCCCATGGGTGAGACCCAGATATCCCACACCTGGGGGGGCCGCAGATGGCCGAAAACCTGTGAGGGCGAGGGGTGGGATGGGACCGGAGCACAGCGGTGGGGGGCTGAGCCCGGTGGGCAGCCCCCCTTGGGGCAGGTAGGGATGCGGGCAGGGATGCGGGCATGGGGCACTGCGTGCTCCTGCCCCCGCCTCCGCCCGCCTCCAGCCCTGCCTCTCCCGGGCACTTTGCTCCCAGCAGCGGGAGAGCGGGAGCAGGCACGGTCGGCACGGCGAAGGGCACCCCGCGACCCCTCCGGCATGGCCCCCAGCCCCATGGGGGACAGGGGCAGCCCGGGGGTGTCCTGCTCCTGAGAGCCGCCCCGGCCAGGACTGCAGGTGAGCCGGGGTAACCCATGGAGAGCAGCAGCCGGGACGGCCCCGTCGACGGCCGCGCAAACCCAGCTGGGCTGCGGGGAGCCCTGTGGGGAGCAGCTTTGGCCCCTCAAGGGATGGAGGTGGGATCCCCAGGGCTGGATGGGTGGGGGTCAGCCCGTTCTCCTCGTCTCTCCACCGTCCCCAAATCCCTCCGTGCATCCTCTTCCCTAACACCCCGCTGCCTTCCTCCATCACCGAGGGCCTTCATCCTTCCCAGCGTGGCCACCTCCTCTTCTTCATCCTTCTCTCCATCCCCCAAATCACTGTCTCCTCACAGGGCAAAGCTGCCCTCGGGCTGCTGTGGCTTAGCCCGACGCCGTTTGCTCCTGCCCTTCCCTGGGGAGGTGGAGGGACAGGGACAGCCCACCCGAGGGTGAAAGGAAACCCTCACCTCCCACCCCGCTGAGAAAGGGGGTCACCTCGGAGCAGGGGACGTGGTGGGCAGCGAAAGAAGCATCCAACCCCGCTGGCATCCCCGGGGAGGAGGCACCAGCGCCTGGGCAGCGCAGGCGGATCGTGCTTTGGCTGCTCTTGCAGTTGAAGGGAAGGATTGAAAAGAAATCAGGTCACGCTCCCCTTGTGCCGGGGCTTTGGCTGCCTGAACCACGTGGCGATTAGGGACAAGGGTCCTTCTGCAGGATGTTTTGCATAATTTCCCCTTGTTTTGCAATTTCCAAGCGCTTAGGCGAGAAGAAAAGCCCTGTTTTTCCCGTGCTCCAGCGGCAGCCGGTCCCAGGCTCACCCAGCCCCGCGTCCCTCGGCAGCTGCTCGCTCCCCTCCGAAATCCTCTCTCGCGTCCCCTCTCCGAAGCTCCTGCCCGTTCCACCACGATCCCCGAACCCTCGTCCCGTCTTGCCAGCGGGCAGGACTTTGGCTCCGGGGCAGAGTCTGCCTTCGGTGCTGCCCCACTCATTCATTTCATTGGTGCCTTTCCAACACCCCCGTAATTCCCCAGGGCAGGAAGCCTTGCCCAGCTGCTGGGGCACCCCGGGCTGGGGGCGACCACCAGCACCCACCGAGTGACGGTCCCCGCAGGACCAAAGGACAGGTTCAGGCTGGGCACGGCCACGGGGCCGGGAGCCAGGGCAGAGCTCCCGTTCCTGCGGGAAAGGGCCAAGGGCAGCACGTGCTCCCCAACGCGTGGCCCCGTGGCTGGTCCCTGTCCCTTTCCGATGGCCGTGTGGGTGTTTTGCAGGACCCCTCGCTGCTTCCCGGGGTGCGGGTGGGGGGGTCAGCTGGCAGGGACCGTCCCAGGGGGATGTGCTTGCCGTGGGCAAGGGGTTCCCCAGCATCGCAGCCCCCGTGCATCCGCAGGGCGGGAGCGGGCATCGCCTCCCCAGCTCCGCGTCCTTTCCCCGCAGTGCCTTCCAGCTCCCGCTCCGGCAGCAAGCCCAAACGCTTGGCTCAGACCTCACCACGGCTGTGGTCGGTCCCTCCTTGAAAAGCCCACGCCGGAGAGGCCGTGGCCAGGGAAAGCCTTGCTGGGGACATCGGCGAGGAGTAGGAACAGGCCTGGTGGTGACGTGTCCTTGGGGTGGACTGGTGTGAACGAGCAATTTAAACCACTGATTTTGATGATGACTAAGATGAGGAAGTAGGAAACCTGTTGAGATAAAGCTTGCCAAATGTCATTTTCATTTGCATTTTTATTTTTCGGTGGTTGTCCTCAAAGGAAACTTTCTTAGGAACAGTGAAGTCACACTGCTGAGCACTGACCATGCTCGGGCGTTTTCTGCTGCTAGAAGCCATGTACCTGCCCTCTCCTCCAAGCAGCCCGGCACCACACAGCTGCTCAGGCTTTTTCCTTATGTGCGTCTCACACCAGATTATTATTTTTTATTTATTGGCTTCTTCATATCTTTGTTGTTTGTTGATCTATGTCACGGGCATTGGCTTTGGTCACTGAACCCTGCAGCACCTCTGGTCTGGTTGGGCTCAAGGCTTCACGCTCACTTGCACTCCCAGCTTAGAAGAGGAAAACAAATCTGGTGCCTCGTGTCCTTGGCAGCATCGCGACCTGAGGAGACGCAGCAGCTGGGCTGGGACCAGCACGACCGGCACAGCACCCCGTGGGACCACCACTGGCACCAGCGCTTGGAGGCTCAGGGTTTCCTACCGACTGGTTTTCCCTCCTGGTTCTGGGGAGACAGAGCAAGTTCTCCCCGCTGTTAATGTTTGATCAGGACCTGCCTGCTGCTTTCTGAACTCATCCTTGTAACAAAGCCAGGCAGCTGCCCGTGCCAGCCGCAGCGGGGAGGAAGCTGCAGGGCGTTTGATGTGAGCCCGAAGCTGCGGCTCAGCCCACAACTCAAACAGAGAGCGCGGAGGTGCGTGCGGCATGGAGGGGCCCGTCCTGCGGCCACCCGCCTGCCCATCTGCCTGCTGATTCATTTATGATCATCTCCGTAAACACAGGGATGTCTCTCCGGGCGAGGCTGCGCAGGGAGAAGATGGATGGAAGCTCAGCTGACCCCATGGATTCACCCTGTGGGATGTTCCTGCCAACGGGGCTTGCCACCAGGAGCCGTCAGGCTGCACACCCCCGTGGCGAAGGCAAGAGGCAAACAGGAGGGGGATGACGAGGGAGCCAAGGGATGAAGGAGCCTGAGACGACACAGCCTTCCACCTCGTGCCACCGACACCAGCATCCCGCTAATGCGCATCGTCGCCCCGAGTCCTCCTTCGTCCTGGCGTCCATCACCTCCTGCCTGAGCTCTGGACCAACAGAAACTGGAGATGCACCAGCGCTCCCCCTCCATCAGATACCATTTTGGCTATAACCCTCGTCTCTGCTGGCAGCACGGCAGATGCTCCTGCTCCCAGGTTACTCGTCTGAGCATCCATCCTTGGCCAGCAGAAGCGGCCACTCCGAAATCTCTTCGCCAGGGATGACGGCGGGCACGGAGGGGCCAAGGCACAGACAGCCTTCGCCCGTCCTTCGCTGGACACCGTGGCAGTGGCAGAAGCTGCTTCTTCCCTCTGGAGCAGCGGGCTCTGACCTTTAGACACCCCGAGAGGCGAACGCAACCCTCATGCCTCAGCCCCGGGGTCCCATTTGCCAGGAGGACGCAGAACCCGGCCTTTGATCGTAATGCTGCGCCAGGGCGAACGTCCTGCCTGCCTTGGGAACTTGCGCTGCCTTGAGCTGGGACTTGGCTCTGGCGCAGCTCCTCTCCGCGGGGCTTAGCTCATCCCTCTCCTACGGAGAATACCCGGCAGCTGGAGGCCCCTCACCGTCCAGGGACGCTCTCTCCCAAAGGCTCCTTTAACAGCCCCCCGAGGACTTCTCCAAGCCATAATATTCCCCTAGACAAGGCTTTCTTCTCCTCCCGCCTTTCTTCTTGTCAAGGAGCCCTTTGGGACGAGCAGCATTGTCAGGATGGTGCCAATTAGGCTGAGCCAGCTTCCAAGAGGCTGCGCTGGCACCGGCTGGGGGCTGCTGTTGCTCATAAAGGTCTCATTGTTCGGCGCGCCGTGGGGCTGCTGGCCGGCGGGGCCGGCGCGGTCCTCTGTCTCAGGCACGCTTCCCGGCTCCACGCGGCGCTGGTGTCACTGCGCGCTGCTCAAAGGGATGATTAATGGGTGTCATTGCGGGGGCTGCGAAGGGGAAGATTTGTCAAGTCCCCCTCGGCTCCCCACGAGGCCCGAACGCGCGAGCTGAGAAAAACCAGAGAACCATCAAAGTGGCCGGAGCTCCTGGAGGGGGGGAAAATCTGGCATCTTTGGCTCCCTTCCACGCTTTGTGCCTGACAATGGTCGGCATCAACGACTAATGCGCTTTTATTAACTGCTCCCTTAGATCTGGCTCGGAGAACATGGCCACTTCAGTGAGGACGTTCCCAGTTGCCCTGTGGACACCGACGGCGGCTCCCTGGCCAGGAGGAAACACCACCGCAGTGGCGGAGGCAAAGTGCGTCTTCAATGAGGAGTTCAAGTTCATCCTGCTGCCCGTCTCCTATGGCATCGTCTTCGTGGTGGGGCTGCCCCTCAACTCCTGGGCCCTGTGGATGTTCATCTCCAGGATGAGGCCCTGGAACGCCACCACCACCTACATGTTCAACCTGGCCGTCTCCGACACGCTCTACGTCCTCTCCCTCCCTACCCTGGTCTACTATTACGCTGACCGCAACAACTGGCCCTTTGGGAAATGGCTCTGCAAGATCGTGCGCTTCCTCTTCTACGCCAACCTCTACAGCAGCATCCTCTTCCTGACGTGTATCAGCGTCCACCGCTACATGGGCATCTGCCACCCCATCCGCTCCCTGAACTGGGTGAAGACCAAGCACGCCCGCATCATTTGCGTGGGTGCCTGGCTCGTCGTCACCATCTGCCTCATCCCCAACCTCGTCTTTGTCACCACCAGCTCCAAGGGCAACAGCACCCTGTGCCACGACACCACCAAGCCTGAGGAGTTCGACCATTACGTGCACTACAGCTCCTCCGTCATGGCCCTCCTCTTCGGGGTCCCCTTCCTGGTGATCGTCCTGTGCTACTGCCTGATGGCCAAGAGACTCGTCAAGTCCAGCTTCTCCAGCCCCAGCCCCCGGATGCCCTCCTACAAGAAGCGCTCCATCCGGATGATCATTGTTGTGCTCACCGTCTTCGCCATCTGCTTCGTGCCCTTCCACATCACCCGGACCATCTACTACACCTCCCGCTACTTCCAAGCCGACTGTCAGACCCTCAACATCATCAACTTCACTTACAAGATCACTCGGCCCTTGGCCAGCATCAACAGTTGCCTTGACCCCATCTTGTACTTCATGGTTGGGGACAAATACCGGGGGCGGCTACGCCGGGGGCCAGCTCAGCGCCTCCAGCCTGTGCCCACCTGTGAACTGGCCCTGGTATCCCCCTCCATGGACAACATCGTGGGTGGCAGCCACATTTCTGGTGACACCCGAGGGACAGGGACAGCACGGAGCAGAGGCGGGTGCTGAGGGGGTTCCAGTAACCTTATCCCTGGTCTCCACAAGTTGCGGCCCCTCCGGGCTCCATGTGGACACCCTGGCACCCCCAGGACCCCAAACCTGACCTGCCCCTGCCCAGCCTCTGCAGGGGCAGAGACCTCAGGGCTGAGGGATGGTGGCCGTGGGGCTTGTCCCAGTCCTGCCCTGGGATGCCATGGGAGGAGGGTGCCAGTGCCACTTGGGGCGGCGTGGGAATGGGAAAGATGCCGAGAAACCCGTTTTGGGGGAGACAGGCTGGCATCCCATCCCAGGGCGCTCCTGGGGACACATGGGGGCTGACAGGTCACTAAAGAGAAGGGACTCTGGTCCCTCCCTGGGCACGCCCGGCCCTTCCAGTCTGCTCGACAGCGGCGTGCGGGGACCGGAGCGAACCTGGGGACGGAGCCGACGCTGGGCCCCCCGCATGCCTGGCGAAGGCTCTCCTGGGTGTCCCTGTCACACTGCTGGCCTTAGGGGAGGTGGGCAGGGACACAGCACGGGGCACTTTCTGCCCATCACCCCCCAATAAAGCCCCTTCCCTTTCTCCAGACCTGTTTCTCCTTGTAGCAGAACAAAGAGGGACGAGACGCCCGCCCTCACCCCAGAAAGCGTTTGAGAGCAGAGAAAAGCCACCCGCCACCTTAACGCCGGCACCGGGGCAGGTTCGGAGCAAGGAGCCGGAGCGGTGACACCCGCGGTGATGGGACAGTCCTCAGGAATCTGCCTTTATGGGTGTTTGCTTTCCAAATGTTTACCCAGCCCTTTTGTTTGACCAAGTGCCTGCGCAGAGAGGAGCGGACGAGAGATGGCTATCAGCACTCTCGACTCTCCCACGCCAGCCCGGGCAGGGATGGGACAGGGCTGTCCCCCCCCACAGGGAGCCCCGGAAGGGGCAGCACCCCATCACCCCCCCCCCACAAGCCCTGCCAGCACATGCCTAGGGAAGGGATGCCCATAGCATCATCGGGGTGTCACCCCCCCGGCCACGGCACCGGCCGCACACAACCACATCCCACCAAGGGCTGCCCAGGTCACCCAGGGAGGGACCCCAGGGATGCCATGTCCCAGCCCCACACCCCCATCCCACTGGACAGTAGCACCCAGAGAGCCCCTCACTCACCCATGAGCCAGAAGCAGAGAGATCCCAGTTAACCCAGTAAGAGCAGCTGCTGCCCCTCACCTCCCATTATATCTGACGTGGCCCAGGTGGACCCGGGAGCTGCCCGGTTGCACCTGAGAGGTGCAGGGATCCCCACCAAACATGGCCCCAGCCCTAGAGACGGGACTGCCAGGGAGGGGACACTGGTGGGTGGCAGGGGTACGGCTGTGGTGCTGCCGATCCTGCCCCCCCTGCCCCCCCAGCACACACACAGACAGCGGTGGGGGGGTTGGAAATCTGTATTGGGTACAGAAGTGGTGGAAAAGGCTCATCTGGGGCCAGACCAGCACCCGCCCCCACCCAGGGCTCCGTGGTCCCAGCTGAGGCTGGGTCCCCAAGTCCAGGAGTGCCCCCCCCACCCCGGGGGGATGTCTCCCCAGCCTGGTCCTGCTGGCCATCAGGACGCCACCCAAAAGAGTCCGTCTCATTCCCTCCTCCTGTGACGCCCGCTCCCTCAGCTCGCGTTCTCCTGGTTGTCTTGCAGGGACCGTGCCCATTGCTGGTCCCCAGCCTTCTGCCAGCACCCCCCCCACATCAGCCCCGTGTCCTCAGGGGACAGCTGTGTCACCCGCAGCCCCTCCAAATCCCTTTCAAGGGAGACCCTTTCCCAATCTCCCCTTGCCCTCGCTTCCTCCTCTCCTCCCACCTCCCGCTCAGGTTTTTCGGCCGGAGGAGCGGAGGGCCGGAGCGGGGACTGTCCCCCACGTGTTCCCCGTGCCGGGCCGGCTGAAATCCCCACCCGCAAGAGCCAGCCGCTCTTGTGAGCCAGGATCTGGCCGCCGGCGCTGGCCGTGCTCAGAGGATGTGCAGCTCGTCCGTCTCCGACAGCCCGTACTTGGTCTTGTTCTCGTTGAAGAGCTTGAGCAGGGAGCGGACGTACATCTCGTGGTACATGTCCACCGTCTCGCAGCTCGGGTCCTCGATTTTGGGCACCGTCACCGGCTCCCCCACTGCCGGGAGGGGAGGAAGGTCAGGCTGGCGGCACGGGGACGCGCTCGGCTCATCAGAGGCGCGAGCCAAGCGTTGCCTTCCAACGCCACCCATCGCGGGGTGTCCTCCTGGGGGGTCCCCTCCGCCCCGGCGGGCAACGCTCACCCACGGTGGTGATGGGTCTGGCGTAGGGAAGGAAGCCCCGGGACCGGACGGAGGTGAGACCGCGTCCGTAGAAGACGCAGGGAGCGAAGCCCATCATCTTCTGGAAGCGCTGCTGGATGCTCCTCATCCAGCTGCCCTCCTCAAAGACCACCTGGCGGAAGAGGTCATTCTCCCCAAAGGAGAAGGAGGGGACGAGGTAGGCCCTGTGGAGGGGACATGGTGGGCGCTGATGGGGTGCTGGGAACCCCAGACCCCCGCAGTGGCGGCGGTGCCCGCCACCCACCCGTGCTGCAGGGCCATGCGGACGAAGCCCTTGCGGTTCTTCAGGATGAGCGTGGTGACGCCGGGGCGGCAGGAGAGCGACTCGGCCGCGCCGCCGATGACGATGGCCACCGCGTTGCCGGTGCCGTTCTTGGACAGCAGGTACCCGATGGCGCGGCGCGTCACCGGGCACAGGCCTGCGGCGAAACGGACCACCGATGCTGCGGGACAGCCTGCCCGTGCAGCGCCCGGGGAACCCGCGAGGGACCCCGCGAGGGACCCTGCCTGGTGGGACCATGCAAGGGACAGTGCGAGGGTGCTCTCCGCGGCGGGAGAGGGCCAGGGTGCAGGCAGGGTGCTGGCAGGGTGCGGGCAGGGTGCTGGCAGGGTGCGGGCAGGGTGCTGGCAGGGTGCGGGCAGGGTGCGGGCAGGGTGCAAGCAAGGTGAGGCTGGAGTTCAAGCAGGGTGCAGGCAGGGTGCAGGCAGAGCACCGCCCCAGCCCTGCCTGCTCCTGGGGAACACGGGGGCCGCCAGTCCAAGGTTTCCCGCAGATGGGACCGGGGAGTTCTGCCGGAGCCTCCCTGCCCTCACCCCCGCTCATCAGGTACTCCCTGAAGACGGGCAGACGAAAGTTGCCGGCCAGGGTGGTGAGGAAGGGCCGGATGCCCGGGAACATCTCCCCGAAGCCCGTCGAGCCGGTGACGAAGTTACAGAAGGCGCCGACGCAGAGGATGCCGTGGGGGTGGGAGCCGATGATGTAGTTGTGGCTGGGGGACAGGTCGTGCGTCTTCACCAGCTGCGGGGGACAAAAAGGGGTCACATCCTTTTGGGTGGTACCACCACCACCACCGCCTGCAGGAACATCCCGTCCCGGCACCCCGGCTCGCCGCACCGTACCTTCACGGGGAAATAATCCCGAAAGTGCCTCCAGACGGGCCATTGCCGCAGGCAGGGCAGCCTCCTGCCACCTGCAAACCGGGGAGGGACCGCAGGAGATGACGCCCACCCCAGTGGGCAGCAGGACCCGCGGGAAACGGTCCCCGCTGACCCGCCGCATCCCTCTTCCCACCATGACGATGATGGGGGAGAGGAGGGAAGGAGCAGGTGGGACGTGGTGCTCCCCATGTGCCATGCTGGGATGGACCCAGAGAAAGGGGGGACCCCAGACCCCATCCTGTTGCAAAGCTGGAGGAGGGGGGGGGCTGTGCCCATCCCCACCTTTCTCCGGCGTGTCCCAGTCAAAGATGATCCAGGCCAGGTAGAGCGCGGAGATGGGCCAGAAGCTGGTGAACACCAGGTAGATGAGGAGCAGCAGGCTGGCGGTTCCTGCGGGAGCCAGGGAGGGGGGTGAGCGGGCACGTGCCCACCCCACCGGGACCCCCCCTCACCCCCCTACTCACCCAGCAGCAGGAAGCTGAGCACCCACTGCAGGACGGAGAGGAGCTGGAGCCAGGAGCGGACGTCCCGCTGCGAGGGCCAGGGTGCTGCGAGCAGGGTGCGCAGGACGGTCTGGATGCTGGCGCGGCTGCCTGCGGGGAGAGATCCGGCACCCAGCCCAAAACAGCACAGGTTGCCCAAATGCTATCCCAGATAGCCATGGGGGGGGCCCCGGTCTGGTGGTACCCGTGGCTGCTGGGGCTGGGGTGTGGGGGTAAGGTGGGAGGTAGGATGGGAAGGATGAAGCAGTTGGGCAAGGAGGGATGGGAGGGTGTGGGATCGGGGATGCTCATCCCCGGAGAGCTCTGGACCGTGGCAAGAGGTAGCCCTGGGCAACCCGCAGCTGCTCTGGGGCCAGCTGGCGGGCTGGGCACCCCCAGCCCAAACGCGTCCGTGAGCCTGGGTGCACCAGCAGAGCTGAGCACGTCCCGCACCGTGCCGAGCTCCCCGAAGGCCAGGACCTTTCCCGCGCCCTCCTTGGCACGTTCAGGCTCACGGAGAATTCGGGGCTTTCTCAGCTGGCGCGGCAGGGAGGTGTGGGGCAGCGTCGGCCCCCCGGCAAGTGCCAAGGACGGCGGCCGGGGGCTGAGCCAGGGTGGCCAAGGCTGGCCGTCCCCACCGAGCCTTCCCTCCCGCGAGGGACAGCCCAGCAGCCTGCAGCCGCTCCACTCCCCCCGCTGCCCCCTTCCCTCCGGCCAACTTTGGTGAACGATTAACCGCCCCGGGCCGGGTGCCAGGATCCAAACTCCACGCACAGCCCCATCCCTCCTCCCCGAAACGGGCCCGAGGTGCTGGTCCCGCCAGCGCACCGCTCCCGGCCAAAGGTCTGCCGCGGCCGAGACCACCCGGTACAGCCGCCGCCGCGACCACAGCGAACTATGTCAGCTCTTGTGTCACAAGAGCCTTGTTTTCTTGGGAAAACAACCCCAAATCGTGGCGTGCAGGCCAGAGAGAGATGTTCAGGGCGAGACAGGAGCAGACCTGTCCCCATGGCTTCCCGTGCCGGGGACCCCCAGGTCAGAGAACCACCAAACCCTGGTTCAGGTGGCTGGTGGACGTTCAACTCATCCTGGCTCAATCCAAACGGTGAATGGGACAATCGAAATAAATTAAACGCTGGAGCCATCACCAGCATTGAAGAACTGTTTTCCCTCTCCCTTTCCCCCAAGCAGCGTGCTGCGCTCTAAGCAATCCCTCCCACCCGTTCCCGCACGCCCAGCGAGGCATCCCCAGAAGCCCTCCTGCCCGCACAGCCTTGCCATTGTCAACTTTCCAAAGCCCCTTTTTTTTTCCAGGGAAGATTCAGAGCTCTGCCTACCACACAGTTGCTTTTTTTTAGTTCCTTTTTCTAGCTCCCCCCCCAAGCACTCCATGAATGTCCAGACCGCAGACAGAAAATGGAGAAACCTCAGGGGCTCTGCTGCCGGCCCCATCCGCAGCAATAGGAGCCTCTTCAAACCCAAAAATTCTGACTCCGTGGCCCGGGGCAGCAAGGAAAGACGAAGGAGAACTTGCAGCACTGGAGCGTCTTGCGGGAGTAACGTTACCGAATGCATTGTCAGAAATTTCATTCCTGTTGAGCAACCGTATGTTCTCCTCTGGTGCTGCTAACCCCAAATCACTCCAAACACCTCCCTTTCCCCTAAGCAGTCTAAAGCAAATAGACAATAGTAACAACAAACGATAATTGCCTGACCAGCTCCTCGCATCGCTAGAGCATCAGAAACCATTCAAACACACTTTGGAAATATCTTACCACTAAGATTTTGGGAACAGGCTGCAATAATTGTTTTCATGGTGGCAAGGAGTTCTGCGCCAGACCCTGGTTCAGCAGGTTAAAAGGCAAGTTTGGAAATACCAGAGAGCGATTGATTGTGTATCCAGCTGCTTCAACCAGCTGATCCAAGGCAAACCGTCTGCCACGGAGGGGAGCGGACCCGCTCCGGCCCCAGCTTGCAGAGCAAGGAGAAGAGCTGATGGTCCTTGGGAGGATGAGGAGTTGTGCCGAGCGGTGAGGAGCTGCCGTCGCGAAGGGCAGCCGCCGTTCCTCGGAAAGGCACTGCTGCCGGCACCGGTGGTGGCTCGGCAGGGACCGCCTTCCCCCAGGGAATGGTACCGTCCGCACTTTGGGTATTTCACAAACCGCTGTCATGCTCTACCGGTGTGACTCCCCTCCAGAGCCGCCCGAAAACGTCATCCCGAAGCTCCTGCGCCGTGCTACGGGAACGCAGCCCGCCAGAGAGTCCCTGACTCCCAGACCCAGCACCATTCCCTCCTCTTCCACTCCTAAGTGGGGCACCGGGGTTGGCTTGCCCTGCCTGCTAGCCCAGGAAGACTGGAGTACTGCCTGGAGAGGGTTGGGGGGAAAAATGAGAAGAAAAGGAAACAAGAGCAGCACAAAAGCAGCCCTGAGACGGGGCTTCAGGCCAACAGCTGGAGGAACAGTAAAAATCCACAGCATCTGATTCACTAGAGCTACTTCTCCTGATCTACCTCTCCAGAAGTACTCGCTAGGAACAGCCAGCTAACATCAAATGCAGGAAAGGGATAAATCCACGTATGGGATCGCACGTGTTGTTAGAGTAAAAAACATGTTTCACGGGAGAGGTTTGGAACCTAGAAAACCTCATAATCTGCTCTTGTAAATTGTAGCGACTCAGTATCTGGAAAAAAGGGTGCAACAGCATTCACCGCAGGCTACAACTTTACAGATGTAGATTATTTAAGAGGAGCTAAGATTGCTATGTATAAAGCGTCTAAGCTCTCCTGCAGCCTAGGTGGCCCCTCAAGCGTGCCTGAATCACAGTAATAGGAAGGAAAAACCCCAAATTCTTTCAGAATCCCACTGTCACCAGAGGTAAGAGAGCACTCTGCTGATGAACCCAACTGTGTCAAATCAAATAGTAGATGCCTCATAGCCTTCTCCAGGTAACACACTGCCACACACGCAAGCAGCAGTGATGCTTTGGGTTTTTTATCCCAACATTTCTAACAGGTTTTGAACAACTGCAGTCACAGCTGCCAGCCCACGCTGGGCAACTCCAGAGCTTCCAGCCATGATTCCTCACTTTCCTCCCCAGTAACACGCTTGCCGCACACCAGGTCACTGCCAGGTACAGCAGACCAGTCGTGCCCTCTCTCCTCAGTAAGTTCAGGATTAGTGCCAGCAGCTATTTAAACTAGCTTGAGAGGAATCCAGAAAAGGTTTTTACCCCTTCAGGATTATTCTGTAATCCTGAAGATGTCAAAGCACACTGACAACCAGTGCACTACTTTGCTTTTGAATATGGCACCATTTGTCCCAGCATTGGTCCCTGTAGGGCTCCACGAGAGGGTCCCCGAGTACACACGTCGTGCATTACATTACGTACACTATAGCCATGCAGACCGCACACTACACAAAGCAAGAGAACAAATGTTTCTATTAAGGCATCTGTACTATGTGTAGTATCAGCACTTCGAGACGTTGCCCTTGAAATACCTGATCTACTTAAGACAAAAAATCCCAAACACTTCAGTCTGCCTGCTCTGGGAGGAGCAGCGGGATGAGCCTGCGGAAAGGCCACCGGTACCGCTGGCTGCATACAGATGAGGTGGGCGCTGCACCTGGTGCAGCTGGTGTGTTCAGAAGCCGCAGCCAAAAAAACCTGGCCATCTGACATTGCCCGTTTCCCATCCCCAAGTCCCTTGGTTGCTGGAAACCAGCCTTACAGACTTGCTCTGGAAGAGCCTGGGACAAAGAGCAAGGGATTTTCACAGCAAGAACTAGGCAGCACAAGAGATTTTATTTTGCTTAAAATAGAGAGAAAAAAAATAAATACATCCACCCACAATACAAAGAGCAGTTCCCAAATTCATGTACTTTTCTCTCAAGGACTTCCTCCGACGGGGAGAACAGAGGCAGTCTGACCCCTCAGAAAGAGCTCCACCCGACAGGAGCTCTGTGGTATCACTGTACATGACCAGTGCACTCAGTCTGACATTTAATGTAAACCAAAGCAAACTGTCATGTTTACTCCTCTGACTCCAGTGCCTCCCAGAGAAGCCACGCATACTTCCACATATGTACAGCGTATTTACTCCTATATCTCCAGGACACAGGCAATTCTTACAGGATTTCCAGGCCCTGCTCCCTCTGCAGCGAGAGCATCAGCCCATATTCTGCCGGTTGCCGTAGCCTCTTGGGTGTGTATCTTTCCAGTCATCCCAGTTCCGAGCTTTTTGAAGAGCTTCCTCATCATCCTCCTCTTCTTTTTTCTCCTGCTGCTGCTTCTGCAACTCTTCATCAGTTATACCTGCTGAAGGTCAAGAGCAGGAGTGAGGGACAGTAAGACAGTGGAAGATCCCCAATCAAGTTCTCAAAACAGAAGCCCTGCCTGGAGCTGGTCTAGACAGAAAGCAGGAACTGCCAAAGAGCAGTCTAGCAATCCAGTTATTCTCACAGCCTAATGAAGTCTTAAGCTCTTAGTCTTCCTCAGTCAATAGGTGTTTTACACCTAAGCCTAACCACATCCCTACTCACCCTCCCCCTCAAGAGACTCCCCAAATTCTCTATTCCAGTCTTTGCTTTGCCACTCCATACCTGGTGTTCTCTGCGGTGCCCTCTGACCAGACACGACTCCTTGCCTTCTGCGCTGCTCATACCAGTCATCCACAGTCATAGTAGGCAGGCCGGGATATCCAGCACCAAACACTCTACAGCAAGAGACGGACAGTCAAAGAAGGCACTTTACACCACTACGAGCAGAAACGTAGACAACCACACAAAGAACTACTATGTAATCCAATTTGTACTAACAGCATAAGCCACGTTATCAAGGAGGGCTTGAGAACAAACGTATTTCTAGCAACAGACTGGCCAGTAACCTAGCCAAAAAAGCATTTAAAGAGTTCGTCCTGCTAGTTTAGAAAGGTGTTCCAGTCCAAAGACCTTGAATCACTTCTCCACCCCAAAGGAGAACACTGTGCTAGCACAGCTTGCCAAGGAAGCCCCTGGGAACTGAAGTAGGCACAGCTTGGCTAAATAGATATATGGGAGGCTCAGGGCAAATAACGTCAAAAGCATGAGAAGAAATGTGGTTTCTATCCCATTTTGTGCTTCAGCTGCCAAATTCCTTGCAAGAGTCTCACGGTGCCACAAAGTGTTAAGATCTTGATGCCCTAGGGAAAGCCTTAGAGTTAAAAACTGTATTATTGTGGCTGATGATTCTCTGGCAGGTATCACGTCTTCCCAGTCCCTAAGATGACTTATTTGAATTCACTGCAATCTTCCAGAGTTTACATTAGATTAAGAGACCACATGTGCTTTTCACTGTTACATCACATAGAAGTTAGAGGGGCAGATAAGCCTTGCCTCTCCACAGCCTACCAAACAGCAAGCACGTGGCCTATAAACTAACACGGTAATATTTGCTTAATACGATCTCCTCTTCTGCCATCCCAACAGGTGGGAAGAGGATTAGCCAAGACACTGCAGCATGCTGGTAACAGAAGAAATCAGAGAAAGTTCAAGAAATGCATTAGACGTTCCCCCCATTCCCTGCCCAGATGCACAACACGTGCCATCTGGACGTGACACACTGCCTGAAGGTAACGACTGGTTTTCTGTGTTTGAAAGAGTATCTTAGGCTTGATGTGAGAACACAGCACTGCCTCATACTGTGTCTAAATTATCAGAAAACAACATACTTAGCCTGAGCAGCATCCCGGGTAAGAATGAAAGGTTTCAACGGAGCCCTGACTTGCCGAGAAGTACCATGTGGTGGTGCTGAAGGCTGAAGATGCAAACAATAGTCACAAGATAATCGTGTAGATGAGAATCCCCTTCTCTGCTTCCCACCCCAAACAAGTTATTAGAAGTCTTGTAGCAGAGAAATGCCTCTGCTGTCAGAGCAACATCCCAAGATGGACAATTCAGGCCTTAATCCAGTTTAAATCATGAACTCCATCTGTGAGCTTCTACAAATCGCTTCTCTTTGTGCCTTTGTTACACCCGCTCTGATCAAAGCAGAAAGCTGACAGAGCTAAACCAGATCAGCTCAGATCAAAGCATGAAATATAGCTTATTTTTCCAGGGATCAAATACAGTACATTCTGAAGCAAGTACAACTCATTCCTGATGATATCACCCAGAGCACTACAGAAAAGCAGAGTTCTGCAACACCAATAATGAACTGCACCAACCGGCTGTGCCAACCAAGCTGGACTGTGGTCTGTGTCAGCACATTATGATTTTTTATTTCTAGACAGACATTTTAGATGAGTAACATAAAGCCCAGAAACACTATTCTACACAGGAATTGCAGGTCTATGAGAAGCTTTCATCATTCAGAATGGGCATTTCTTTCTATAACATCTGGACACACTGTAGACCAGAAGTGTAGGTTTGAAAGAAATCACAATGGTTTTCTCATGTTTTACAAATGTACTTAATTCTTTAGAATTAAGGGTCTGGTAGAACCCAGCAAAGTGGAGAAAAGCCTTTGCACGCAGACTGGTTCAGCTCTGATATTCAATGCTCTAGCATTTCATAAGCCATGACTGTCTAGAACATGTGGTAGCAGCAGACAGCGACTAATCCAAAAATCAGACCACTGCCCATTCGGAATTAAACCAAACCCCATCTGCTTGTGCTGTGATTGAGCAAAATTTCAAACAAGAATTCACAGAATAAAACTTATGTAAGTCTGCTACTGAATTCCTCTGGGGTTCATTTACCCGCAACAGTGTCTTATCATCAGGTCTAACTATCCACAGTCCATGGGACCTGCAGTTCAAGAGAGATCCAATACCTGTTTCGCTGTACCTCTGCTCCTCAAGATGACCATTTCTTGGTCAATACTCTCAATTTCCTCCAGACTAGTGTTGATCCATTTCTGGATTTGTAGTATGTAAAATTCACGTATCTGATCCTCTTCTGCTTGCCCGCTCTCCACGAAGGTTCTCATAGAGGCCAGCTTGTTCTCCATTTCCTTCTTCTGCTTATATCTGTCTCAAAGAGAACAAAATGAGAACATTAAATAACCTTTCTCTCACCCAGCCCAGATACAGTGTTTTCTAAAAGAAACAATTTCCTATTTCTTGAAATTCAATCAAATAAATGTAGTTAGAGAGCTACCTCCTGCCCCAATCCCCTTGTAACTGCTCTTCACAGAGGTGCCAGTTGCTGACCAGTGCTCATTAGGGTACGCAAATCCCAGTTACTCATAAAGCTCCTCACGTCTTTGACAAATTTCTTTGTGCGAGGAGGACCCATTCATTTAACAACTGAGTAAAAGTCCTATAGAAGGAGAGACGTACAGGAATGTACCTGTGAAGAAGAGGAGGAGCACTGGCAGCACCAGTTCACACTGGTTGTCATTTACTGATGACCTCTAATGATGCGTAAGCAAGAGGCAAAACACCAAGGAGGGGGACCCATCTCCTCACCTCATCTGACAGAAGGTTTCTGACAAATGAAAACTACAGAAATCAGAGGTGTTCCAATCTTCTTAAAAAAGGCCTTGAAAATGCACAGTTATATACATACATGCAGGACCAAAATCTTTTCCACTCATCTTCCCCATCACTTCCACCTGTCAAGGAAGGAAGGACATAGGACCATACATAGGACCTTTACTACTCTTTGTAAGAGGTTTAACATGATTTCATGTATATAAAAAGAAAATTGTATATAAAAAGGGAGGTTGTGATGGCTTACTGTTGTAAGTTAAGTACCTCCTGTCTGTTAAAGGTAGCTTTAAGAAGACAATTTAAATTTAGAGGCGCCTCTCAATTACTTTCTTCTTCTCCAAGCTATCCTTGAAAACTAAGCCTCCCAGGTAAAATTAGGCAAGGCTGGCAACATTAATCTCCTGGAGAAAACAGGACTTTAACTCATTGGCTCCTTCATGGAGAAAACCAATGTAATACCTATTTTGAGTTGTTTCTGTATGACACAAGGATATCAAGAAGCTGCATATAAGGCAGATTGGAACACTTTTCCAATTCCTGTCTCAGGTGTTTTTGTGTACGCAGGTCATTTTTTAATATAGTTTTGGCTTTCTGGATTTTTTGACCTTTTCAGGAATTAGTTATTAAAGGGGGAAAACTACCTATATAGTACAGTTCCAGGCTAAATCCTTGTGTCCCACTTCCTTCAGTTACAGTGCCACCTGAATAAACAGTAAGGACCAAGGATTAGAAACCTACGGGAGCTAAAAGGACAAGGAGCATACAAAAGTTCTAAAAACCAAACCCCTGCTTGTGACAGAACTCACAACGCGGGCACCTCCTGTTTGTCTTCAGGCGGAAGGAGTTACAGTACAGGCAAACACAAGCCTTCAGCGAGAGGGGAGTTCAGGCGTAACCAAAGCCCTACCTGCGGTGCCGACAAAACTCACACGCACTCGGGAGGTGATGCGCAGCTCTGAGACTGCTGACGAGCAGCCCATGCTGAAAAGGCTTTGCTGTGCTGACCCCAAAGGTCCTGACATATTCTAGTATCCCAAACCCATCTCAGTCAGGTTACTCTCTAGAATACAAATCATATTTTTGTATTCATGCAATTTAAATATCTCTCTAGCCCAGCGTGGGCCTTTCAGTGCTACCACAATAAGCAACAACTTGATTGTCAAAATCCCCAACTAAAGCATGACGAAGAGGCATCAAGCACCTCTTTTTTAAAGATCTAATAAGCGCATTGGTAGGTAACTTCCAACGTGGGTGGCTTTACGCAGTTAGCGGTGATTAAAGAACTAATTGTAATAACTTTTGTGCAGTTCTTCAAAGACTGGAGACTAAAGACATAAATGCATCTCTCCAGTCTGTGCACAAGCCAACGCCCTTAAGTAATAGGCGGTGCATATCTTAAAATGAATGTTTAACGACCAAAGTATTCCAATATCAAGGGAACCAGTTCTTTCCTGACAGCCCTTGTCCACACAATCTCGCACTGCTAGAGGCTCTCCCCTTCTCTTAAACTGATTCCTGAAAGCCTTTAAACACTGCAAAACAAGAGCCTACCTTTCGATTTTGGCTTGCCTACTCGACGCCATGGCCACCAGGCTGGGCTGGGTGGCAGCTGGTCCCCCCGGGGATGGGCTCCCGGCATCTTCCTCTGCTGGGGGGCTGGCAGCAGCGGCGGGGGGCAGGTGGAAGCTGCCCAGACTGTAGCTCCTGCAGAGCTTGAGGAAGCGCCAGAAGTGGGCCCGAGCGCTCTCCAGGTGCTCCAGCCTCCTGCTCAGGTCGACCTGCTTCAGCGTCAGGGCCCCCAGCAAGGCGGGCAGCAGCAGGTACTTCAGGTCGGCCGAGGCGATCTCCTCCAGCTCCTCGTTCTCGCTGCAAGGGGGAGAGACGAGCCTTCCCGTTCCCGCTCCGCTCCACCTGGGCCCGGCCAAGCCCAGCCCGCTCCGCCACGGCCCGGGGGTCCGTGTGGAGGTGGCAGACACCTCGGAGGACCCTCGCACGGCCTCGCTGGGTGGCCCCGGGCCCACCCAGGCCCAACCCCAGCCCCAGGGACAGGCCTAGGCCCAGCCCGACCCTCCGCTCACCTGAACAAGTCCAGCTGCGCCACCATGGCGGTCGCCCGCTGCAAGGCGTCCAACCCCTGCCGCACCTTATCCTGCACGGCCGGGGCCCCCGAAGACGGCTCGGTGCCCGTCTCCACCTCCTCCCAGAGCCGCCGGCCCGCCGCCAGCAGCTCCGCCAGCCGCGGCCCCGCACCGGCCCCCTCCGCCATGCTGGGCCGGGAAGGCACCGCCGCCGAAC
>JAVJGG010000039.1:22957789-23040923 GCA_035590195.1 Aviceda cuculoides
TTTGCAGTGGGGCTGGGGGCTTCCCTAGCCGTCCCCTGCTGGAGTTTGCAGTGGGGCTGGGGGCTTCCCTAGCCGTCCCCTGCTGGAGTTTGCAGTGGGGCTGGGGGCTTCCCTAGCCGTCACGGGTGCAGGCTGGCCACCTCCTCACCTGGGAAACACGAGCGTGTGAAAGCACAAAACCCCACAGTTCTGGGCAGGGCTGGGATGCCCAGCCGGAGCGGAGCGGGACGGGCCTCTGCCCCCATCAGAGGGGCGGAAAGAAGTGCTGGAAGTACTGGTGTGAAGCGGCAAATACCTTGCGCTAGTTGTGGAAAGGGTGCAGGGATGTCTGGGGGGGGGTGGACAGCCGTGGGAGATGTCTCTACAACACCCGTAACCCCGTTTTAACCGTTTAGTTGCCTCCTGACTTTAGGGACGGCATCCCAACAGCCTGGACGGAGTCTACCTACGGCCTCACATTAGGCACCTCTGCCCCCCAGGCTGCCGTGAGGTGTGCTGGGCTGCAGCGATCCGTGGTGGGCTCCATACCCACCTGCCGGCCCGCCGCGTTGTTGTGCAGATTCACGGCCTTCAGCGCTTGCGTCCCCGGTTTGCTGGATTTTAAGGGACCGTCAGCAAAAGCGGTGCCGAGCTGGAGGCCGTAGCGCAGGTTGTCCCCGCAGCCGCCCCATCTGAAGCCCGGCCCGGGGACCTCCGAGGGGACGGAGCCGCAGGAGCAGAGAGGGAGTTCTCCCGAGGCGCAGGCTCGGGCGATGGAGTGCGCGACGGCGGCAGCGGCCAGGGCGTAGACAAAGGCGGCTTCCCGGGTCCCTGGGAAGAAGAGGGGGAGATGTCCTTCCTCCCCGCCCAGCCAAACGCTCCTCTCAAAGACCTCACGATGCAAATGAGGGATTTTTCTTCTCGCGACAGGATAAAACCGAGGCCCGGCGTTTTTCTTACACTGTATTTTTAACCTGTGCCACCCGCTATATTACGCTGTCAATATACAGCCTATGTCCCCACCTCTTCCCCCCTTTTTTTGGAGCCTCTAGCAGCTGTTTTTGTTTGAAATGGAAGTTACTGCCTGCCATCTCCTGCAGATCTAAATTGCAGAGGATTAACACCAGTGTGATGGCAGCCAGTTTTCTCCAAAATAGATATCTAAGGCAAAACTGACACCCATCAGCTGAACAGCAGTGCTGCACGTTCAAGCGCTGCCTACAGCGCTGCCTGCCTGGAAAGCTGCGTGGGGCAGGACGAGGAGCAGGAACGCGGCGGAGGAAGCATCCTTTACCTTTCAGCAGGTCGGGGCCAAAGCTGGGGGCACGTTGGACGGAGGAGCAGTTCCACCTCATGTCCGCGAAGGTCTTCTGGCAGACGCTTTTGGTCTGGCGGGCGGCCCGGACGATGCTGTGCATGACCTCCAGGTTCCTCCGACACATCTGGAACTGGTCCGGCACCAACCCGGCGAGCAGGCGGCAGTGGTGGCTTTCATTCCAGGCCACCCCGCTGCCGCTCTCCGTCAGCCCGCTGTGGGGAGAGGGTGGGTGTCAACGGGGCGAGGGGGAACACCGGCACCCCCCTCCGGGGACCCAGCTGGAGAGGGGGAGCCCCAAAGTGTGTGTGTGGGGGGCACTGGGGAGGGGGTGCATCCCCCCCATGGGGCTGCTACTCACAGCCAGTGGATGGCCGCGGTGAGCCCCAGCTGGCAGAGCAGCACGGCGGCGGCGGTGGGGTGCTCCATGACCGGGACTGGGACCGGGACTGGGACCCGAGCTGGGACCGGGGCTGCTCGGTGCAGCCGCCCCCTTTTATAGCCGCAGGCAGCACGGTCCTCCCCCCCCCCCCCCGGGGAGGGGAACAAAGGCGGTTTCGGTGCCATTCACAGCGGGTTAGGGCCGGGGGTGGTGGGGGTGGAGGGGGGGTCCAGCAGTTCTTAGCAGCCACCATCCCTGAAACAGCACCTGGGAAGCGATTAAGAGATGACCCGCTGCAGGACGGAGGGGCTGGGAGCGATGGGGAGTTGGGGGGCATGGGGTCCGGCACGTCACCCCGCAAAGGGCTGGCGTAGAGATGCTGGGCACGAGGGGCCCCGACGCCGGAGCCGTGGTGTTCTCCGCTCTTGGCATCTTCGGGAGAGCCACTGGATCACAAAGCAAATATATGTGTCTTTGCTGGGCATGTAAAAACTCGTCCCTGTAACTGCTGGCAGGAATCGGAAAGGGAGGATGTTAGTAAAGGACAGATGGGGTTGGCACAGGCTTATAGTAATTTCTGGCTTTTTTTCTTATTTTCCTTGCAAGAAGCTTTAAAAAAATACATTTTACTTGACCCAGAAAGAGTGAAAGTCTCAGCCATCTGCCTCCTCTGTCTCCAGAGACCCATGAGGACAGCCAGGATTCTGCAATAACCAAGACTCCAGATGTATATGTGTCAATCAAGGGTGTGGACAATGGTCTCACCAGCCTGGAGAGGACCCAGCCAAAGGCTGCGCTGGGACTGAAGCTCATTGAATGTGGGGAAATCCTGCCCCTAGACACCAACTTCACAGCTTCAGCCCCAGCCCCTTCTCTTACAGAAAAAACCAGCTTACTGACCCCATGCTCCGTCAGGGCATCGGCAGCTGCTAGCGGGTTTCGTAACTGCAGAGAAAGAGGGTGAGCAGAAGGAAGGGCTCTCGGCACGCAGCCCCGCAAGCGCATTTCGAAGCGATGGGGTTAAAGCAACCTCTCCCTGCTGCAGGAAGGTGCTGGGCTGCAGGGCGAGGGCTCCCCCCGCCCCGCTCCGCTCTACAGCCCTGCCCACGCGAACTTGAGAAACAGCCCGAAAACTGAACGCGCCCATTAGAAAACATGTGGTCAGAGCAGGATCTAACTCAGCATGGGGCTGTCTTTAGCTTGTCAGCGCTGCAAACCCCAGTCCATAGTTGGCATTGGGCTTTCTGTTGCCTTCAGCACCCCAAAGCGCGCGGGGGCAGGAGGGACAGCTAGAGGACTTTGCTTTGACTTTGTTGCTGGGCTTTCCAGATCAGGGCTGATACTTCGACGTGTACTGCTAATTCCAGGCTCCTGAAAACAGCATAACCGACTTCCACAGCAATTTGCCTCTCCGGGCCAAGAAAATGAGCTTAAAGTCCGCCGGCTGTCTCACAGACAGCCCAGAGGGGGAGTTTGCCCCGTGCTGTGGGCAAAATGATGCGTGCGTGTCCGTGAGGCAGCACTGGGCACGGGTATCAGCCGCAGAGGTGCCCATTTCATCGCAGGGACCAGACTACAGCTGGCAGAAATGATGCAGCCAGGAAAACAGTGCCTGCTTGGACAGGGGCTGGTTTGGTGTGACATTTCCATGGCTTGCACATGCTTGTCACAAGGTGGGTTTTTTCTGAATCTTTCCCTTACGTAAGTAGAAAAACAAAAGCGCAACCTTGCTGCTGTGAAGACCTGCAGGAACCAGGTGGGCTGATATTTTCCGACAGTGGGAGGTGGCATTTGAGAGAGAAGTCCAGCTGACACCAGCTTCTTTTGGAAGCAGTCACAGGTTGAAGACCTCTGCTTTGGGCTTTCACTTTCTCCCTCGCTGTGCAACTTCCCTTGTCACTGGAAGGTGCTTTCCCTTTACAGGACGTAACTGGGTGGTTGGTTTGTATCCCCCGTGACCTCCCTTTGACTTGCTACCATGTGCACCAAAACTAGGACATGCAGCTTGAATTGTTGACCTTCCCAAACTACTCCCCTGGGATGAAAAGGCCAAGGTGCATTGTGCCGGAGCAGTGGCCCGTGAGGAAGGGTCCTGCTAGGAAAGCGCCGAGGTCACTCCCAAATCCCAAGCAGAGTTACATGAGGCTTAATTAAAGGGCAGAGAGAAAAGAAAGAGACGCTGTGTTCAGTGTCCCTGGAATCGGCTGGCTCTGATCCCATTAACCTTCCTTTCCCTGATGCCTGGGGACTGACACCAAAGGGCTCCGAAGCTCTTGTCAGCTGAGGAATGATTTTTCAGCAGGAGGAGGAAAGATAGAGGACAAAAGCAAATTTGCTGAGCTGCTCGTCGGGGTGCACAGCTTGGATGTCTCTGCAGAGGGCACGTGGAGGCCAGCCAGAGCCATCCACGGATTTCTGCTTCGGAGTGGTCCGAGCAGGAAGCCTGCCCTGCTCTCGACATCCCGCCGGCTGCATTGCCACTGGCTGAACACTGGCACTGCTGGGCTACGAATCCCTGGTTTAGGGCAAGAGGAACCTTTTCTCACTGCAACCAGTACTTAGAAAATTGTCCCTGTGTATTCCAGGGTAGGAAATGCTTTCCCGGCTCCAGAAAGCAGAGTCCCTGTTGGAGACAACAAGGGATAACCCAGGTCTATATTCCCTAAACACCAAATCCCGTGTTTTGGTTTCTGTCTGTAAATTTAGGACCAAGCTGATTAAAATAACAGCAGTCTGCCTTTTTTTCCAGGCTAAGGTAGAAACGAGCACACCCTCTCCGGTAGCGCATGCTGCTTCCAACCACTGCGGACCAAGCATCAGGTACCACAGAGTCCTCCGGCACCTGTGGGACATCAGGACAGGTCCTGCCCCTCTGCTGCCCTCTCCAGCCCCGATTATTGCCCCACGGAGGAAGACGTAAGGGCAAGTCGGACACTAGCTAGGGCAGTTTGTGATCCCCAGCTGTGGGACGGGTAACTCGCAGCCTGCAGGGAGGTCGAGCACAGGCATCTGGGCAGACTTCATCCATCCGCAGGGGCAATGTGATCTGCTGGCACCGGCCTCCGTGGCAAGGATGTTCTGCAGGAGCGGGCTCACCTGGGAAAACCTGCCAGGAGGAGATGAGGGAGCGTTGGGACCTGCCATGCTGTTTCAGCCTGGGCAGTCCCTAGAGCATCTTTCACTCTCTAGGCTTCCTTATGGTCCCAGACACAATTCAAGCACCCTGGCCATTTCCACAAGGCAACTGATTTTTTTTTCTCAGTTTTCCAAAAGCCCCTGGATTTTCAACCCGACTCAGCTGCTCCCTCATCAGCCCAATGTCTCCCCTAGCATCCCTGCTATTGAAGAAAGCTGCTGTTTGTTTTGCCCCAGCGGTACCTGAGCCCTGGTACTGCCGTCCCCTGTAAGATCAAACTCTCTCTGGCTCCAGTCCCAGGTGGCACATGGCAGAGATGAACCCAGTCTCCAAACCCAGTCCCCTTCTACGGAGGGCTCTGCAAGGAGACACAGTCCCTGTTAAGTCCCTGGCATGATGGATTTTGCTTATACGCATCACAGGACCCCACGGGTTGAGGTAGAAAAGCCCCATGAAGCAGCACCTGCTGTTGGGGCCAAATGCTGGTGCTGTGTGGGAGGGGGTGACAGCACCCTGGGGTGCCAGGGGCCCTGCTGTATGGCCAACAGCTGGGTGCTGCGAGACTCCTTACACCCCAGGGTAAAACCTTGCCATGAAGTTATCCATCGTCTTTGGTAAAAGACCGAAGCCAGGCTGCTCTCACTGCAGCGACGTAATTCAGCTTTCACCTTTCCTGAGTCAGTTCTGGAAGTCCCTGATATTTCTTTGACGTCTCACCTTCTCAATCATGGCTTTTGCAGATCCTTCTCTCACCTTGACCCGAAATCAGATACGGTGTCCACACGTCTCCCTCGTGCTAGCCCAAGCGCTCCTTTCACTCTAACCCCGAGGATTTTGATGTTATGAAATCATATTCTCTGTAAGTTCCCTTTTCAGCCTTGGGGAATGGGGAAATGCCTTGGGCCAGAGGGGGACATTGCGGGGAAATCTGAACAGCTTCTGGAGGGATTAGGAATTTTTTTACCAGGAAAAGCTGCTTCTGTCAGTGTTGGGAGGTGCCTGGGTGCTTTTTTGGGCATCATGTGCTCAGTGGGCAGAGGGAGGGCAGTGGTTCACCAAGCATGCGCAAGGCAGGAATTGCCAAGCAAAGGCAATCCTGTGTGCTGGGCATGTCTAACGAGACACCTCCTTCTTCAGACGCCAGCCAGAGGGATGTAGGGCCTCCAGTGGCTTCCAGTCCCTCCCAGTTACACTCTGCCCTGGACTCCTTTGCAGCAGGTGTCCTGCATCCAGCCTGCCAGGAAAAGCTGCTTTGCTGGTTGTTGCTCCAAATTGTCCCAGTGCCACATCTCTGCTTAGGGATGAGGAGGTTTCAGTGGGAACGCAGGCTCTGCTGGAGATGCTAATCCTTCTGGAATGATTTAAAAAGTGACCATCAGCACAAATAGACCCTATGACAGAAGATTTCAGACAAGAGGGTCAGGAAGGTCAGCAGTCCCCTAATCTCTCCTGAGCGAGACACAAAGGTGGGCAAAGTGCAAGCCCACCTCTGTGCAGGTGGAGGGGGAGGAAGGTCTAGGGTTGCTATCTAGGCAGAGCTGCTTTCCAGTTGGGTGGCCCCAGCATATACTGGTGCCTGGGGCTGTTCCTCCCTGGGGCAGGTCTTTGCACCCCCGCACCCCCCCGCCGTGGAATACTCTGTGGCATTCACAACACCAGCACCCACTATGGCCAGTGGGGGCTGAGCTTCAGGAGATGGACATCAGGGATGCCCAACCACCTGGGTGGGACACGGAGCATCCTCCTGCCATTGCCCGAACTGTTCAATCCAAAGGTGGGTCTGAGTGGGGTTAGAGCTTCCAAACCAAAATGGACCCATCCCTGGCACAAGGGGCTGATCCCTTCTCTGCTCTGCACAGTGTCAGGCCCAGACAGGAGAGGGGATATTGCCACCTTCTGGCCAGCGGTTTCGCTTTTAAGGGCCACCATCTCCCTTTTGGGTCCCTGGAGAACCTGCTTTCACCATGCTCCTGCCTGTCGTGTTGGTGCTGGCAAGTCTCACGTTGCGGCAAGGCACTTCTTCCCCCCTATTAACCATATTGCTTTCAGGCAAACTCCTGGAGGTGTGGATGGCATCTTATTCTGGGACCTGGAGGATCTCAAATGGGTTGCCATAGCCAGTACAGACTGGGGCTGGATGGCAGCTGGGCAGGTGAGAGCACCTGGTTTCCCGGGGGCTTCAGAAGAAGCAGTGGGCAACAGTCGGGAAAAGCTGCTGGAGAGCAGGAACGCAGAGAGGACACGTGTGAGGACGGTCTGGCAGGTGGAGGCATCTCCCAGCTTCGCAGGTGCTGGGAGCCGTGACCAGCGCTGGGGCAGAGGGGCTTAGTACCCCCCCGTCCCCTTCCTTTGGGATACGAGGTCACCGCGGGAGCTGGGCAAGGGCACGAGGAGCCAGTGCCAGCATAGGGAACAGCATCCAGCCATTTCTGACGCCAGTCTCCTGCTGCCTCCTACGAAAGGTGATTTTTACCAATCCCTTTTCAAAGAAATGTTTTGCAATGACTGAGTGTTAGGAAAAAAAAAAAAAAAAAAAAAAAAGGCTTCCCCTTAAAGCAAAAGCAATCCTTCATTTGATGTCAATTCCTCTTCTCGGCTCAATCCTTGAAACAATCGTAGGGTAAGTGCTAAAAATACCTCTTCCCCTTCCATGTCAGGCCCTCTCTTGGGGAAGGAGGAGGGCAGGAGGGGATTCCCAGCTCAGGAGAAAGGCTTTCCTTCCCCAGCCTGCCTGCACCAGAGCCGCCGTGGGGAGAAAGTGCAGCCGCGCTGCTGGGGTTCCGTCTGCAGGTGCTGAGCAGAGGGAAAGACCAGAGGGAAGCAGGGAGAAACATTGGAAAATGTCGTCCCCCAACTGCCTGCCTGGTGTTGGCTGCCCTGGGGACACAGCCCGGAGGGGAAAGCTCAAGGAGGAGCTCACAGGAGAAGACCTGCTGCTGGGTCGGGGCTTGCCTGCACGCAGAGTTTGCTCCTGGGATTATTAAGCTAATTAGCGGCGGAACATCAAATAGTTGTCCAGGATGGCCAAAGGTTCGTGCCCCCCACTACTGGCACTCGGACAGGGGCCAAAGCAAATGCCCGTGAATGGTTTGTGACCTGCGTAAGCACCCGGGGACCCTTCCCCATCTACCGTCCCAGCGGGCAACGGCTCGTGGCTTCCAGGCTCAGGAGAAGCAGCTTCGCCCCAGGACCTTCGCGGGGCTCCCCCCGCCATCAAAGTGTCCCGTGTCCCCTCAAGCCCCGGCGCTCCCCCCACCCCACGCTCACCTACCGCCCGCCCGACCGCGTGAGGAGCCACGTCCTTCTGCCTGGGGGGGCCGCCGCGGCGCCGGGCTGCGGCGTCGCAGGTGGCCGTGGCACGCTGTCGTGTGGCACTGACGTTTTGGCGAGGGGGCAGGTCGGGGTCCCCGGCCACCTTCCGTCCCGTCCCAGAGGTTGTGGACGAGATCCCTGCTGCAGGTGGGTGCCTGGGAGCATCCCGTCCCCTCCGGAGGCTGGGGATGCTGGCGAGGGTCACCCTGGGTGCCAGGGGGCTGTCCTGCTGGGGAGGGCTGCTTTCCTTTAGCGAAACCGTCCTCCTCCCTCTTTCCGAGGCGGTGGTGGAGTCGGCGACCTCGCCGCGGGACGGATACCGAGAAACAGGCTGGGGGCGAGCCAAGGGCTGGCTCCGGCCAGCCGATCTCCTCCAGAGCCGCTGACGCACGACGCTGCCTTCCAGTGCCCCAAAGCTGGGAGCGGGGACCGCGGGTCTACACCCGCTGGTGGGTTCGGGCTGTAAGGAGACAGAGAACCCGGTGACCGCGACCAGGGCCGCCTGCGGCCGCAGCAACGTCCTCTTGCAGGCGGCACACGCCGAGGCGGCCCGGAGCAGGCTTTGCAGCACGCCCTGTCCCCAGGGCCCCGGAACGGCTGGATTGAGGGGATCCAGCTGCAGAACATGTGTCGGCATCTGCACCCCCTCCCCAGCAACCCCGGGCGAGCCACGCTGCAGAAGGCGGTACGGGATTTTGCAAGGCAGGGGAGGTGCTGGGAGCTGCGTTTCCCTCCTGTCCCCTGCCAGAGTCTCCTCTGGCTGAAGGTCTGCGTGCTGGAGAGCTGGTGGCAGGTCCCAGCCTGGCTGGAGCCCCCCCCAGAGAGGAAGAAAGTGTCATGAATAACACGCCCGACCTCACTAACTGGGCTAGAAATAGCTGTCAGGGGAGTTTTGTTGAGTCACGCAGAAGAGGCTGTGGCAGCGAGCGATAATGGAAAGCAGCGGCGGCACAGCCCTACGAACGGGAGGGACAGGCAGGCCGATGTCCTGGAGGTGACACATGGGGATGAGCCACTGCCACCAGCCTCCCGTCCCATCCCAAAACCCCAGAGCAAATGCCGCCTTAGCCAGGAGCACGTAAAAGGCACCCAGCCGTGGGGAGCCAGGCTGTGGTAAGACGAGAGTGGTTCCCGAGATCAGCTGCATTTGGGAATGCCTATTACAGCCACATCGGCAAAAATTAAAAGAAAAGATACCTTCGGCAGCTGTTCTGCTGCCGCATGGAAGAGGACTTACCTGAGCTCTTCGGTCGGGTGAAACCCGGGGCGGGAGCTGCTGGGCAGAGGGAGGAAAACAGCGTTCTCTGCTTCGGCGGTTTCACACCTCACAACGGCCTAAAGCACGTTATCTTGCATTACCTTATAACAGAGTTGGGGCATTTAGGCTAACCTATGCTCTGTCTAAAGCCAGAGGATGAGGAGTGCTCTCCCGGCCCTGCCAGGCAGGGGCAGCTGGGGGAGCGATAGCTGCCAGCCAGTGACCAGGAAATTCTTCAGGTTTTGAAGCAGATGAAGCTCTGGCTCTCGTCTCCATGGAGAGAAAGGGAAAAAGGGAAAAAAAAAAAAAAAGAAAAAGAAAAAAAAAGTGTGCTGTAATTGAAGTAAGTTGCAGACAAGGTAATTTCCACATGAGTTAGCAGAACAGCTAGCTGGAAATTTTTGATAAAATCTATTTTTCTTTGAAAATGCAGATCCAGTGAAATGTGAAGGCTTTCCACTGGAAAGAATGAGTTTTGCTGGATTTCTCAACTAGTTCTCTAGAAAATTTGTAAATGGTCACAATATTTTAACCACCACTGCTATTTTTTCAGACCAAAATTTATACTCCTACTGCCTTACAGCATGACATGAAAATGCAACATTTTTGGCATCATCGCTTTGTTTGTTTGAACTTCAATATTCTACAGCTCTTTTACCCTTATTTTGGATCAAGAATAAAGCTTGAGACGCCAAGACATCACCGGGATAAGGAAACCATTTCCCATAAACCGTGGGAAGCTCAGGCCGAGGAGCAATGCAGAACATAGGACGCACCCCTCCTGTAAACACCAGTTAGTACCACAGCCGGGTTTCTCTTGACCTTGTGGGTAACTCGCGCTGGTTTCTGCTGACATGAACGCGGTTCGCAGGGGCAGGGTCCGGCCAGCCCGGTCCCACCTCGTCGTCCCCTGTGCCAGCCCCAGCCCCGGGTGCTCGCCCCGTGCCCTGCTCCCGGCCAAGCCCAAAGCCCATGGCTTTTCCTGCGGCCGGGAGAAGGGGGCATCGCCCTCAGTGCTGACGTGGATTCAGTTCTTCTTGCGAGACCACAGCCCAGAATCCCGTTTTTCTTCAAACCTGGAAAGCACACAGACATTGATAAAGATAATAACCCGACACGCCGTTTCCCTGGCTCAGTTTCCGTCCCTTCACAACCTTTCATTGGCCTCAGGAATTCTCCAGGCTCGCTTTCTTTTTTAAAGCTTACCTCCCCCTCCCCTGGGCTCCGGGAGCTTCTCTGCCCCTTCGCAGGGCCAGCACCTCTCTTCCGCCCCCCTTACCCTAAACTTGACGTGTCTTTGGCTGCCTTCCCTGCAGGGTAAAACCAGTACCAGGATCCTTTCTCCTATTTTTGCTTTAGCAGATGGTCTAATCCCCGGAGAAAACTTCAGGCATCGGCAGCCCGCTGTCCCCAAGCACGGCCGTGACAGCACGGGTCAACCACCAGCTGCTGATCCACGGGGACACGACACAGCCTGTGTCAACAGCGCTGGATAAACACGGCTCGGGATCGCTCGGGAAGACCGGGGCAGCGCCTGGCCCCGACCGAGCAGCCGGGGGTACGCGACGTCCCCGCCGGTCACCCAGCTCTGCGTGGCTGCAGCCCTCTGCAAGCCTTAACGCGAGGAAGACGCCGGTGGGAGCCGGTGAAGCAGCAGCACAAACGTCCGAACGGCGACACGCGCGGAAAGTACAGCCTGGCAGGGGGGGGTTTAAATGAGGAACAGAGGCCGCACAAAATGTACCAGAAACACCCACCAAAGGCAACAGCGGAGTTGTGGGCTCCGGCCAGGCAGCCCCCAAGAGCGTCCCCGTAACGTCACCAAGCGCCTGGGCTGGGGAAGGAGGCTGGCACGGCTCTAGGGACGGGCTGAAGCCGGGCTGAGCTCACGGCCCTTCGTGGGCACGTAGGAAAGCACGTCCCTGCCCCGGGGGAGCTCGAGTGCCGCCCCGGGACAAGGGACCCTGCCGAGGAGAAGCGCAGAAGAGACCAAGGCGGGCACGGCAGGTCCTGGCACAACGTGCTTCATGCCCAGAACCCAGCTGGCTGCGTCTCCCCAGGGACATTAGATGGGGCCCACGCTGGAGCCGGGGAGCACCGGGATGGGAGAGGACGAGGGCTCGTGGCGGCGGCGGGAGGGTGGCTGGCATGCACCGGGGCTTTGGTGAATGAGAGGGACACGAGAGCCGGAGCAGAAAAGAGGAAGGGTGAGCGTGGAAGCAGGAGAACCAGCAAACAGCCGCCCTCGAGCGGGAGGCTGGGTTTTCACCAGCAGCACGGGCTGCCTGCCCGTCCCAAAGGTCCCTGCAGGGTGGTGACACGCAGCACCAGGCTCCCCCGCGATGCCCCGGGCACCCCGGCACGGCCGGTCGCTCGCCGTGACGAGGCGCAGATCAAAGGGAAACTGAGGCGGGGATGGAAACGCGGAGCCATCAAAGGCGCTGGGGGTCCCTCGGGAGCTGGATGCCCATCGAAGTCCGGGAAGCTGCAGCCCCAGCAGCAATGCGGGCAGCTGGGGGGAAGGCATATGTTTTACAGCAAAAATGCCCTTTGCTTCACAGCAAAACCACGATAAGCTTGAAAGGGGGGAAAAAAAAAAAAAGTTAAGTAGTTGGGATTTTAAGTGACTCCCAAGCTCTTTTGCTGTCGCAGCCTTTAACCCAACAGGTGTCTGGAGAAGTTAGGTGGCCCGGGACAGTGGGAGACTTTCAAGGTGGAACCAAAGAGATACGAAACATTTCATTGCAGCCTTATTTTTATCCTTGCCCAGAGCTGGCCCCAGCCCTTCAGGTACTCGTCAGGCACCTGGCTGCTATCGTGGGGGGTACAGCACCGCTCTGCCCTGGGAAGCTGGACCCACTGCACCCAGGACAGACAGCCGGCTGTTGCGTGCGGACCGACAGCATCCATCGCGCCGCGACAACAGCCAGCCCACACGGCTGCTGCAGCTCACCGTCCCACTTAGCGCCTTCTCCTGCCGCCCTCCCCAGCTGGGGTCCTAGCCCCCCCCAATATTAAACACTGCCCGAGCGTGGACGGGGTGCTCAGAGGGTGCCAGCCGCACCAAGAACCGCGGCTTTGCCAGCACTTACCCCCCCGTGACGGAGACCGAGCTGCCGCTGGCTCCGGAGCGCCGGCGCTGAGGGTGGGAACGTCCCGCACCCACCCCAAAGAGCCCGTCACCCAGCATCAGCCAGGGACAGCACGAGACTGGTTTTTCTCTCATTCTCACTATCCCAACGGGTGAGGACAGGGCAGACTTCCTTCCCGCATCCACTGCAGTGCCTGGGGTCGTTTTAAGCCCTGCCAACTCCACAGCATCCTTCAGATGACGGCTTGGCAGGGAAAAGCAGAAGAGAGAGGCACGTAGGATCCTGCAAAACCCCCCTCCCCACCCCGGCACTGTGACCCACCACCAGGCACCATTCCCTGCCACTGCCCACTCCTCGCAACGCTGGGCGATGCTTTCGAGAGCAGGAGCAGGTAGTTAGCTGATCTATTAAACCTACTTAAAAGGCAGGTAGTGACTGCTGGGAAAGCTGTGAAACGCTCAGGTGGTACCAATGGAGACAATTCCCTTTCCACAAACAGCCCACGATGGGTGCAGGGGGGTGGCAGATCAATACAAGCAGCCCAGGCCCAGGTTTCTTGTCCTGGGTGATGAGAACGTATGATGGCAGGGCAGAAAACCCACCCGCAATTGCTTACAGAGTGTTTCATTTCTTGCGGGGAACATAGCAGATGCGGGCACCTTCCTTCTTGAGAAGGAGAGATGGCCCAGAGCTCAGCACCAACCACGCTCCCTTTATTGGGTTTGCAAAACACACAGGATACCAGTGAGGGGAGGAGACCTAAAATACAATAATATTATTAATAATTAGAGTTCTGACTGATTGCTACAGTTCCTGCTCCCCAGGGCTGGGCTACACTTTGGTGATGCTGTCTGCTGGCTTTGCCTCGGCTGGCTCCTCTCTTTTGGGGTGGTGGGGTAAGACCCCCACCCTGCTGCTCTGGAGTCCCACACGCTCCGGCGACTTCTGCCCTTTCTTCAGAAGGCAGCAAGCCCCGGAGCTGAGAAAGAAAAGGCTCATCACGACCACGAGCAGAGCCAGCGAGCCGGGGCCCGTGGGATGCGGACAAAGCCACCAAGGACTGCTGGTTATTTTGGCTGAGAAGTTCCTGCTCTCGTCCCAGTAGGTGCAGAGGGCTTCGTCCAGGTCCCGCACGCCCACGCCGGCTGCCCGCAGCACGTCCAGCCAGGCCAGCGAGCAACAGCTGAAGGGGTTTCCAGCGACGGACACGTCCTTCAGGCTGTGGGACCAGCTCACGAGTGCCAGCTTTTCCAACATCAGCAGCTTGTTATTGCGAACGTCCAGGCTTTCCAGCGGGGAGCAGAGAAGACCTGGGGGCAAAAGGCTCAAATTGTTGCCCGAGAGGTCCAAGACTTTGAGTGTGTCCAGGCAGGGGAGCTCTGTCTTGCTGTTGTCCATCTGGTTGCCCCTCAGAGAGAGTTTCTGCAGGGAGAACTCCAGCCCCCCCAGGGCTTCCTTGGGCACGAACAAGTCCTTGTTCCCCGACAGGTCTAGGGAGAGCAGCGAGGTCTGGTTGAAGGCGTAGGGGTGCAGCCTGGTGATGTTGTTATTGCAAAGACTCAGGTGCTTCAAGCGAGGCACGTTGTAGAAGGGGGTGCAGGTGCCTCCCGGGGCCGGCACACGAGACCCCCCTCCCGAATTCCCTCCCTGATCGCTCCCCTGGCTCCCGCAAGGCTGGAGGTTGTTGGAGCCCAGGTCGATCGTTTCCAGCTGTGGCAGAGAATCGAAAAACCAGCGTGGCAGCGCGCGGATGGCATTGCCACGGAGGTCCAGCGAGCGCACGGAGAGGCTGGCGCGCTCCGGCGGCGCGGGCGAGCGGTCGCTGGGCTCCGTGCCGTCGGCGAGCGACTCCCCAGCGACGTCCTGGAGACAGTTCATAGCCAGGCTGAGGCTGTGCAGGGAGCCCAGGCTGTGGAAGAAGGTAAATGGGAACAGCTGCAGCTGGTTATTGCTGAGATCCAAGTCAGCTACATGTGTCAGACCAGCCGCGGTACGCGAAGTCCTGTTAAACCTCGCCGTCTCCTTGTAGCGCAGCACAAACTCCCCCGGATGGAGTGAGCCTGGGAGCAGGGAAGCAATAAGGTTGTTGGAGAGGTTTAAGTGTGTGAGATAATGGGCTTTGGGGAGCTCTGGAAAATAGAGGAGTCTGTTATGGCTCAAGTCGAGCACTTGAAGCAGGTAGGGCTCCGCTGCCTCCTCGGAGACGAAGAGCTCCAGGGCGTTGTGGCTGAGATTTAAAACTCGCAGCTGCGTGAGGCTGAAGCCAGAGATACAGTGGAGGGAATTCAAAGCCAAGTTCACCACCTCCAGCTCTTCCAGGGCCTCAAAAGCTCCCTTCTCAATTTCCATGATGTAGTTGTTGCTGAGGTCGAGCTGGCGCAGCCGTGGCGTGCTCCAGAAGATATCCATCAGCAGGCTGGTCATCTTGTTCCCGGAGAGATCCAGCATCCTCAGCCTGGTGAGGTTGCTGATGTACCAGCCTGCCATGTGGCTCTCCAGATTATTTGCCGACAGGTCCAGGACCTCTATATTCCTGAGCAGATGAACGGCTCGCCCATTAGCGAGGTAATTGCGGTCCAGGTGGTTCGATCCCAGGAGGAGAAAGCGCAGCCGGGGCAGCTGAGCCAGGGTCGTGCCTGACACGGCTTCCAGCTGGTTGAAGCACACGTCCAGGTACTCAAGCTGCCCAAACCCTGGCATGTAGCTGCCCGACAGGTTTTGGATGAAGTTGTTGGAGAGCTCGAGGTACTTAACTCCTTGGCCAAGCTCCTTTGGAAACCTGCGCAGGCCAACTCCTTTGCAAGACACCTTCGTGGGGCTCTACAGAGAGACAGGAGAAGCTGTCGGCATGAGAGGGGCTACAAACCACAGCTCCAGCCAAGCCATGTGCTGTCCAAGATGGGCAAGAACAACGTGGAAATGAGCACCAAGCCTGGGATGGGAAGGGGCCGGACCACCTAAAGCCACAGCTCAGAGACAAGAAGCTTGTCCCCAGGGTTAAGGTGGGCTTTCTGAGACACTGCTGAGTTTTTTCTGATGGTGCAAGGAGAAGGCTCAGCCTCTGGCCCCTCAGGCTGTCCTCCCACGTGTCCCAGCAAGCAAGGTGGGCAAAAAAAGTAGTGTAAGCACCGAAGATGCAGCAGGCTGGTGGGGCAAACCCAGCCTCTGGAGGGCACTGGGACAGCCCAGGGACTGGTCCAGAGCATCCCTGTCCTGTCTGGGCAGAGAAAGGGCACTGTCCTGGTGGGCTCAACCTTCCCTCTCCCTCCAAACTGGTTTCCTCTGCCAGTTTAGAGTCGGGAGCCTGGACACGGAGAAGCCGATTTCTATCCCTCGCCCTGCCATGTTCGTGGTGGTAGTGTGGGGGGGCAGAAACCAGCTGCCCCACATCCAGGCTCCCGACTGCCTTGCTAAGATGCGTGGTGGCTGTCTGAACCCCCGTGAGACCCCGCATGCCATCCTGCCACTTAGCAAGCATCTCGAGCTGACACCCCGGTGGCAGGGACTGCTGGAAGGTGTCACCAGCAAGGCAGGGACATGGGAGCAGCTGGGTGCTGGGGACCAGCTAGTGGGTGACGGGCTCGGAGACAGGAGAGCAGAGAGGAGATCAAAGCTGGGAAGGTTAAAGAGATGGAGGCTGGAGGGAGGGGAGAGCCGCGGGGAGGAGATGCACCCTGCGCTGCGCAGAGGGACGCTGGCAGCCCCGCTCGGACCCGGCGATGCTGCCGGGGCCATCCCAGCCCAGGGGCTCCTCGGAAAGCAGCCTTACCTGCTGGCACGGCATGGACCTGGGCCTCGTCTCCCCACTAGACTGGGCTCTGAGAACAGACGGGAGCAGCCAGAGCAGCAAGCATCCTCTTTCAGCCACCCGATGTTCAAACAAGAGCATGTTGGGCGACGGGCACTGCCAGCCCCGTCCCGCTCCTCCAGCGCTCTCTGGCAAGCTGGGCAGGAGCCGGGCTCTGTATAAATAGGCTTCAGGATGGGATGGGGGAAGGAGATAACACATGTGGGTGTTCGTAGCTACGGAAGTGGGAAAAGAAAGACACACGATTGCAGAGGGGGAAAAACAGTGCAAAAAGCCACAAGGAAGGGAAAGAGAAACGGCAGGATGGGGAGGAGGCAGGGCTGCACCGGCGCTCAGGTGGCGGGCTGGACCCACCACCGAAATGGAATGCCAGGAGGCAGAGGTGGCACTCGGGAAAGCCGAGAGCTCTTGGGGGGAGTTCCCCTGCGTGGACCCGCTCTTCCTCCAGGTTCCTCTGCCCCGTACCGGGGCAAGCCGTGCCCTGGTGCCAGCTGATGCCGAGGACACCGAGGGCTCCCCGGCCATCCCAAGCCGGGGACCGAGCTCCTGGCTGCAGCTGCTGGGGATCACCGCGGGACTCCCGGTGCCTCCGGGGCCACAGGTGAGGCAGAGCGAATTCCCCTCCTTGCACCATCGCAGCCCAGCCGAGGGGACTCTCCCACGGCACCTGTCCCTCCTCGGGGAAACAACGGCTCCCCGGGATTTACCACCCGTTCCCAGCGAGATGTGCCGAGCTGGCATCCCCCTCCTCCTCTTCCTCCCCAGGAGTCCGCTGTGCTGCAAGCGCTGGGCTCCTCGCTGCCATGTCCCTGCCAGGACTGGAGGACGGCTGCTGGGTCACCTCCTCACCCAGGGCAGGAACCCGGCAGGGACTTTCTCCGCAGCAGCTCCAGGTAGTATCTGGGCACCCAGAGCCACACACCCTCCCCACGGGGATTTTTTTGCGGTGACATCTCCGCGTCCCGGTGCCACCTACTGCCCACACGATCCCCAGGGGGACAGCCTCCTCACATGCTTCGTGGGCTATTCTGCAAAATGCATGCTTTGGGGGTTTTTCGGCTCGCTGCAGCCGATTTCTTTCCCATCCGAAAGAGCAGCTCCAGGCTGCCGCGTGGTTGCCCAAGGATGTGCTTTGCTGTAGTTTCAGCTGTAGAGCTGTTGCTCTAGCCTTAGATGTGCCTGGCAGGGGGGAAAAAAAAAAAAAAAAAAAAAAAAAGTATATAAACACGCACAGGCCATCTGCAAGATGAAGCAGCCTGGCTTCTGCTGCTGCTGTTGCCCCTCGCCCTGCTGACAGCTGCCGTGGCGGGGAGCACTTTGCCACCTCCGGGATGTGGTTCAGCCTTGAGCTAGACCAACGTCACCAGCCAGGGCTCAGCCCGGACACCGGGGCCCGTGTTTTAGGCTGACGCTCGCCGCGGCGGCCCCGGGGCTCCAGCAGCAGCTGGGGCCAGGGCGGCTGCGAGCAAACAGCCCCGCGTCGTTTTCGGAGGCGCGGCGAGGATAGCACATCTGGGCAGATGTAAAATCCTGGAGGCTCCGGCCAAGGAAACACCGACCTCTGGATGAACCTTTGCCGGCAGCGTCCCTCGCCTGCCGTCGGAGCGTAGAGCCCCGAAAGCGGAAGGCGGCGCAGCGGAGGAACCGCGCCATGCAAGGGCTGCAGCCCCCGGTGCAGCCCCCCGCGCGCCTGGCCCCACCGCCGCCCGGCCCGGGGAACCCCGACCCTCTCCTCCCTGCATCCCGAATTGCTGGGCATGGGTCCGCGCAGCAGGCGCGGCCGATGAAATCAGCGGAAAAGTCCCTGATTTCGATCAGGGACTTCTGCGGAGAACCCCCCCCGGGCATTTGCATCCCGAGGCCGTGAACTCCCTTTGCGGGAGAGCCTGGCAGAGCGCGCCGGGCGCGGACCGAGAGCCGCCCGAGGTGCCCTCCAAACACCCAGAGGCTTCTCGCGGAGCCTGCCGAAGGCAGAGCCCACCGCGCAGCACCAGCTAGGGAAAAGAGCTGCTCTGGCACCTCACAGGGCATCCCGTCCTTCTTGCCGCTCCTGGCTTCCAGGCTGGCTCCCGGGTCTCCAGAACGGTCTGCTAGAAGAGAGCTGCCCCCGTTCGCCCAAAGGCTTTGACGCGAGAGCTCTCCAAAGGACGGCAGGAACGAGCGGCAGGACAGAGGTTGGCTGGAAAAGGGGATAAAGCCACTTGGCCGCTGCCACGGCCGTTACCGCAGGGTGACAGATGCTCGCGCCCATCCTGGGCGTTTAGGAGGGTATCTGGTTATCCAAGTGCATCGAATCTGTCCTTCTCTCCCACTAAGAAGAGTTGGAAGGTAAACGCTGAGCAGCGCTGAGCCCGATGCCGGGACCGCTGCGTATCGAATACTCCCCGAAGGGCGGAGAGATGCTTTACCTTTCAGCCGTGTCCCATCGCACAAGCGCAGTCAAAATACTTTCCACAGAAACTCCTGGTTTGGCTGGGGAAGGAAGTCCCACCCGGAACACCAAGATCGGGGAAAAAAAGCTTTATTTGCAAAGAAAATATTGACAATTTACATAAACTTACACCCTAATTTATATACATTATGTATATTTTATATACAGCTAGTGTCTTGAATAAAGATGTCGAAGCACGAAACAGCATCAGTATATCACCGTGCAGCTCTAACAGGTACCGGGGAGGGTCACGTCTCTCTTCCCACAACTCCTCTCCCGTTACGTGTTTGCTGGGGGGTCCGAGAGGCTTCCTCCCAGCCTGGGAGCGACGAACATGGGTGGGGGGGGACGGGTGGGGGGGGTCAGGCTCGTCAGTGGGCGCAGCCACGAAGCGCGGCTGCAGTCCTCCCTTCCCCTTTCCCCCAAAAGCCTGCGGCAGGACGGGAGCCAGGGCTGGTGCCACCAGCCTGCGGCGAGCGGGAAGGACTCCCCGCGCTCCTCCTCCTACCGCGAAGAGGGGAAGAAAAGACGGAGGAGCCACCGCGCTTTGCTCATCTCCCAGCGCAGCTCGGGTGCCCTTCTCTAAGCGCCCGGCAGCGCTCCTTCAGTGGAAGGACGATGCCAAGTCCCCTGATGGGGACAGTGGGTGGCTGGAGACCACAACCACTTACCTGGGTGAGAAAGGTGCTGGAGGGAAGCAAGGGCCGGGTAGTTTTGGGTGGGGGGCATGACCTACAGCCTTTACTGAAGGGAATTCTTCCTTCGAAAGGGGCCCTGAACGCAACAGCCGAGCTGGCTTCCCTAGAAGTTGTCTCTGTAGAGAGGAGCTCGGGAGGGAGAAGGGTTTCCGACGATGCGTTATACACCAGTTAGCTGCTGGCTACATTTCTGCAGCCGGAGTCCAGCCGAAAGTTGGGCAGCAGAGCCAAGGCATGTCGGCAAGAGCAGAGCCAGCAAGTACCGCCGGAGAGGAAGGCTGGCCCACGGGGAGCCAGCGGTGGCTGGTTTTGCATCCACCGTCTCGGATACACAGACGTTTGTCTATAAGTGAAGCACTTCCTTCTCAACCGCACTAGGAGCCGAGACACGTCAAAATCCAAAGACGTCGGAGGGAAAGACTGGAGCAAGGCCCTGTTCCTGCTGGAGTTTGTTAAAACCTCCCGTACGCATCCTGCCCGCGCTCCTCTGAGCTGCTTCCAGGCCTTCTCAGCTCCAGTTAAGCGGAAGAGGCACCGAAGATGGTGGGACACCATCTAGAGAAGCATCACCGAGAAGCAGCTATCCTACAGCCTAGGTAACCTGCACTGGAATACTTCATTAATGAGACCTTGCTGCTGGAGAGGCCAAAGGGTTTCAAGTACAAAGACTCCCCAGGGCTGCTACGGGACTGGTGATCCGCCCGCCCATCCCAGGGATGAACCCGGCGCTCGCTACCAAGGCCACCGGCACTCAGCTCTTCTCTGCTCTCCCACTCCAGCTCCACGCTTCCAACTCGGCTACACCGAGCTCAGGCTTGGGTGTAACGCGAGCGTCGGAAAAAGCCCGTGGACACCGTCCGTGGCCTGTGACGAGGGAGGCAGGACCCGCTCCCTTCTGCTCTCCCCCCGCATCCCGGGCACGGGCCGGAGAGGGAACTCGAGAGCGATGCGCGGGGCTTTTGCAGAGAGAAGGGATTCTCCCTCCGCCTCCTCCCGCCCGCAGCCATAGTCAGGAGCAAATCACGGATCCTGCCAGTGGGGGACAAGGAATGCAAACTCCATCCATCGCGCTCTCCCGAGTCATTGCGTTATTTGTGCTTGCCCCTCAGTCTTGCTGTTCAGGCTGTATTCTAAAGCAATTCTGTTAATGATTTGCTTAATGTTCTCACTATACACAGTTGTCCTGATTCATTCTTGTCAGAGGAACATGTCCTTCTTAATCCATTCTAAAGGAAATAAACCACAAAGACTAGTTAAGTACCCCTAAGGCTCTTGCTAGTCCAACATGTTAAGGCTAGAAAGGAGGAGAACATATTGAAAAAGAAATAGCAGGCAATTTTTCATGCAGTTATTCCACAAACTGCACGCCTCCTGTGAATAGCGAGGCTGTAGCCAAAGCTGGGTGCCCCCAAGAAATATTTATCTCCCAATAACTGCAATACTTGGCAAGTGAGATCACTCGCTACGGATGGGGAAAAGTGACAGAGCCAAGAATGCTTCAGCCAGGGTGGACCCTGCTGCGGTCAGACCAGTCGCTCCAGCGCGGTGCTGAGACACGTCCACCCCCACGTCCCTGCAGGTGACCACGGCCGAGCCACCTCTGCTTGGAGATGGAGGTCATCACCAAGACGTCGGTTCGGGACTTGTCCCATTTGCTACCTAGGCTGAAACTTCACTACCCTCTTCAGTTTTTAAAGAAAAAACACGCTCTCAAAAGAGATCCAGTTAAAAAAAAAGCCCAACACAACCAAGCACAAGCCAAGGCATGACACAAAAGAGCAATTAGCGCTTCAGCCTCTTCCTCCGCTCGAGCACATCTTATAGCTTTAGGTCTCCCCAGTTGAGGGGAGGTAACGGGAGAGAGTTGCTCAAGAAGCCAAAAGAAACAATAGTGTCCCAGCTCTTCTATTAGTCACCAGAAATCAAGTTATGACTAGACTCAGCAGGGCTCAGAGAAAAGAAAAAGTGGTGACTTCATGCTGGACCAGACTTTTTAAATACAATTTTTTTTGCTAGAGACTCCATCACCACTTATTAGAGCATTTTAGGTAGAAGGGTGCCAAAAGGAAAGGGGTGGGGGAAGGAAGGATAAAACTCACATCTAAAAGCAGGACAGTTGCTATTAAAACAGAAAAAAAAAAATTTCCTGTTTGAATATTTTATTCTTAAACATGACAAACTTCTTCAGAGTGTTTTCACAAGTACTTGTGTCTGCTCTACGCGGCTCGGTGAAGCCTGTAGAAATGTGTTCTGGTTTGCAAAACATTAATTAAAAAGACCAAAAAAACCCCCAAACAAAAAACCAACCCCAACAAAACACCAATTGCTGTAACAGCAGCAGTACTTTAAGGCAGCCCCCGTTAGGGCAAGGTATACCTCTGGGGTAATGGCAGGAGCTGAAAGTAGCAGAGGCGCTGGAACCGGTAATCAGCATTTTCTTTGGGACTTAGTGATTTCTGGAATGTGGAGGCAGTTTCCTATCTGCTAAGCCTGCTCTATAAAGTATTCATCTTCCTCTCGCACTTACTGCTTTTGCAGCCTGCTTCCAAGCTCTAGGCAGAGGCACTTCGCCTTCTTTGCTTGCACTCCTGAGGATGAATGTAAACACCACTGACCCTGTCTTATTCACCTCCCTTCGCACCCCGTGGCCGTTCCAGTTCGAACTGGGAAGGCAGAAAACCAGAAAGCCCCTTTCTTGCTTTCGTTAGCGTGCAGAAGCAGGAGTGCCTGGATAGGACAATTTGGACATAAGTCTGTCTTCTCCCGCTACCGCCTGGGATGCTCTTGCTAGTGCAACATAAAAGCAGAGACCCACACCACTCTCAACAAGCCTCGTGTGAAGATCACAGAGCAGAGTATCAGTGCAGTAATACTTGAAATACTGAGACAAGGCAGACACAACAGCCTTTCCTCCTCACAACGCTTTTTCAACTAGCTTTTTGCTCCAAGTCTCCATGCAAGTCACAGAAGACAATTGTGCTTCCTGCATTCACATATAGGAATAAATAGCTCTGGATCAGTTTTCTTTATGGCCGGATTACAGAACCCCCTGAAATACTGATACGCTTATGAACAGCAGCACTGTGCAGTTCTGTGAGTATCCTTGGACATGCCAAGTTCATCTAGGATGCTGGTGCATCTCCTAGGCGTATGGCCCCAAAGAAAGTTGTGTGCTTGCTCATGTTGATGGAGATGTCAGCATGGACCATTTTCACAGCGATCTTCTGCCTGGCTTTGAGGAGGCAGACCCCAGCTGTATAGCAGGTATTGAAGTTGGTCTTGCCGGTCTCAATACTCCGAGTGCATTGCAGAAAGGGCTTTTCATCCACCACCACCTCATAGCTGGCAAAATCTGTGAAGTTTATGTAGTATACCTGATGTGAAGCAGGAAGAAGAAAGGTATTAGGGAGTGTATTTGTGCACACAGAACAAGTCCACATTCCTTTCAGTGTGTACATATATGTTCCCTCCGCTAACGATCCCTTCCTTGGCCCCAGGACACTCATGGGAGGTTGACTTGTTCGAGGCAGAAGGCACCCGAAGCCAACCAAGCATGAGGAAGCTCTGCATTCCACTTCATACTAACAAACGCATGCAAGCAGCTGTGAATCCGTGTATCTAAGGCTGAGAGCTACGAACCCTCGCTTTCCTGCTTATTACAGGAAAACTTACAAACCTGCACAGGCCTAGTTACGAAACTGTGTAGACAACCCTATCTGCTACAAACAGCTCTTCATCCAACAAACAAGCAGAAATATTTTAACTGAAGTCCTCTTTCACTTACCTGGCCGGTCCTGCTTTCTGGGTCCCATGAGCCTCCTTTAGTGCTGACATCAAAAATGCCCTAAGGTGTACTGGGAGTTGCCTTCTTTGTAATTGGACTTGAGGTGCTTTCAGAGGCATAAGCTATTACAGGGAAGACACTCTCCCAACCTCCACAGCTTGGAAGCAAACGACCTCATGGTGTTTCTACTGATTTAACTCTTGGATCTAGCGCCTAAGCCCCCATGACTCCATTATGTGTTACTTAACCACCTCCCACACGCTGATTCTAAAGAACTGTGAGATGCATGAGAAAGACTTGTCCAAAGAGAAGTCAGTCCCAGGGAGCTGCTTCTTCCTGATAGAAGAAAACCAGCCATTTCGGATGCATCTGCTAATTCTTCTTAGTCTACACCCCGTGACCACAGAAGCTACACAAGATTGAGTCCCCTTTTTCCTTGATGGACTGCAAATGACAAAGGCTTCAGAGGCACAACGTTGTGGCCAGCAATTAGCATTAAGCACTCGGGAAACAATTACATTTTGGCCCATGTAGAGTTACTTTTCCTGTCCCCATCCAAACCAGACACGTTACCAGTTCCACAGAAGAGCACCTAACGTGACATCCACAGCCCACTTTATCCGACTTGGTACAGTCCCAGTGGGGCTGCCAACTGCATAAAGGGAAATCCTGAGCAGGAGGTAATATTAGAAGCCTGGAGCAAAGTGGAAGTCGCTTAATTGTGGTTGTCACACAGAAACCCTCTCGTCTTGCCGAAATCTGTCCCAGAACCTGGACAGTTTTTCAGTCTGCAGGTGGGTGGACACCCTGCGTGCTCTGGAAGAGCTTCGTAGCTCATACTCCACGCAGCTCAGCAATTCCGCTCCGATTTGCAAGACACTGGGAGCAGTGCGTTAAATGACAGCCCATCTCCTGCATTTTATTTGAATGGGGAGAGGAAACAATGTCTTATTTAGCTATATACCAAATCTAATACAATAAATTATTACTTTGTTTAGCCCTTTTTACAGAAGCAGGTCCGTATATCCATCGTCGGTACCAACTAAAGCAGCAGCTGAGCCATCCCGCTGCACAATGCTGTTGCTGGTGCATCGTGCCGGGTCTGAAGCTACACGAAGAAGGTGGAGGCGAAATGGGAATTACCTGGGCTGGAGTTTGGCCAAGCCACCCGGGCTGAGTCCTGCGCTTACTTACAAAGAGTGACATGGCTTTGCAATGATCACAAGTTGCCAGGGTTTTGGTCTTACATCTCTACTAAAGCACGGAGCCTAGCATCCCGCCGGGACCCTTTCTGCAAGGAGGTTTAGATGGGCTGGTAAATGACTGCACACACAATATGAAGGATTAAAAAAAAAAAAAAAGGCATTGGCGGCATGTGGGATCTGGCTGGGTGTCTGCGCATGTGTTTTGGTAACTAATCTCTCGCAGCTGGTGCCACGGCGAAACGTGTGACCTTGCACTTCGAAACTCTAAGGTCTTCCTCCGACACACATCTCCTAGAGCACGAAGTGGTTAAAAGTACATACAAGTTCTTGGCATTTGGTAGTTGTCTGGAGCCCTCTCGTGGTTCATGCAAGGCTTCCATTGGAACACAAGAATAGGAGTTAGGCCTAGGACCGTACTCACTTCTACCTGACTATAGATGAAGTATGTGCCGTCCACCAGTACCTCCAGCTCCCCACTGCGGGCATGCAGCTTAAACACCTTGGGGTTCATAGTGATGCGAGACCAGTCATTGAGGACTCCACCTGAAAGATCTCAGTATGAGAAAACGGCAGTCACTCAGTACCCGTCAGAATGAAAAGCGCAGGAGCACAGAAATACAGTGACATTGCAAGGTTTCATACACAACGGCTGGCACAGACTCAAGTTGAAAAGTCAAGTAACTCGGTAAGAAAATCCCAGAATTAAAGACCATGGTGTGTTAGTTTGGATTCCTCTCTATAGCTCTAATTACACCACCACTTGCTGGTGGACACCCATTTCGTTCAGTGCACAGCACAATTGATTTACATCTCTCCTTGTCCTCGTCAAGAGTAGTTCTCATCCTTGAAAACCGGTGTACGACCTTCTGTACTACACTATGCTCACCCCCAGCGCTGGATACAGACTACCTTGCTTCCTCCTGACACTAAGTTGAGCTTATTACCATATTTGAGTGTGTTACGGGCCTGAAAACATGTTCCCGGTACCAACCCCACTCCAGAGCCAAGACACTCTGGCGCATGCAAATCAATGCCAGTACTGTAAGGTATTTGCTAAGTTTTCTTCATTCACCTGAGAGGCCAGGGGCTGATTTTTCACACTATTTTGGTATGTTCAGCCCCAGATCCCAAATGTGACTGTAACAGCACTTCTTCAGGCACCTGCCAAAGAGCATCTGTTCACGGCCCTTGTAAAAGCTTTGTTGTTGGCAACCTCCCTGGTATCATGGAAGAAACTCTGCAGCAGGGGTAGGACCGGGATCCAATTCTCCAAGAAGTATCCTCAACTGATATTACCCAGCCTTGAGACCATTAATTCTCTTCTTCTACTTTCCATCTCATTTATTCACCTCCCCACCCCTCTCTACCCAGCTTCTACACTAAACGAGTGGAGCTTCAACAGACGGTGTGCTGAAGACCACGTCAACAGCTACGTCCTTGAGGACCACAGCAAGGCTAGGATAACAGCGGTGGTTCCTGTCCTTGTGGGAATGGGACCACGCGTGGTCAACCTGTCTGCCCGCCCCCCCCCACCCCGTGCTGCTGGGCTGGAAGATGTTCTCAGCAGGAGCGTCATGATACAGCCTTTGCCCTCACTTTAAGCCTTGGGACCATCCCTAGAAGAAAACTAGTCCTTGCAGCAAAAGAAACAACAGTATTATAGAAAAAATCGTGTGCAACTATCGGACTACACCATCTCTCAGGACACATGTGTGCGTGGAGGCCAACTTAGGGTTACACAATCGATTTTAATTCTGGTATTCCTTGACTTCAACATTCTTGACTTTGTAACTAGCATTACTTTAACAAATGCTTCGTCATTACATTTCCTAGGTTTTTAAAAGCCATAACAACAACAAAGTACAAAATCGTATCACGTCACACCACATTAACCCCTGACTGGGTTCCTCAACACGGTCGGGGCTTTATAGATCCAGAACCCAGCGCTCTGGCATTGGAGCCAATGGAGTAACTGACACCACGAGTAGACCTCTGTTCTCTGGACGGGCCAACAACAAGCAGGTCCAGAGGACACGCTTCACTGTGAGCCCAGAACAGAGCCATTTCTCCGTAGATGCCTTGTTTTACCAAACACGACTCTTTTCCTCCCAGTCTTCATCTTGCTTTTCAGCTCCCTGCCCCCAGTTGCAAGCCAGCCAGGCTGTGTTTTCTGCCGGCTGTCAGCTGGACCGCATTAATGGCTCACAGCATCAGATTGTTCCCGAGCAGCAGGGAAGTACACTTACAGGGCAATTCCCACTCTTGGAGAGCAGCGTACGCTCTGTAAACATACAGGCTTCCCATTAATAAAGGGATAATTACTTTTTGAACGTAAGCAAAACAGCATCTTCTCCCTCGTATTGTTCTTAGGAGCGGCCAGTTTCCTTTTTGTTTTGGGGAGCTTGCCCCCACCCCGCTGCAGGCATACTTCCCTACCCACGAGAAATTCCGGCTCCCACGGCTCACATCTGCTGAAAGAGCGAAACTGCCTTTCAACAGAAGCGGTGGCCAGCCCTCGCCGTCCCGTTGAAGCTGGTGGACGGGGGTCCTGCAGCCCCCCTCCCTGCTGCACCAAGCCTCGGGAGCTGCAGCCCTCCAGGTCTGGGGAGGGGGGGGGTACGCGCACCGGGACCGCTGCCCACCCTCCCCGGGGACCTGCACGTGGTGACTTAGGCGGGGGACAAGGCAGCCAGCTCCTCCCCGGCACAGCCAGACACCGTGAGCGGGGAGGCAGCCGCTAACGAATGAGACCCAGCTGTCGGCAAAAAGAGCAGGAACCGGAGCAGAAATTGGACAGGGATCCGGGGAGGAAGGAGGAGAGCGAAGAGCTGCTCGTGGACGTGAAATGGCTCGGCAGGACTTGAGCTTAAAAGGCTGCTGGTGGGGGCAGAGAGGCACGAGGGACTGCGGAGGCTGCGCGCCTGCGTGCTCGCAGCGTAACGCAGGAGGAGCCGGCGGCTGCGGACCTCTGCGTCCTCGCACCACAGCTGTGCCTTCCCCTGCCGTAAATTACTGGGAAAACTGGAGAAAAACACAGGCTCGCGGGGCTGAGACAGGAAAAGGATACACTGAGGGTTTAAAATAGAATAGATGGGAAAGAAGGCTGGCCATCGAGGGGCTGAGGAAAACCGATGATACGGCAGCAGGTTGGAGGAGGCACAACACATAGCTGGAGGTCAAGGAGAAGGGAGATTCGGCGGGACAGAATTACTGGGACGTTCAGAACAGAGATAATCTGGGAGATAAATAGGAGCACAGGGGAAACGGGGATGGAGACTCAACAGAAAACTCCTATAAGGGGGTCTGGGCAGGGGAATCAGGCTACCTCAGGGGGAGGCTAACAGCAGGGACCCCTGTCATAGGATGGGCTTAGACCCAGATAGGAGGCTACGGGTGCAGGATGGGCTCTTTTCAGTAACTGCCAGTATCATGAGATCCTTACCATTCTTCACTTGGATTGCTGAGCCTTGGCCTTGAAGGTGGACCACAGCTGGCTGCAAACGAGATCACAGGGATTTCAAATTAATGGGAAAGACTGCGTCATCTCACAGTCACTCGACACACCTCCACAGCCCTGGTGACCAGTACGGAGGCATGACAGTACCCTGAAATCATTAATGCTTTTCATAAATGAAAAAAGAAGATCAGAGCAGCTGACAACAACATGTTTAAGTAGCCGAGAAGAGGTGAGAAGCCCAAGCCAGATTAACGTGGTTTTCTTATGAGCGATTAAAAAGGTGAGCTCAGGCAGTCAATCTGCGTAGCTCTGATTTAGCACACGCGAGAAGGGGTGGGTTTTTTTCAGAGCTATACCATCGAACACAACTTTAGCAAACATAGCCGGTAACATTTACAAAAATCCAGCCAAAGCTGGGTTTTTCCCTTGAAAGAAGATCAACCAACCTGGATGTCTCTGGAGCCGGCCTTGTCTGTGGCACCTGCAAAATGCAATTTCACATCATTGAAGAGGAAGCTTGAAAGAGCTGTAGTAAACACTCCTATAAATAAAACTTCTCTTACTCCATAATAACCACTAAACCCCCATTTTTAACAGGAGGAGAGTAGCAGCGGTATAGCATGCAGCTTAATGTTAAATAGTACATAAACAAGAGAAAGATTCATCCTACTTTTTCCTATTTTATTCCTACATTTCTGTCTAACATCATCAAAATTCCCCAACGTTATTCAACCAGTTTCCACTAGAAGGACAAATTGCACAACCCTTTTCCTGATCGGTAGTGGCAATAAAGCCTCTTGGCTGCAAAGATTACAAGTTTCACTCTGCAGTAACTCAGGTCATTCATTGCATTCAAGCTACATGCTGAAATCTCTTTTCTCCGAGAGCCAAATCTCTATTAAAGAGGAGATGCTTGCGGGCAGCGCTCCGGAGTGCTAAGGACCTCATGCTGCTCCTGGCCTCTGCTTTGGCAATTTCTGAGATATAAACTCAGAATTCAACTAAGTTTCCCTTTGAGAACCATGAGAGCTATGGGGTAATAGTCCCGATTTCTCCGAAGATACATTTTTTAATACTAGACCGTTTATATATATAAAAACCAAACAACGCTGATGTGAACTCCCACTAATCTGCCTTTTCAAGAGTTATTAAATTCAGGGATTTTAACAAAATAATTGGCACATGACTCCGTGGAGAAACAATATGGTGCAGATACAAGGAAACAAAGGAAAACGAAGCCGGGAACTGCAGGAGAAAAAGATATTTTCATCTGGCTGGTACGGGAGGCAAGCCGCCTCGGTTCATGCGGTCCGTGGGCCGGCTTAGCAGCTGCGCTAAGCGTCAGCCTGCCCGGTCCTGATGCAAAGCTCGGCTTTGCGTCAGCCTAAGAGGAATTAGCAGAAACACCAAGTCGAGGCCAGGAAAAGCTGCCTTGCGGCCAGCCTGCGCGCACACAAATCGGTCACCAGCAGCCTTCGGTGGGACGCTTACAAGCCACCGGAGCTCCGCAGGTCTTCGCGGAACTTCGCTCGCCCCCGCCGGGGGCGCGAGGACAAGCCCAGGGACGCCCGAGTCCCGGGCGAGGATGCTGCACCGCGGCGTTCGGACGCTGCCCTGTCCTCGGGCGCGATAAAAGCCGGTTTTGTACCGGCAGCGCTGCCGCCGCGGCGTCTCCCGCATCCCCCCAGCCCGGCGGGGAAGGGGACAAACCAGTTACCTGAGGGGCCCTGCAGTCCAGGTGGTCCCTGAGGGCCCGGCGGGCCAGGGGGGCCGGGCGGTCCCATGACGGTTGTGCCGGGGATCCCCGGGATGCCGGGAATGCCAGGAGGACCCTGGGGCCCAGGAGGACCCGGTGGCCCTTGGGGACCGTTGGGTCCTGGAGGACCAGCCTTCTTACCTGGAAAATAGGAGGGCAAACGTTAGCTTCTCCGCACGCTGAGCGTGGGATGGTCTTTTACCTACAGGAAAGCGCTGGGAACGAGGAAAGCGGAAGATTGGGGGTGGATCATTGCTGGCTGGAGAGGAGGGACAAGGAGGAGCACCCAACCGACCGGGATGGGGTGGGGGTCCCATGGCCCCGCACCACAAGGACAATGTTGTCGGCAGAGCAGACGCAGGTCGCCGCCTTGCAGGCTCCTTCCAGCATATGTAATTACATTTAAATGAGGCAGGCGGGCTCTCGGAGGCCTCGCAGGAAAGGGAGGCTCAGACGGTCTCTGCCCCAGAGCTCCGGCCACAACCCCGGCCCGGCCACCCTGCTTTCGGCACGGGGCCGGGAGGTGCCGCAGCCCTCGAAGGCGGCGTTCCCGAGAGCCGGCCGCATTCCCGGGGCCAGGTTAGGATGCTCCCTTTGCGCAAGCGCAGGCTGCAGTGCAACAGAGGGAAAGCTGGAGTGTTAAAAGCCGAGATGAACCGCTCTGCAGTTCCTCGGTTTTCTGGTTTTTGACGGAAAACGGGTGGAATCTCTTCTACCTGCAGCATACGTATGCGTTAGCATGTCATCCCCACGGCGGGATCTCCTGTCGGAAGGAGCGAGGTGCCTCCAGAGGGCAGTTCAGAGCTGAGCTCCAGCTCCTCTCCGCCAGCTGCTGAGCACCCAGGGGGATGCGGAGGCATCCCCAGGGCCATGAGGGAGCATCCCTGCCGCCGCTCCGTGGGGACAAAGTGGCACGTCTCTGGGGTGTGGCGAGGATGCGCTCAACGCGCACGGAAGGACTAAGACGCCACGAGGCCTCAAAAGAATTAAATGTGCGTTTTTGGGCTTTGGGTGGAGGGGTAAGGGAAGGACTAACCCGAACAGGAGGATGAAAGCACTGAAGAATTGCCACGATCCTCAAGCACATCTCATCACGCCATCCCAGGAATGCACGGCATTATCAGGCATACACACAGTGGAGTGAAATCAGGTCTGCAGGGAAAGCCTGACCTGTGCTCTCCTGATTTTCCAGACCCCTGATAGCAATTCCGTTCTTTTGATGTAGTTTTTAACAACTTTGCAACAGCCTTTATGCCAAAGATCTTTATTAACTTAGCAAAATTGCTTCAATTGCTGAAACAAAGTCTGCTGTAGGACAGAATTAAAACACTTTTTAAGATGACAGCAGCAGTTAGGATATGAAATAATGCTTATTGGAACGGTTTCGGAGCACGTTTATGTACTTGTTTCTCTGCTAATACCCATCTTTTTCATGGAACAAAACTGTAGGGAAAAACCCATCTATTTTAGTTAGCCCAGACGTGGAAATCTCTAGATGGTCACTAGCCACGAACAAGGGCACAGGGAAATTGGCACAGGACAATCGTGCAGTTTAGTTTCAATGTGCAGAAAACTAAGTTAAAGTAAGCACGGGTGATTAAGGTAATACTGGTATCCTGCAAAAGTGGGGCAAAGGCTTAAGGGGCCAAATTGTTTGCAGCAGTATTTCTGCCCAGATTAGTAGCTGTGTCTTCAAATCTGAGCTGGCAACAAGCCAGCCTTCCTCTAATCCAGCAATTCTCCTCCTCCTCGGGATAATGACATGCTTTGGAAATTATCGTCTTGCATCAAACCCCTTACCCATTTCCCCTAAAGCGCACTTACTAAATTCTTCTCATTCACATGCCCTCCCATCTAGGCCATCCGAATGAAGGATCATATGTAGTAAGTCAGGAATCCTGCTGCTGTCACTCCTTGCTTTCCTTCCCAAGAGGGACACATATTACAGCTGGTTTAACTAATCTGTCTCAGAAATCTGGTCTGCTACTAAATGAGCTGCTAGTTTAGCAGTAAAACAATTGCACATAATTCTGATGCCGCACAGGGACACTTATTTTCTGTGCATTCCCACTCCTTCACGTAATTTCAACTACTTTTCTGCATTAATGGATCCTCGCTTATTAGAGTCACAAGGCAAAAAACAGATATTCAGTAAGTATAAAGCTCTCGATTCATCTTGTAACTGAGGGGACCCCAGCCCCACCACAAGCAGCTCTCCAGGGAGGGTCTCCAGCACCCAGGTCCCAGCGTGCCAAGTCTCTGTCTTTACCCACATGCACTAGGCAGGCTCCAAAACTCAAAGCAGGCAGAACCAGTAAGTTTTCCTTAATCATCGTTCGCCAAACAATAAGCTCTAACTCTAAAAAAAATTAAATGTGACAATACCATAAAATTAAACTATTTTATACAGTGCTACAGCTGTATATAATACAGCTCTATGAGATCCCCCTGCTACTCCGGAATTGCTATGAATACCACAGTCATCATTTGTTATTAGTTCGGCTGATTTAACACAGGTTTAGGGTTTCAGAGTTTTGCTAGGACAAACTTCTCAAACATAAAATTTTATGCTGCTTTTGAGGGTAAACATAAACTGAGTTTCTAACTACGGCCTGTCTCAACCTCTCAGCCATAAACGTGGAGTTCGTACCCAAGGATTAGAAGCGATCTGATGTGCTATTAAAGCAGCACAGACACACAAAGCTTGGCCGCTCTTGCCGCCGCGGGTCGCGACGGCGGGGGGGGGGGCACGTCCGGCCGCGGGGAGGTCTCGCGGGACCCGGCGAAGTGCCAAAGGGCTAACTTCCCCGTTAATTAAATTACGTCAGGTGCAACAGGCAGTAAGCAGAAAGCCGCCGCTGCGCTGCATCGGCTCGGCCAGGGGCACGTGCTGCGGGTCGGCGCCTGCGGGAGCCCCTCGATTAGGTGGAGCTCCCCGGGCTTGGGGGGCAGACCCGCCCCGGGCTGGGGGGGCACCCCCCCCCCCCCCCCCCGAGTTACGCTTTCTGCGTTTCCCGCAACCTACGACCCATGGCGAGCACGTGCCCCGGTTTTTAAAACGGGCGCGGAAGTGTTTTGATGGTTACGAGGAGCAAAAAAAATCGGTAATCTGACCGTTGCCCTGAAATCAAGACGGCAGCATGTTTTCGAGGGAAAGTTTATAAAGCAACTTGGATCCTTGGATTTGTTCAAGTTCCTGGCAGCAAGTGTATGACCGTAAGCGTTCCCCAGGAGTCCTACACGACCAAGGACGGCATCAGACACCCCATGGAAACACAGGGCTGCCTCCCGAATAACCCAAGGCACGTGCGCATTTTAAAAAATACCCAGTTACCCATTGCAAACTGCTTGGGGAACGTAAGAGCGTCAGCCAAAATACCTGCGGGGCCGACCAACGCTCAGAAGGGACACATAAAATAGTACTTCTGAGGTTAATACACAACCAGAAGTGAGGTGCAGAGCGTATCTACCTGGACTTTGGTGGGTCTGAAGGAGACCTCGTCCTGCAGCGAGATGCAGGGCAGGACAAGGATGAAAACTAAAGCTCTTTTGGCAGAGATGACCTAGCAAACAGCAAGTGGCTCTACGGTAGCTGGTACCCGACTCAACTATTTAATTATAGCATCTTCAGAAATATTTCTGTACAACGCAACTAACTTCCTTTAGCTTTCAAGGAAGGCTTTAACGAGCGCCGGTGCTCCCCGTCGCAGTCCTGCCGTGGCGACGCGGGTGCACGAGAGCAGCCCACGGTCTGGGTTGTGGGACCACGGTAATCCCTGCCCTCCCTGGAGAGGGAACCTCTCACTCCATGTTGGCTAAAGAGCATTCTTAGCCAGGTAACTGAGGCGGAGAAAGGAAAATAAAATTAAAACTCAAACTTACCCTTTTTCTTGTTTTTGACTGAGCTTGGACCTACAAAGGAAAAAAGAAAACTAGTGAAATTCAGCGACCATTTCATCTTAGAAAATCCCCACTGCCACCAACACCCACCAACCCAGAGGGTGCCTCTCCAGAGCTGGAACAAAACCAGTAAGCCGTAGATGTACATAGAGTTTTCTGTTTTCTACAAACAATAGCTGTGAAGGTAAAACGATTTTACTGAGACCCGGACCTCCTTTACCCTCTGTGAGACCAGCAACCCGTGGCTGGTATAACGCAAGTGAGCGAGTTTTGGTGGGCATCTCTCCCCCTTACTGCAAAGATGAGTTGAACCATCTGCTTGCGGCCAAGGGCAAAGCTCAGGTGGCAGACGCGGTTCGACCTTGAGCCCGAGCTTTACTCTCGGGTACCAGCCTAGTTCCAGCTCTGCGGACACCCCTCCGAGTTTTGCCCGCAGATTTGCCGTATGCGTCCCCTGAAGGCACGGACAGAAGTACAGCGTGTCAAACCTTCAGCAGAAATCCCGAGAGGCAACAGAAGCCGTTTAAAAACACGATCCCTAAGCAGCAGATGATTTTTCAAGTGGACAACGGATGCATCTGCGGTCCGGGCGGCCGTATGTGAATTTTCTCTGTTAGCTTGAAATGGCCACGCTTAACATTTAAGGCTGACACACTTTAAATCCTGATGAGGACAGGTTAGAAGAAAGTTAGCATGACTCAGCTCTCAGCAGTAACCCAAATACTTGCGAGCCAAGTTGTTTAAAAATAATAATAAAACACGAAAAAACCCCAACAGAATTAGTATGAACTGGCTTATTTAAACAATGGGAATACAAGCCTCCCTAGCAAGAAGTGAAAATATTTATAGTGAAGCTGAAAAACTACATGACTTTTTGAGCAGAAGCTGAAGTGTGAAACATGTTCCACTGCTTCCTCAAAAATTAATCACGGATGGGAATGAACTGCAAAAATCCCCAAATACTCCCTCGCTGTTCATCAGTGAAATCCCTCTAAAATTCGGGTTTAAACACACATCAAAGACTGAAGTCACCTTTAACTGAGATACGCTTAGAGTGAATGGAAGGTACGGAGGTAGCTTTGAGTCTGCAGGGGTAGAGAAAGACAAATTACAAATTGGTACAAAAGTGCCATGTTCCCATGGCTAGTTAGAGTAAAGATGAGAGAAGGACTGGAGAAATACCCAGCAACCTTACTGATGCCTTTTCAACAGATATATGAATTTAATGATTTGGGTCATGGGAAAAGTATGGTATTATCTGATTTATTATTTCTGCTAATTTACTATTTTTTTATTAAACCATGCATTCACAGTATTAAAACACGTAGATAGCACAAGCCATAGGTTTCTAACAATGCCAGTCCCAGTATCTTGTTCGGTAAACACCGACAGGCTCCTCTTTTTGCATTTCTGAGCTCCCGCGATGCAGAACGAGCCGCGATCACACTGGCGATCTCCACCAGCCCTCATCTTAGACACCAGCTAGTTAATAACATTTGCACTGAAGAGAAAAAAACTTGTCTGGGGGACATAATTTGAAAAAAAAAAAAAAACCCAACCCAAACCCCAAAACTCAACGCAGCAAGCAAAACGCAAGTGCTGTGTATGTGTCTCTTCAGACCTCGGAGTCACGAGAGTTTATTTCATGTTATATATATCACACCATTAGCGCTATAACCAGAGTGAAAGTACAAATAGCTGTGGCGAGCCAAACACATTTGAAATGGATGGAACCAATTAGCTTCAAAGATGAATGGGAGGAATGAGAACCACATGCGATGTCAATGTTCACAGTCTATATTACAACACACGCATCTGTTCCAGGCACGGCAGAGAGAGATGTTACGGCTGTGCAAGTGAATCTTTCGACAAACACAAAAATACTTCTGACATGAAAAAAACACAGTATTATTAGCCTTGGGAGCTTCTGAGTCTCTGGGGTTTGCATCTGTTCATCTCCCAATAGGAGGGGGTGGATAATTTAATTGTAGCAGGGAGCCATAAGGTTCATCTGATATACCAGAAGACAGAATTTTCCTCATTTTTGCTCAAAATGGTAAACTCGTGGGCACTTTCTCAATTTAGTCTGAAATGGTAACAAAGTCTCTTACTGAGTTTGAGAAGCAGGGTGCCACCGAAATACCAGATCTATCTTCCCCTCAGTACGAAAGGAGCTGAGGCGCAAGGCTTGAAAACTTTACTTCATATACGTTGTCCCAACACTTATGTGCAGAGGAGAGAGAAAACAAACAAACAACAAACAAACAAAAAATCCTTTCTGCCATGCTTTTCTGAGGCCACACCCCAATATTTAAGCAATAAAGCCTGTTAAACGCTGCAGGGGTTGAACGCGTACGGCACACCGGTTCTCTGTTCCCTGATGGAGCAGGTTAAATCCCTACAAATTAGGCAAGCCTAAGTCTTTCCTAGAGCCTCCTCCTCCACCGTTAACGCCACCTCACCATCCCACTCCTCCTGCGGACAGGCTCCCTGTCTCAAAAGCCTTTTTACACCACCCACGTTTATTGAGCATCGTTTCAGGTAGGCCATTAGATGACTTGATTCCAAGGAAGGTCTATGAGAAGACACTTTTTTTTTTTTTTTTGCTCCAAGATGCAGATTATAGGCATGTGCACTACTTTCCTCTACAGTATCAAAAGCCTTATAAAAAACCAAGTTACAGGATACCTACTGCTGCTTCGGAGTCCGCAAGACCTGCCATCTCCTTGTAGAAGGAAATTGGTTTGACGTGAAGAATTCTCCACTGATCAACACTGTCTGCTACCGCTCTTGTCTCTCCTTTCAGGGGCTTCACCACAGCACGTTTGAGGATTTATTCCAATCCCAGCGGGATCTGAGAGCAACCTGACCGGTCAGCTGTTCCTCAGCACCTCTTTTCCCTTCCTTATAAAAATAACCTCGAGTTTGCTTTTCTGCACTTTTCTGGCATCACCTCTGTTGCTCATGAATTCCTTTAAGTATCTGTTATGAACGGAGCGGAGATCAAGCCCGTGGTCTTGACTGCTGGTATTAATTGCGACAGCTATGCAAGCGTAGCTGGTTTTCTCCGTATGCGCTTGCGCTCGACTTTTGTACTTCTTCTTTGTGCCAATCCCACCTATCTCCCACCTCCTTTCCGCAGGCTGTCTGCTCGTGTTTGAGGTCAAACCAGACCCCAGACCTAGGGAAGTCCATCCCCTTCTACATTTCCTGTCTTTCATCTGAAATTAAATTTATGCTTATGCTCTAATCCCTCCTTGAAGGAGCTGTCAGCTCTATTCCACCTCTCATTTTAGCTTTCCTTTGCAGAGGAGGGGAAGTTGACAAGAACTATTAATACAGAAGAGGACCGGGATACCAGAGAGGACAGGCTGGATGGCTTTGAAGCGTAATAAGCATGGAATGAGATTCAGTTATACAAAATGCATATAGTCCTATAAATTATATATACATGGGGAATAATAAACTTTTCTACTGGATGGTGGAGCTCCTCAGATGGAGCTGCAGAGGACAACGTCTGCACGTGCCGAGTTGCTGTTGCACAGCCAGGAAAGGCAGAAATACAATCCTAAAAGATCAGTGGAAATACCTCCGGCAGACATGGGGCAATACTGCTGCCACTCAGTAGGTAGGAGTGAAAATCCTGGGAGTAACGCAGTCAATCCTCATCATCTACATACAGAAAGATTAATTTAAATAAGAACCATTTCACAGAAGGGCTCCTGGGAAGGTCAAGAAGTGGTCAAGCAGAGCTCACCTGGTTGGCCATCAAAGCTGGCAAAGGGTTGAGAGCACCACTGCAAAAGGCTATGGTGATGGGCACGGAGGAAGAAGACCTGTTAGGGCTTAAAGAACAGCGCTGGCACGTCCTCACGTGTGCGAACTGCTCCCCAAGACCACTAAGCTGGGAACGAGGCGGCTTCTTCTAATCTCCAGAAGGAGGAGCACAGGTTTGGAGGGGGTCTTCTGGCTCAGAGCAAGCCCTCCGGTGTCATGGGTCACTGCTTACAAGTCTCCCAAAAGTTTATCGGTCCCACTGGAAAGTGGTGAGGTTAGTTTTTGCCTAACTACTAAAGCCATAGCTACTAAGCTACGAAGCAGGCTGCTAGCCTGACTTGAAACGTTTAAGCTAGCTACCTGATCTACTTCTAAAATTTATCATCTCTTTCATTGGATTTCCTGTAGGAAAAGCCCACCGACTCCTGCTGTAATAACTCTGGCCAGTCCTATCATCTGCCAGCTGAGTTCTTCATCACAGGACAGGATTTCCCCAGCAAAGGTGTCAGAGCAGCGACGCCGCGCGCTGGGCTTTTGAAGACCCTGGCTTTGAACGGCGCTTGAGACCTAGACTTCTCCAAAAGCTCATTTTCCACATCTGTTGGGAAAATAAAAGGGGATGGTAACAGAAAAGGAGGGAATATAAAACCAGCAAGAGTGGTAAAGTTCGAGGGAAAGGTTCAAGCAGGAAAAAGCAGCTCTATATGACGACAAAAACCCCCAACCCCAACCAAAAAGCCACCCTGGAAGCCTTCTGCCTGCAGAGCCATCCAGCTGGGCACCTCTCTGCAAGGGGAAGGCTCCAAGCAATGCCAAGTCACTGCTCCTACCAGAAGCACTACGGCCACGGGTTTTCGCGCTGAGCCACTTCAGACACAAGCTTCTCACCTAAGCTAGAGAAAATATTTGCAATAGATGAGTTGTTGTTGGGTAAAACCGCACCTGTGGCCCAGCAAGCAGCAGAAGACATCTAACCGTGCTTCAGGGAGCACGGTCTAGCCCCCAGCTCCTGCAGCCCTAGCATCTGCTGGATCGTTTCCAAGTGCTTCAGAAAAAAACAGATGCTGATGCGACTCGAGGATATTACATACGACATGTTTTCTTTTATAAAGATTAATAGAGTTTACTCCCCTCCCCCCTCCCCCGATTTTTCTTTCTGCACGCTACGCACTGCTATGATTTACTATAAATACAAAAATATCAAAAACTTCTTTAGGACATATGCTGATATAAATAGTATATTAAAAAACCCCTGCATTCACTTATTAGTTGTGTGTGTGGATTAACAAGAAATAGTTTAAATTCCTGCAAAACAGTTCAAACTGGTTTTATTGATGGGAACAGATCTTTGTAATTATGCTTATTTTATATAAAACCTATAAAAGGTTGACCATTATAGAAATCAGTCAAACAAAGGACGAGTGCCTAGTAAGGCTGCTGAACTCTCTCAAATTCTCGGTTGCCAAGAGCAGAACAAAATCGATGAGTGCCACGACCATATTCTAGCAGCATCCACATTCAATTCAGAACAAAGACATCAGCTGATGTCTTCAAGGTGTTCAACCAGTTTCGGAAAGGTACCAAACTTGTTTTCAGCATTCACTGCTTGACCCTAAGATTATTAAGGCACCTCTTTTCTATTTTCCTAGCACTAAGCTACTATGGTATATCATCAATCTTGTTACCTAAGCACGACTCTGGTTTGGGGAAGATGTAAGACCAGATGATACAGCTGAGCCATCTGCACATTGCCATCACCACTCTGCCTCCGAGAGATGAGAAGATGGTACTGACAAGTTATCCTCAGCCCAGGTTACAAACAGAATCGGAGGCAAAATCTTGATGATTAATGAGGTGTTAGTGTCTTCCAGAAATGCCACATCACTTCTCACTCATTCATAAAACAAGCATAAGGTGACCTGAAATCATTAAGTCCACAGCTACTTTTAAGATGAACATCTAATTTCGAAGACAAAAACAGAAGCAGGGAGCTCTATGTGACTTATCTAATATGCCTGTTTTAAAAACTATATTGTCTTTGTGCACTAGAAAAAAAAAATTGCAGCTTTTTCTTTGAAGTATGAGCTTCTGGCTGTAGTTGGAAGGAGAATATTAGGTTTAATGATCACTCTTCTCAACAGCTATGTAAATTTGTGTAAAGTATTTTTCCAAATCCCTCTAACCATCTAGTTTAACAAAGAGACCACTTGCTAAATCTCAGACAAAGCTCTGCATACCGCCCAAATCCACCAGTAACTTCTGGAGAATAGGTAGCTAACAGAATTTGAAACGAGCTCCTGGACATTAGTTGGGAAACCATTCCTAACGGAGACGAAGACAGAAGCTGAGCACGACAACCAGGCTCTGCAGTCCAGCGGACGAGTGTCCCAGGACTCAAGTCCTGCTGACCACTCAAACCCAGCAATGCGGGGTGTTTCCACCTCTCATAGGAAGCTCCGACCACCAAGTGCCCTCCAGCCGTGAAGGTTTCCACCTCTCCGGGAAGGAAGTTCTCTGCCACTTGGGGCTTCCCAAAAAGAGAGGGGCAAAGCAGCTACTAAAATGCTACCCCGTTCCTGACCCACGCCTGGGAACTAACCAGTCCTGTCAACTTTCCCAAACCCTAAGACCAGAAGGAACCATTATGATGACCAAGTATCAAAGAAGTCCTACCTGTTAAGCCTCCCATCAATCTCTCTATCTCTATTTGACCAATACTACAGGTGGATGAGGCGGAAAGAAAAGCTCAAGTGTTACCTGCGATTTCGAGCGATGAAGAATCTACTACCTGCTTTGATGTAAGTTGCCCCAATGAATAACATCAAAAAACTCCACTTTAGTCAAACCTCTGGAACTCAGTTGTTTCATTTACGGAACTGGTGTAATGATATTTACTTCATTCACATGGGTATGAGATATGTAAGGCTTTTCAAATATTTTTAAGTGCGACGTTATTAATGCCAGACTATGGTGGAGTTGGGGAAAGAAGGATGTTAGCTCCCAAACACATGCTTAATCTAGAACATGTGGTTTTGGGGGAGGTTTGGAACCAATATGTTTTCAACATTTTCAGGAAATTTGGTCTATGCAGATGAAAGCTTCTTGGACCCTACTGAAATATCAGTCAGCAATACTAATACTGAAACAAGATAAATTTTTTCCCTTCCCTGAAAAAGAAAGTGCTTCTTCACCAATTCTGGAGAAAAAGGCAACAGATCTTGAAGAGCAGCTTTGATATTATTACTCCAGAATATTTAGAAAATATGATGAATTGTAGATCTAGGAAAACATTCCAGAAGTAAAACACACTGTGTGCTACTCAAAACTTCTGGCGTGCCTTGCCAGAGTGTTTTTTTTGGTGGGGTGGGATTAGGAAGGGAGGTCTCCTGCTAAGTGGTGGGGAAAGACACTGCCTGCAATTACAGGCAGAACGGCTGAATCCAAGTTAAGGATGCAATGTCCCTGGTACAAGGCTAGTACTAATTTCAATAAATCAGAATATAGTGAATACATTACATAACAGAGTGGGGAGCTCATTGTACAAAGTGGGTGATGGATGAAACAGCGCTGCTTGACATATTAGCATGTAAGGCAGAGCCCAAGGCCATTCAGTTTTTCCTTAACCACCACTGTTGCTTCTCTCTCCGCTTTTGTTTCCATTTGTTTTAAACTCTTCAAAATTCATGTGCGAACACAGTCACCCTTCGTTGTCTTTTTCTGGTGACACCTTAAATTGAGATGCTCCTTCACTGCACTTAAACTCTGTGCACGGCCGAAACACAAGCCCCACGTTTCAGGAGTCTTTGCTTAGTGGTAGCCCTGTCATATTCTGGAGTTATAGGCTGCTAAGTCCCCAAGACTGGCTTGGAGCCAATTTAGAGCTGACACTTCTTCTGATACCCCACCGCTGTGCTGAATTAAACTGCCTAACGCTCAAAGCCAGTGTCCTCCAGCCCGAGAGATCAAGAAGAGTTTGCAGCTCATCTTGTACTCTTTTTGAGGCACTCCCTTGCCTACATCCACTTACTGAGGCTATTCTTCATCTCTTTTACCGGCTTTTCGCATGCCTCCATATGTCTCCAGGGGAAGCATCCCGCACTGCGGTCTCCCCCCGACACTTCTGGGACACCGTGCGGCTTGGCCAGAGGGTCTGAGAGGAGCCTGTGCATCAACACCAAAGGCTGAGAATCATTTCTCTTGTGGTGAGTTAGGTATGAGAGTGGCCTTCTGCTGCCTCGCTGCTCTTCTCTGAGCAATCCGTCAAAGGACAAGCCTACATCCATGTGTCATCCAGATGATCGGATGCTGCTCCAGGAGCTCCATGGATCAGTAGCCTGCTCCCTCCCTATTCCTCTGATCCCATACACCAGACCCCAGTTCAAGCTTATCGGTCTGAAAACAAACGGAGGGAAGTCACAGCTCATCCCTGCCCCATCTCTTGAGTCCCCGGAGTGACACTAGATGCCAGAGAGCCACAACCTCTCTTCTTCAGACAGCTTCAGACGATGCAAGATCTCATCACGTAACAGGTTTTTTTTGCTGTTGCCAAACTATTTTTGTCTCCTGGCAATACTCAAGAGATATTTTTGCCTGGTTTGACAATTAAAAAACAGGACTCTTCGCATCAGGCAATAACTTGGTCAAGCTCATCAGGAACGGGAGGACAGTTAAATGCAAATATACAGACATAATGGCCAACAGTGACAGTAGGTTGTGATGTACTTTATGCTGATCTTTAAATCGTATTAAAGGGAGAAAAATATCTGTAGTTACTGCAGTTCAAGATGATCAGAACTGAAGTGCAAGCAAAAAAGACAGACCTAGGAGACCATCAGTCAACAACCTGTTTCACTGGTCCAGGTAAAGGTGCCTTGTTGAGCAACCACCCTCTGCCCCAGCTGGAAAGGAGGGAAGGAGTAAGATGAACGTAATTGCTCTCATGCATTTACCAGGTTTTTCCACCTTAAAAAGGCCAGTGCGACTCGTAGGTCATCAGCTGCTGTTGGAAGGGACCCGCGCTGGAACACGTAGAGACCCGCCAGCCCTGCGTACCTCTTGAGGGCTTTTTGGCATGAGGAACAACACGGGTCCAGGGTCATGGAAGCACCAGGCTGGAAGAGCAACCGTCCTTTCGAAGTCTGTCGCCTCTGTCATGGTGCTGGTCCTGCTTTGGGGGAGAGGGCTGGATCCAGTCACCTCCCCGGGTCCCCTCCACCCTACGTTACTCCACGACCTCAGCGCTGCTTCTCCAACAGCCAGGGCTCTGCTAAACACCACTGCTCACTGCTTTCTCAGGAAGGGAGAGGTGTCCTGACCCACTGCAACAGGAATTTCCATCACTTTATACAACATAAAGAACAACCAAGTTGTTTTATCTCCTCAATCCCATCCAGGTCCACTTTGGGATTGGTGGCAAGGTACCAGGACAGCCCACTGATACCACGAAGGCTTTTAATAAAAATATCCAGTCTCTACTGAGTAGGTGCAAGCAACACCACAGCGCAAATCTGTTCATGAACAAAGACAAAATCCTGCTCCCAATTAACTACAGAGCCACTGTTGCTGGCAAAATAATATTGCACTGCCTTCGCAAAAACACAAAAACCCAATCAAACATAAATCTCCACCCTTCTTAACTTCGCTCCCACATAATCAGTCCCAGCCAAGTTCCTGGGGTTCACACCAGAACCTGTGGCCATCATATTTCATTTTCCACACTCTCACTGGCTATGGAAGAAGAATATGATGTGCCTTTTGTTTTCCTTCAGGCACTTAGGTTGGATTCCAAATGCTGGATCTTTACAGCAGAGCCGACAAACAACATTACTATTTCTAATTCAAGTATCTCAAGGCTTTTTTTGGCTTGCTGGCTGGACTCGCAAGGCTTATTTTCTATACACCACTGCACCCTATTGCTTACTTTATCAATACCACATATTTGAATTCAACAATTTAAAGCATAGTATTACAGCTGTGTTTTTATTTTGTTTGTTTTATTCGGTTGTTGCTTAACACAAAACATTCTGACATTTTAAGTCATATCCCACTAAGATAAACAAATAACATATGTCATGAATTCCAGTAGAAATGATTCCCAAGTGGTGCTGCAGCAAGGTTTTAACCAAGCGTACGAAAGGCTCTCTGAAATTGTTTGCTGGATGTTTTAAATGCACTCTTCCCCACCACGGCTATCCATAAGGAATCGAGGGCAGGTGGGAGGAAATCTCTTCGACTATCTCATCCCTGTAGAACTTCACATGTTTTTCTTCCTCCCGTATGTAATTCTGCCTAATTGGATCGAAATCCTCTGTAGCGTTGAACAGCTGTCTGTAAACTGGCGGTTTAATTACACGGAGTAGCACAGGATCTATATCCAAAGATACATCTGTGTGCATACACATGTACTTCTATTTGTACGAATCTGAGAAGGGGTCTGAAGGAAACCCAGGAGAGACCCCGCCACTCTTCGGGAAGCCAAAGTCCAGTCCCTGCAGCAGTCATGACACAGCAAAGCGTTGCCTGGCTCAGCCAACTCTCGAGTTTACCCATTCACAGCATTTCAAACAGATTAACGGACTTCACCAAATCCTGCTCGCATTAACGAGATGAGTTACAAATCCAACAATGTTGCTATACATCATGGCCAACAAAGCCCTAATGAAAACATGCAACTACCGTGCCTCATTCACAACTTTTTCCCCAAAGAGTTTCCCAGTGGTGGTGGTGGTGTTCAGCTTTGGGCAACAGCCATTTTCTTATGGCTAATGTATCTGGTCTCCTATAACTGAGCGGATTTTTAACGAGTGCCCAGACAGGCCACAAATTGGAGACAACTTCACAATTCCCATCACCAGCGAAGCAGCTCTGCGTTTGGCTATTCAGTCCCACCCCAGCCCCCCCAGACAGAAAAATGAGCTTATTTAGCCCAAGATCTGCAGAAGGCAGATACCCCGTAGTCGCTGCAGCAGGACCCTGAGCCTGGACTGCCATTCCTGGCCATTCCATGAGGTGTACGTGATCCAGCTCAGCACCAGTTCCTCAGCTTTTGTGCTAGAGCTGATCTGCGACCAGATGGGCTTGGAGCATGTGCTAAGCAAACTTGTGTCTGCCTGCAAAATACTCGGTGGATGTGGCCAGAGAGCCAGTTTATTCACAGAAATCAAAGCTCAGCTGCAAATACTTCAGCAAGACAGACAATAGAGCCTCTCATACTGTGGGAAAGAAATCACTAGCTCCTAGTTGAGTTCAGCATTTACAATGTTTGGTGCATGGCATCCATAGTTCAGATGCACACATAATTCAGATGCAATCGCATTCCTGCCTGGCTGGAACATCTGTTCTCCTCTCATTAGTCCTGGCCATGTTTTGTAACAGAAGAAACTATCTGAGATTCCTGAAGTTCAGTATTTGACCTGAGGCGTTATGAAAAGCCCCGGTTTTCAGAAGTGGAATTCATACGGAATCACCAGTCACTTCTAATAACGTTGGTCCCTGCTTAACATGCAGCTGTAAAAAAAGCTTAGGAGTTTAGTTCAAGTTTCAGCAAAGCCTGGCGAAGCACACACTGTAGGCTACGCACTGCGGATCCTTCAGGACAACTCTGAAATCCACCCAAAAGTAGAATCAGCTCAAGTACCTGAAAATGCAGCCCAAGGTGAGACTCTAACCAGAGAATTCCTTCTCAAGCCTTCTGAATATCCTTAGCATCTCAAAATCTTCCAGCGGTCATCCCACCACCTTATCCAAACCAGACAGGAGGTACCAGGGAAGGACAAACACACACCAAAGCAGCTCTACGGATGGAACGAATCATCAGCACCTAATCATGCCTTTGCAAATATTAAGAATGATGAAGCAGGATTTCTTTTGCAACAATCCAGACCACAACTGGAAGGGCTGGTGAAGAAAACAGGGGGCAAACGGAGGTTGCGTATGGATCACAACACATCGACCATTATGCTGTGAACCCTGTGACCTGGAACAATTCCTCGTCACGGCCACCACGCAATTAAGGCTTGTACCTCTCCCAGCAAGTTAATCGCTTTTAATATTTAATTACCAATTGGGACAGCAACATACCAGACTTCGGTGAAGAATTCTGGACTCCATCAGTTTTCAGACCCTGGTTCCTTCTTGCTGACTGATGCAGCACATCCTCACGAGAATATCACCCTCAACGTATACTGCAGGAATGAATGTCACCACTCAGGCTTTCAGCATCACAGGCTTTCTAGGTACAGAAAGCGACTCCAAAATCTTTAAGCTGAAATAGCATGTTGGCTCAAGCCTAGAGGTTGACACTTCTGCTCTCCCAACGCGCTTGGGCTACATGGAACTTCCCTCAAATTATGCTTTGCTTGGGTATCTACCACATCATGCCCCTGGATGACAAAGAACTGCCTATGGTTTCCCAAGACAGGCTTCAGCAAAGATTGTTAACAGCAAATTCGACCTCAAAGTAATTTCAGTATTAAAAAAATGAATTCAGAGTAGTTTGAACCAAGGACATGCTGAAAATGTTTCAGCTGTCTAAAAATGTATTCCCTTAAAAGTTATACCTAGAGCAAGAAGATCCCCTTTAACATCATCTTCACCTTTGCTTTCACTCGCTTCCAGAAATGACGTGGTATTAATCTACCACTGCTGTAACAGAGCTGAAACCAGGACCTAAATGTTATTCTGGGTTTTTAGCCAGTTGTTAAGCTTCTCTGGATCCGTCTCAGTGGAAATGTCGGTTGGAAACGAGCACAGACACAAGATGTTAGTCTGAAATAAGTTAGCTATATATTTATCACTGTATCTTCATGGCTGAAAAGTGCCTGAGGTATAAGTTCTTATACAGCTACCTGCCTTATTATCATAAGCATAGGTACAACATGTAGGTAAGGATCTGTAAATGAGCTGTAGTCTTAATTTTACCGCAGTAATAACAAGTACTGACAGCAACGTCACAGGAAAGGGATGGAGACTGTCCACGACGATTCAAACATCATCTTAATTCCCCCCTTCTCCCATTTTGGGGGAAATCACAGAGAAATTCTGGGGGAAATCACTAAGTGCAAGCACTCTGTGGTGAGCTTTTCTTTTGGGACGGTCTCCTGCGCTCCAGTATCCAGGAAATGTTCTGTATTTACCGAGTGCTCATCACCATGGTTTCGGAGCACAATAAGGCTCTATCGCCCTTCATACATCTGCGTTTCTGGGAATGCCTGGGCTTTGGGGAATTGCACGGGCCGACACAAAGGCACCGATTGTTCTGGAGGCAGAGGGACGAACCTGCCCTTTCCAAAGGAGAGGAAGCCGGCAGGAAAAGTTGCTATTGTGATCTAGATACTAAAAAAGAAAAAAAAAAAGAAAAAAAAAAAAAAAAAGCCCTATTGCATCGTCAGCGCTGCCAGGTCGGGTGCGGGACCGGGGGCTGCCCGGGGGCTGGAGGGACCCAGGCACCCCCAGCCAGGCCCTGGCATCAGCTACCTGCTAAACCACCCCAAAACCAGCCCCAAACCACCCAGCGAATACTAACAGGCTGAACCCACGTGGCTGGCGCATCACTTCCGAAGCTCCAGGTAGAAACGGGGATCGAGATGAGCTTCTGCTCTCCCAGAATTTAATTTTCATTTCAACAAAAGCCATTTGCAGCACTGAAACCCGTGAGTTCTCATCAAGGACTTTCCTCGGCAGTAAGGTCTGCCAAAGTAGTAGGAACCAAATTGTTGTCAGCTTAAGGACAGCCATCTGCTCAGCCTCTTCCCAGCTGCCATGCTCCAAATCAAAGAATGGATAACAATCACTTATGTTTCTCACCAAGCTCAATATGAAAAAATCTAGGAAGGAAAAAAAAAAAAAAAACCCAAACCCAAACCAAAAAGCAAAAACCAAACAAACCAGGAAAGCAGCACGGCAGGGATCTAACTGGGAACAGAGATGAAAGTAGGAGAAAAAGAAACTAGGTTGGTTTTTTTTTTAAAACAATGTTTTTTAAAGAGTCCTATTGACATCTGCTTTGTAAATGCTCTGTCATTATTTATAACCTCAAGAGCACGGAATTGTCTCTGTAGTTACAACCATGCTACTCCCATATTTTGGCTTTGTTAGTAAAGAGCCAGCAGCATTTTTACTGGTGCTCTGGGAATAGAGATCTAACATTTCATACACAGTTTATTTAAAAGTGGACTAATTTAACATTCTTGATGGTTCCTTTTAGCACAACTGTTGCTAATTACCAGCTCCAGAATGATTTGTTAATCTGGGAGCAACAGCGGTTCCACAGCAGCATAAATACACCAAGACAGAAAGGAAGAAGGGAAAAAGAGAAAAATAAAAAAAAAAAAAGACATTGGAGAGGGTCAAGTTTTAGTGAACTAAAGCAAATTAAGTGACAGGTGGAGTCAGTAACGCCGAGTAGAAAGAACACCATAAAATGGAGCTGTAAAGGGGATAATCCTGGTCCTTGAGAAGCAGAAAGAAATAGCGGCAATTTTTAAAGCTGTGCAAATGTTGGTTTTGGTGGCACGGAGAGGAAGCTGGCTTGAAAGATGATCTGTGCTCCTCAGGACTGGGACAGGCATCAGCCTCCCATTAATCCCATCTGCCCGTGGCAGGGTGACCCATGCCAGAGCCCGGCTGGACAGACAGACAGCGGATAGGGGAGCCAGGCCGGCACCGCGTCCCAGGACACGACCTCGGCTGGTTTAATTGGTTCCAGGGCCCTGTGCGTGGGGGGGCACAAACAAAAATTAAGCAAACATGAGCATGAAACATGACAAGTGGGCAGGAGGACCGAAGCCGGAGTCCTCAAAGGAGGAGCCCTTGAAATACCGGAGTCGTGTTTGGAAGCGACGGGATCCAACCGACAGCTTTGCACTATTGCACACAACTTTTCTTGGGGTTTTCCAGCCAGCAACGACGAGGCACCAAAGCAGCTTCGCTGCTCGTGGCCCCCCGTGTCCCGTCCCTGTGGCTCCGCGCCCTGGGCACGGCCGCGGCCATCACCCTCCCCTGGCCCCACGGGACCAGCTCTGACCTGCCTCAAAACCACCCTTGTCACAGCAAAAGACTTGAAAGCGAATTTTCCTACAAGCCAAAACTTCTAGGAAAGGAGCCGTGTTATCTTTGACATTTATAAATCATCAAAGCCACGCCGCTGTCGGTACCGAGGCAAGCAGGACGCAAACAGCCGTGCAAGGGGACTGCGCAGCCTCCCTCCAACCACGGCTTCCACACTTGGATCACTTTGGTCTTTCACTGCATGTGTGAAAGGACTTGAAAGTTCATAAAATTAATTCCAGACAAATATTAGCGAGGCCTCAAGTGGAAAGCACATCTCCTTCCTTCTGGGAATTTATAGTTCATCCACTTTTATCTTCTGGAGGCTCTTTGGAGATCAAAGATTTGATCGACTTTCCCTTTGCAAAACTCATGAAGAGAACGATGTTATCAGTACCGTGACACGATCTTATTTATTTTTTTCAATGATTCATTGTCCTTCTCTGAAAAGTAAGATTCCTTCATGCAGGTCTAAACCAAACAGCCTGAGTTGCACAAGAAAGCTATTCTGTTTGTTTATTGATTTTTACGGTTCTTACAAGGTCAATCCCTACCCTGACAGCTTACACTTGTTAAATACTGCTCTGCCTAATAAAACTGAGGTGGCCAAACGCGAAGTAACTCCTTGCCAACATAACCCGCCTCGCTAACACCACTTGGAAAATGACCTGTCGCTCTGGCAATTTTCCCCACCTCCATCACGCTACGGGGTCAAACCCCCTAACTGACAAAAAGACATATATAACCGGTGGAAGCGTGCTACGTTTCTGGAGCGACTCAGCTCCGATGCATTCGGGGAACATGAAATCTGGGAAAGGAGTAGCGAGTTATAAAAGTAGGACATGTTTTCACCCGGACACAAGGATGATGAGAAAAGCCCTCATCAGTCCACCGACTTTCAGCATCTATTTCTCACCGTGCAGCGATTCTCTGCACATCTGGCAACAGAAAGGCAGCACTTCGGCAGCCTAACGGACTCGGCTCGTTCCTCCGAACATCTGCCTGCAGCACTCCATTTACACCGCTCGCATACAGTGGAAACTTGCTACTTACACGAGCGACTTGCGAAGACGCTGGAATAGATTTCAAGGAGTCTGTGGAAAAGGACTTGGATCCCGCCTGCGCCATCTGAGCATCAGAGCGACACCGGCTCTAAAGATGATGGACCACATTTAGCTGGAATCACTCAGGGAGTCTGTACCAAATGCATCATACTTGTCAGCGTTTTGGGGAGGAGGAATCCGGGGAGTTTCACGAAGCTCGCTCTTGGAGCAGAGCCACAGGGAAACGTTTTGCCACGGTGAAACTGCAAAGGCTTCAAGGGAGATGGGAAAGTCATGGAGCCAGGGAGCTGGAGAGGAAAACTAACGCTAGCCGAGAGGTTTATAACACAGTCAGGACTTGGGCTTAGCAGGCATCAGGCCATGCACAAACCACTACTCCTCCATTATTTCTTTCCCTACTTTCCCTGGCATCCAGTCCCCTTCTCCTCTCTGTATAAAGATGGACCTGTGCTTTTCTGCAGTAGGAAGGTGCGGGAGCTCTTCCAGGAGCTCAACCCGGGAAGCAGTCCTCATGTCTCAGTGTAGTTGGACACTCATGAAAAGACAGCATCGGCAATAAAATTCCTCATACTGAGATCAGGCAGGATTTAAGCTGGGGGAAGGGACTGAAGGTGAAGTTAGTTTTACTTCTTTTGGTATTTATTACTTATGTTCTCAAGTGTTGAGAGCGGTTTTGGTGCAATAAAGATGTCGCAGTACTTACCCTAAGTTACGCTCTACCTAAGGATTCTGGCGCTGTTCTTAGGAGAATAAAAAAAAGCGTCATTACATGACTTCAAGCATGAAATAATTTTGGCAGGGTTCGTTTTCCACTTCAAAGCACCCTTCAGACATCCAGGGGCTTTAGAGGACACCTGCCGCGGGAAGAGCCAGCCGTTCGGCACGCAGAGCGCAGCTCCTGGGGAGCCCCTGGGAATCGCCCCCTTTCTCGAATTCTGCCCCATTATCTCCCAGACCTTTTCCCACAAGCAGCCGCTGCGGTCCCTCGCCCGGCGAAGCCATAACCGACCCGCGCAGCCCGGCTCCTGCTCCCACCGCCACGTCCTCTGCGCCAGCTGGGCGCCTTCGCAGCCATCGGGAACGGCCTCCGCCTCCCAGATTAAAGATTAAAACACTTTAAGAAAAACCCCTGTCAGATAGTAGCACGTTGTACTGTAATATTTAGCACCCGCATAAAGCACAGGTACCACTGCATCACGGTATGGTCCGTCCCACCAAGGGGACCGTCCACGTAGGGCAGGCGCGTTGTCAGACACCAAGTCCAAAACCAGCCAGAAGGTCCGAAACAAAGAGACCAGTCACCCGGGAAGGGCTTTGGCATCCCAGTGCGGCAGAGCAGGACACGTGGAGGACGACGCTCTCGCCAAGGGACGGTGACGGCAAAGGGAAGCGGCAGCTGCTGCCCCGCGGACCACCGGGACAGACAGCCCCGCGGACCACCGGGACAGACAGCCCCGCGGACCACCAGGACAGACAGCCCCGCGGACCACCAGGACAGACAGCATCGTCACACCAGGGAGGTCTCGGGCTATCAGGCAGGGCCACCGAGGAAGCCTGGCGCCCCTGGGGTTTGTATCACACGTACTCGTTTTATATCCATCAAATCACAGATCTACAGTCGTGATTTTTTTTGTAACTCCACGCTCTCTTAACACAAGCTCTGTACAACTCCGACTTCCCTTCGCACAGGCTTTGAACCCACCCGAGACCCTCTGCTGCACTGTGAAGCGCCATTAGAACCCAGTTACCGTTTTGTGATGCAGATGTTCAAGCTGTTTGTTGGGCTACGAATAGCTACTTGATGATTTTAAGCAGAGACAGCGTATGGAACAACAAATATAGGTATATAAGTACAAATTATAGCCTTAAATGAGCCTTGCTATTAGAGAAGAAGAGTCAAGGACAAAATTACTATGTAGCATTAATTTGCACAAAATCAGTAGAGCTACATTTGCAGAAATCAGAACTACTGGAATTCCTCATCTGGAAGTCAATCAAAATCAGACAGAAACTGTTAAAAGCCACAGATGCCAATTTTTTTTTCCCCACATACAGAATTCTGTACCACGATCACAACCGTGATCTGGGGGGGGAAAAAAAAAAAAAAAAAAAGTCAGTCTTCTGCTCAGCTGTGCGAAGACGAGAAGCGCAGCAGCGAGGAACAAAGCGGGACTCACCGTCTGGCCCTTCGCTGCCTTTACTCCTTTTATTTCGACGGACGCGTCTACCTTCTTCTCCGACGTGCAGCTTTTCTTCGGGGTGAAAGAAGTTCAGCAAGGCCAGCTGGAAGAAGAAGGACAAGTTTAAGCATCTTTGGCAAGGACGGCTTAGCCGAGCGGAGAGCTCGAAGCCTGAACACTAAATCCTCTCCATCAGGGATAGCTCTGCTGAGCCGAGGGGGAGAGCCAAGGGAGATGGGAGCTGGCTGCTCCCGGATGCTCAGCTCATCCCAAGGGAAAGCACAAGGAGCTGTGTCCCCTTGGAAGCAGTCTAAGACTTGGGAAAACACAACCTGAAGGGTCTCGGCAAGGGAGGAGCATCCCTCCGGGGCACGGGGGGCTGCAGGGACAGGGATGCAGGCCGCATCAGGGGAGATCTATAGCTGGAAATAATCAAATGCCCCAAATGCCGATGTGATCATTCCTAATTATTCTCTGCAAAACTTGCTCAATCCTGGAGCTCTTTCACCAGTATTACTCACTGCCAGTAAGTTTTTCCTCTCTCGAGCTCTCTTCTCCAAGCCTCATTAGCTACTGAGATTCAAAGGTCTTCAGGGACCTTTAAACCCAATTCGGGATACCACATAAATTAACACTTTAAACCTAGAGCAAGTACATCTTTATAACATGACTTTTGCCAAGAGGCAAAAATTCTATGTAGCGACCTCTTATTCATGAAAAAATAGTTGCTGCATTCAAAACTCTTTGACAGTCATTAAATCAACATCCCGACCCAGAAACTGGAATTTCAGTTTAGAAACTTCACCAGTCCTCCCAGCTAGCCCAGGGTGTGGCAGCTCATCACCAGCGTTTTCCCCAGCTATTTCCACATCCAAAAATAAGGAATTTCGCAAAAGATTAATTAGGGGCCAAACACCTTGTTCTGCGTGTTACCGCACCTGCCAACAACCAGGGCTGCTCTGACCAGGATGGGGTTTTCTTTACGCTGAAGAAACCCGATCACCGTTATTTAAGCTATCAATACACACGCACACCCCAAATACAGCCTAAGAAAAGAACGAAAAGGCTTCAAAAGAGCAATACCAAAGGTTATCAAGCGCGTTATTGTTCTGAGAACAAAACCTGTGCCATCAAAAGCATCTTTGAGATAGCAGAGAAGAATAAACTTCTTCCGTGAATTGCTACTTAAGAGAGCGGCTCGTTAAGCTACAGGCCATAAAAGTCCCTATCAAAAGTAATAACCGCTAAAGGTCTCGCTGCTTTTGACATGCCCCGGGGCTCTTCCCTCTCCCACCCGCTGGGGTGCAGGGGGGGTGCACCCCTCCGCTCCGCACACCAACGCCTATTCCCAAGTTATTTTTCCCACCCGCACTCTTCTTCCAGCGTAAGAGCGTCCCATTCCTGCTTCCTAACGAGCAGCCGCTCGATTTGACATTTGGATCTTGCTTTGCTCCAACAAGCCCCGATGCAATCCCAGAACAGGATCTGGCAAACCAAAGGACTTCCCCCAAAAGAAACCCCCACAGCATTTCTCAAATTCCCGAGCAGTTTATTTCCGCCTGTGCGCAGGCAGGTCTGCATTTACCGCAATTCCCGATATTTTTGTCATTGCAACGATGTCGTGTCCAAAAAGACCCCGAAACGCTGCAGGATGGCCTGGGACCGGCTCCCCGCAGCCTCACCACACGCACAGTTGAACTTTTAAGCGTACATAAAAAGCGACGGCAAATAAAAGCTGGCACTTACCTACCCAGGGAAGGACCAGTCACAGCACGGGATGGAGAACTGGAGGCTCTCATTTACAACAACTGGGGAGAACAAGGGGCACAGCCCACCTTCCCCAGCTGCCCGCATCCCACCACGCTGGTCCAGGCACGGAGCGCAGCAGCAGGATGCTCCTGCGGACGCTGCCGGTACTTTCCCCCCACACAACAAAGCAAGGCAAGGGATGAGCAAAAAGCAAAGGTTTTTTTTTTTTTAAACCGCTTATTTAAATCGAATTGAAACATTGTAGAACTAATTGATGGAACAAATTGCATTATAATTCAGGTTAGAATGTCAATGAAATCATCGGCGCTGCTTTTGAACGCTGTCATTACTTGGCTCTCTTATTTGAGCTTTACAAAACATGACTAAATAAAAGCACTGGAAATGAAGCGGGGGGGGAACCAGCCCGCTGAGATGTGCCGCTTCCCACCCCACATCGCCCTGCTGCCTTCGGCCACGTGGCACACGACCTGCTCCCAGCGCTAAGGCTAAAATCGACATTTTTCATCTTGAGAAGATTTTGTAGTGGCATAACTCCTAACTGTGTCAAAACAAACACGTTTCCTTTCCCTGCTGTTACAAATACAATTTTAAGACAACTTCCACAATTTTGAAAAGCTGCAGCGTAATAGTAAGCTCACACCATGCCACCTCTTCCTCCACATCTGGGCGCTGACACACAGATTAGTGATAAATACACTGATTTCTTCTCCTGCAAGGTGTAAACTGGATCCTTGCACGTCACCCTCCCACCCATGCTGTAAAGAAACAGAACTACCAGCAGTCACTGGAATTGTCACAGGCACCTGCAGCATCTTCCGCAACCCCTCTCCTCCCCAGAGAAGGCTCTTCAGATCATGAAAGTGGAGTACAAAGCTATTTGTTTTCAGCTGGGCGAACATACATTCCACATTGCTGAGCGTTTTTTTTTTTGTTTTTTTGTTTGTTTTTTTTTTTTTTAAAGACATATTATTTTTGAAAACTTTAGAGGATCATAGAATAGTTTGGGTTGGAAGGAGCCTTAAAGTCCATCTCATCCATCCCCTCCCTGCCGTGGACACCTTCCACCAGACCAGGTTGCTCAAAGCCCCATCCACCCCGACCTCAAACATTTCCAATGATGGGGCATCCACAACTTCTCTGGACAACCTGTTCCAGCATCTCGCCACTCTCATCGTAAAGTTTCTTCTTTATGTCCAGCCTAACCCTACCCTCTTCCAGCCTAAAGCCCTTGCCCCTTGTCCTGTCACCACAGGCCTTGGTAAAAAGTCTCTCTCCATCTTTCTTATAAGCCCCTGTATATATTGAAAGGCTGCAAGAGGGTCTCCCCGGAGCCTCCTCTTCTCCAGCCTGAAAAACCCCAACTCCACTACTCTGTTCTCACCCAGGTTTTATTCTTACATCGCACTTACCACCGAGCGGTCAGAAAAAACACTAAATATTGGCTAAAAGTAATCTACCCATTCGACTTTATCTTTCTGATAAGACCAAGTCAGAAAGAGAAACGACAGCGAGGGTGAACGACTGAAACGTACCTTTTCGAAAAAAACCCCAATAAAAATAGCCTGTGACCCACAGTACCCAGGAGGCACACGCCGCTTCGAGACCAACCCCCCGAAACCGAGCTTTCCTGAAGAAGTAACACACCCCTCCTCCACGCTCGGCCCGCCAACGCGCGCAACCGCCGCGAGCAAAAACGACCAGACAGCGGAGCTTGTCCCGGCGACTACTTCCACAGCCCTTTTAATTACGCCAGCAACGGCATTTAACCTACGGCGACCGGCCTAGAGGGGTTCAAAGAGGTCCCTCTGCGGATGGAGGGAGCTGCTCGGCGTCACCCTCCGGAATTCAGGGCAAAGGGTGGCCCGGAGCTGCCTGCCGGGCGCGGCGCATCGCCGAGCCCCGCCGGGCTGCCAGCTCCCTTGCCGACGAAGGCGAAGTTTCTCTCCGAGGACTCAAGGGGTCCGTTGTTCCCGGGGCTGCAGCTGCGGGAGGTGGGGGGACGCTGGGCCGCCGGGTCAGCCGGGGACCGGCGGCTGGCACAGCTGCGCTGGCTGGAAGAGCGAGCGATGCTTTTTCCATTCGCCACCCCCCTGGAGAGGCGATGAACGTATTCACTCGCCGCTCTCGGACTCCGCAGCTTTTGGTCTGGACGTAGGAGTGCACGTTGCCGTGCCTTAGATTAAACTCGTCTATTCCCTGTTAATCTGGCGCGGCCGCAACGAGGGAGAGCGGAGCGAGCGGATGTTTGCCACCCATCTAGCAAAACACGACGCAGCCACCCGGACAGATGCGGAAGGAGGGATCACCTCCAGTGAAATGCTGCCGGCTGGACACTAGCACGGCGTTACGACACGGAGGTCGCCGAAAGCAACGTTTCGCCTGTCCGAAAAACAGGCTGAGCGACAAGGACGGCTTCCACGGGCTCCCTGCCTGCCTGGGGAGCGAGGCAGCGGGCTGGGCAGGCGTCCCGGTCGACCCGCGGCGGCCGTTCCCACGGCTGAACGCTTCCCAGCATTTCAAACCCACCCAGAAACGTTTTGCACAAATACCAGTTGGATCCTTTTAGGAAAACGCGGAGCAAACACACTTGCCGGGCTTGAACGGGGCGCCTGGCCGCTAAGCTCGGGTGCCCCGCGCTCGTCCCCCCTCACGGCGGCTCGCGATTCGGACGCGCGAGACCTGGACCTTTGCCGGGTCTGGGAAAGAGAGGAGATGCCGGAGGTGGCGGAGCGGGAGCAGGAACGTGGGTGGCCCCAGCCCAGGGGGGGGTCCTAGCGGGTGCGGTGCGAACACATCTGCGCCGGCCGAGCAGGGCAGGGCTTCGCTGGAGCACCCCGGCACCCATCCCTTCTGGGGAGGTCGGGAAGAAGTTATTGCCCTGGGCCGCTCCTTCACTGAAACTCCTCGTCCTCAGCGTCACGGAGAATCGATTCTCCCGGCCTCTGTGCTTGCAGAGCAAGAGTATTTTTGAGGAGCCCAGCAAGGACGTACCTGCTCCCCAAAAAGAAGGCGTATTTTCTCCGTACAGCTACGCAACAGCGACGGAAAAGTTTGGAACGATTACCATTTTCCTCCTCCCCCAGCCTAAAGCCCTCAAATTACCTTCGTTTTAGAAACACCATGTAAACCCATTATGACTCCATACTTTTAATCAAGAAAAATCACTGTAGGATGCGAAAAGGTCAAAAAGCCAAGAGAGGAAAAATCCCAGGGGAAACCATCCCTCAAAATAACCTGTGAAACAATAGTAAAGGCATGCCTCACCAGAGTGAATCAGTTCTACCTTGGTTTCTCCCAGCAAAATACAGAAAAACAAAGGCATGCATACAAAAGCGCTGATTTTCTCTGCAGTCACACGCAGAACCCACTTTGGAAACGCGGAACGAAGCTGCTCTGGGATGTCGAGGGAGCACAGTGGGAACCCCCAAAATGAAGTAGCCTGCAGTCACTCAAACTCATCTGGTTTCTAAGGATGGATGTTCCACACTCTACAGAAGTAAGAATAGAGAGACGTGTGTGTATATACATATATATCTATATTGACAATTTTTTTTTTTTTTTTTAAGGTACCATAAAACAGGAAGCTTGCTTCAGGCTGTGAAACCCAAACGTACCAGAGAGTTATGGCTGGATATACAAACCACATGCAGTAAGAAAAACAATGCTGGGATGCTGAAATAACTGTTAAGTTTTGCATATTTAATTGCATCCCTCTGCAAATGCCTTAAATAACGCACATCCCTCAGAAACACTTTACAGGAATGAAGATCCACTGGACACCAAGGGAATGTGTTTCCAATGGTCAAACAGCTTGAAAATGAGAGAAGTGGAAAAACCTAACCCGACCTATGCAACTATGCACAAAAATGCACATTTTTTTCCTTAGGCAAAGCCAAGCTGGTAGAAGAACTAGTGTCTTCTTCCTGATTAACAGCAGAATTGGGAAAAAGCAGGCAAGCATTCAGGTGCACAAGCCCTTTTCAGGGAAAAGTGCATTCTTGCAAAGACTTTCAGAGCATATTTATCACTAACAAAACCCCCAAAGAATTCTCTGCATGCAGTATTACAAAGTTGGCTTCGAATTAATCATGTGAAAGCTAGACCAGGCAGCTTTAGATCTAACCAATAAAACCCACACTCTCCTACAGCACAATGTCTTAAAGCACCAGAGGAAAAAAAGCATGAAATCATCCTCTTGCATTATTGTTTAATGGTATTGTTAAAATCAAATTCCCTCATCATTTGCAATTTTGGAGATCATTAGTGTGAGAAGACTAATAACAAGACTTAAGCTCTGTAGAGGCATTCTTTGCAAGCAATACTGTTGTTTTTCTGGTGCTCTGAAGTTCAGCCTTCGGAGGTTGCGGTTCAGAGTAGCAGCTACTTGAATATCAGCCCCATTGTCCTCCATGAGAAATTCGCCTCTGGTAACACGTGGTGCGGAAAAAAAAAAAAAAAAAAAAAATTAAGTAGCTTATTTATTTTCAAACAGACTAGAAAGAAGCTTGGGGATAGCTTTGCTTTATTGAAAAAAAAAAGCCCATTCAACATATTTTAAGTCTTGTTTTTGTCATCATTACTTTTTCCTCATGAAAATGAAAGAAGCGAAAGAGTAAACGATTCCCATTTCAACATGACAAAAATTTATACCCAATGTCTTGTCTGCAAGACAAGCCACAGCCCTGAATACAAAACTCTTGTAACACGATACATACCATGAACCAGCACATGGGCAGAGATAGCGATGGAGAGAGTAAAGATTATATTTGCTTTAAGCCGGAATTCTCATAATCCATCTTCCTCCCCCAAAACCTGGTGTTTTCAGCCCAGCTCGGCTGGGTGCATCCTTCCCAGGGGTCTGGAGCAGGTTACACACCGGCCTCCACAAACCCCTCCACCGGCTTTTTTCCCTGCCTGACAGCTGAAGTATGGTCCCCTCTCCTTCAAGACTGCCCGTAACTCTTCTCGTCCCTACTGCTTCATCCCTCACGGCTCCCCATCATCCTCCCCCCCCGGCCGCCAGCCACATCCCTGCTCTCGCCAGCTATTCCCCCTGAAGCCCGAGGTCCCGGGGGCACAAACCATCAGCTTTGGGTTGATACGAAACCCACCACAGTTCTCCCTCATTCTGATCTGCACGCAAGGATCCTCGCCGAGGCTTTTAGACCCAACGGTGATCTTTAAAAGCTTTTTCCACCACAAGCTATGAGGCAAAGCAATTCTATAGTCTAGAGAATAAAAGCACCAGCAAGGCTAAGGAGCTTATCCAAAGCCAGGTGGGAATTTTGGGTGGAAGGAGGGACCGAGCTATGTCTCCAGGTGAGAGCTGTAACAGCAGAGCCCAATACTCATGAGGAGCTCATGAGTGACGACCAAGGAGCCAAGCAAGTATTTGGCCATCAGAAAAAAGAAACGACCTTGGCCTCAGAGATGGAGGTGGACCAGGCAATGCCATGGACCAGCGGCACTGCACCAGCTGCTGCCAGCGGGCAGGAACGCCCATCTCGGTAAATCTAGGACTCTTAACATGCCACCATGGCTTTTAAGAAGTGGATTTGAGATGCTCTCGATCTGCCGAGCATTTCTGTCCTTGGGTTGAAAAGCCTTTCCAAAGAGGACTGCGCAATCCCCGTCTTCAGAAGGCCAGTGAGTCACGCTCCCGGGTCTTCTAGGCACTGCGGTAACAGAAAATCATTAGAGAACAATAACAGAGGAGGGAGCATATTTTCCTAAGTTTTTATTGGTATTTTAACTTCATTACCCAGGAAAGCCACTGTATTTTTCAGCACGAACATTAAATCTGATTGCCAGTTATCAGTTCAAGCCTCATTACAAAGCGACGAACACAACGAATTAATTGCCATTGGAGGGTATAACGCAATTCTTAAACTTTCCTTCAGAACCGAACCCTTCACAGAAATTTTCCTCTCTCTTTCTCCTCTGCGTGTGCTACAGAGCTTTAAGTAGTAGTCCTAGATTGACAACAGCAGTCATCTTTCTGCATATTGCAAACTCCCACAGCTACAGCTATGAAACTTTTACTGCCAAAATTGATAACCTGTCCGAATGAAGGGAAACCAGAACACGGATCAAATATTTTAAATTTCATTTGAACTTCCGTAGTAAAACTGTTAGATCAAACTGACCCACCAAATGCCACACCATTTTCCAGAAACAAGCCTATCTTTAAAATGCATTTTTTTCCCCTACCAAAAGGCCCTCAAAATCAGGAGCAGGTCACTCTTAACATCTACTACAGGTAGCAAATTCCAGCAATGGGGGCAGCAAGGCAAGTTAAAGCTGTACACCGATTAAACTACTACTGAAACTGCCCAGCTCGTGATATAAGACGTTGCTTCCCAAGATGAAGTAACTTCACGTCACCACATATTTCCGACGATACAATCCTGTCTTGTGGTGGTTTCTCTGACTATGTCAAGTCGAGAAGCTTTGGACAGCTGATCAAGCCAGTTTCTGTGCATTCCATACATTTAGCTGACTTCCACATGCAACATACTAAGTATTTATATTTCCGCCACTGATTCATTTCTACTTTTCCAGCTGTTAACTGTTCTTTGTAGAAGGCTCAGCTCAGCATCAGCTCTACTCCTTCCATATATTTTCGTGTTAATCACAAACCGCGCACACGCGCAAAAAGTTTTCGTGGCAACGTGCTTTAAATCCTCCCGGCTGAACCCCAGCAATCACAGCCCGCGGGACAGCAAGGCACAAGGTATGCTCTTCCAGCCCCTGGTTGTGGTGGTCCCACCAGGCAACAGGACTTTCTGCTGACTGGGGAGTCCCAGTCTGACACCGAGCCGCATTGGAGAATAACTCCACGCGGTATTATTTTCACAATTTCCCTTAGCAGCCACTTGGGCTGTGCGTCAAGGGACCGAGAGGTGCCAATGTCCACACACGACATCCCCCACTTCTACCTGGAAGCAGGGAGTGCTGGCCACGGGTGCAGGTCTTCACCGCCCACATGGATGGCTACCCAAGGATTTCACTCTGGCACATCTAAAACAGAAGTCGACCACGGGAGAACAGACTTCAATGACCAATTCTACGAACAGTGGTGGTTTTTGCACTTCTTTAAAAAACAATGGGATATAAAAGCATAAGTGAAGAGAAAACCTGATCCAACTGAACATACCACTTGCTTTTTACTTTCTATCAACTCAGGGAACCCGATGCAAACGCACTTTAACAATTAAGAACGTGGCAGAACCAGCAGACAGATGGATTCGCTCTTCATGAGAGAAGGGAAGAGTGTAACTTTGGAGAAAAGGAAGGGTTCTGGCATTCTTTCAGCACAGGCAGAATAACCCATACAACCCTGAGAAACACAGCTTCTGTCCCAAATCTCTGCATAGAATTTGTTTCTAGCATAAAATGGAACCAGGTACGCAGTCCAAATCCCTGGGTTACATGTACAACACAACTTAAACTGACTTTGTAGGAGCATCTGAATAGCCAAATTCGATACCAAAGCAGCACCGTCTCCAGCCTAGAAGACCGTGATTCGGTTTACAAGGTTGTTTGCCCAAACGCTTTCCCCCGGCCGCCCTTCTGTGGAGCTGCCTTGGTCTGGAGGCGAGCTGACGCTGGACGGAGGCGCGATGCCGCTGGCGCCGCGGCCGGACCCGACCTCGGCAGCACACACGCTACGTACGGCGCGGAGCAAGGGCTGAGCCTTCCAATTTATTACACCTGTTGGCACTGAAAGGGAAAGCTAAAAACACAACCCAGATGTGAGGTAGAACAAGGTCAAAGCCAAGTTTAACACCACATATGAAGACACCTGTAGTAAATTTTTTAATGGTAGCAAGAGTAAGAGATTCCTGCTGCAGGCTTCCCTGTCCCGGCACAGCAGACCTGCAGGAACCGAGCCCTTCGCTGGGAACACACTGGTTAAAACGCTGAAAAGTATCAATGTCAGAGCAAGGTAAAGAACTTAAATCAGTTCCTTTCGTCTCCCAAGGAAATAAAATTTAGCTGTGAACCAGCGCCAGACAGAGATCTGCTGTCTATTAGCATGAATTCTCAGTTTTTCACATTTTAATTAGCCTTCATAGTCTTTTTCAGTCCCATTTTCAGCCAGCTGGGCTATGTACCCTCCATATGGAGGTCACAGTTTCTTCTCCTGCATACCAACAGCAACTCTTTTCCTATTTTAGCATTTATATTATCAAAGCATTTACGCACTTCCAAAAAGCACTCCGCACGCTTGCTTTGGGGGGAAACCCTGTAAGCTTAAGTGACTCGATATTAGCCATATTTCTTCCTGTTGCCTGTTTCTCCATCTGTGCCTTTGCTCATGCTTTCTCATGACCTGGATCTTCTCCAGTACATCCAGGACAGCATGAGCACAATACTCCTTGAAGCCATAATACCTCTTAAAAACCCTCCTGAAATCAGGTGCTGCTCCAGCAAAGAGCTTCAGGGCTCTGCTGCTCTACTTGGAGCATCTCCGTTGCCCCGTGAAATAAAGAACTGGGTTCTCTCCAGCCTGCAAAGGCTTGCCTTCAACTACCCTTGAGTCTCTTCATTAGGAGAAAGTTTCCTTTTGCCGTGTTTGAAAACGTTTTTAAGAATACCTGGCATGTTCTGTTAGCCATGACAGAAACACTGATCTCATCTGGCTTCCACAACCAGTATAACACGAACCATAACAAGACAGAGAGACCATTCCCAGAAGACGCCGTTGGGCCACTCTCCACTGAGTGTGCTTCTTTTCTACCCAACGCCTTCGACTTGCACCACTTTCAGGCATTTCTTATGAGACAGGAGCACTAAAGTCCCAGCACCTGAGACAGCTGAGACGAACAGCTTCTTGAATGGATAGTCATCTCTTTTTTGAGCCCCATCTCCAAAGCAGACACACACTCAAGGAGATAAAGCCACCTCTTCCTGCAAGAAGTGACCAACCAGCAGAAAAGACGCAACCAAATCCCGTTCTGGAGCTTTCCATTGAGAATATGGCTATAGTACCTGAATTTAGGACATTTTTCAGTTCTCTGGTATTTGTCCTTTTAACTTTCGAAGTTCTACTTAAACCCATCGCTCGAGATGAGACTAGTTGCAGCAAAGAATGAGTTTGGGTTCATTCACCGAGATGATCCCTACAGTAGAAAATAACAGGAGAACATTTGTCAGACATTGGAACTGATGAACTTAATTCTGCCCTTGCTATCAGACATCCACTCCTACCCTTTTTTTGGAAGTCTTCAAAAATCTTCATAATTTTGAAATCCTTTTGCTATAAACTGTTCAGATAGATAAAGTTTTTAAAATGTTTTTCCTCGCTCCATAACAAAACAAAGACTTCCTGTTAGAATGCGTTTTTCCTTTCAGCACAAGGGTTTTAAAACCCTATTTTCTAAATCTGGATGTTAAAATTGGCCTTCAGCTATGATTAATTTTTATGACATTTTATTGGAAGGAGAAAAACAGAAGGGAAGGAAACAGGAGGAGGGAATCAAGTACTCCAAATCAAACAGCATTACCATTAAAAGAAAAACAAGTCCACTGTAAATGTAACATCCATGAAATAATGCATCCAATATAGGGATAAAAAGTCCACTACAGCAACTGGGAAACAACCTCGGTCAAATTATTACCCATGCATTTAAAACAACTTCCACACTCAAGCTCTTAATGAAAAAGCCAGAAAGCCAAGAATAAACTAATTGCCCATTTTCCAGTTGCTGATTCCCATCGTGCAAGCAGCGCACCCCTAATCACCCCTAATCCCAGGGGTTCGGCAGCGGCACCGCGGTGTGTCCGGACCTGCGGAGCCAGCACACAGCTGACACGTCAGACAGTTCACAACCTTGGACTTGAATGACTTTTATAAAGACACGGACTTGAGACGCTGAAGGTTTTAATGCCGATTCCCATACCTGCAGGAACGCACGATATTGTGGTGGGAGACGGCGGCTGCCAGTTTAATTCTGTAAAATCAATCCGTTCAAATAAACCATGCTTTGTTGCCTAATTAATCAGATCCACTGCAATTAGTGTCAAAAGAGGCTATGATCTCATACAAACAGGATTAAAAGCTCTGAAAGTGCTCGTTTTGTTTCAGGGCATGGCAATGCAAACAAGTCACCGCAAGGCAGAGCCGGGGTGCGGTGCCGCAGCGTGCCAGCGATCCTCCTTCCGTGCGGGAATTGCAAAACACCGTATCCCACAAGGAAAGCGGTGCGAACCGGGACTCATCGGAAACAAATGGGACACAGCACGGCAACGGGGGAAGGAGGGAATGTCCCCTCGAGTCCCAGCTCCAGAAAGCTGGGAGCACCGAGGTACCGCTCAGCACATGGCACCTGCGAAGCAAGTTACCGCCAGATAAACACAGTCCTTGCCAAAAATTGAAATTACGCAGCTGTTTCGGCCCCTCCTGGCTTGGCCTCCCCTGGCTGCGTTAGCTCAGCCGGCAGTTGCTGTCTCCTCTGGAAGCGGAGGCACCCGGAGCACGTTCCCATGGCCCCGGCACTCACCGAAACCACCGGCACGAGGAGAAAACAAACCCACCCACAGCGCTCCCCGCACGGCTCCTTCAAGAAGTGTTATTTGGGCAGCTGAGAGAGCACGAGGTGGCACGTAGGAACGCCAGGAAAATGCAGAGTACGACAGGAGGGATATACGACCATCTGCGGGAAATTCCATTTCATTCCTTTTGCTGCTGAGCACCTTTCCTTCGGTAGCTCCGATGGCTCTGCAAAGGCAGAGGCTGCGCTTGCCGGATCGTCGCGCCGGCAGCCGGCACTGCCCGGGAACGTGCCGCAAAGACCGACCGAGTGAATATCGCTGGGTCTACCCAGGGACTTCCTAAACCACCATTTCACACGCAGTGGAACAGCAGAAAACTGAGCTTTGAAGGAGCCAACGGTGCCTGGCTCATCTGAGCGAGAAACACCAGGATGTGCTGTAGAAATGGAAACTATTGGAAAAGAGCTGGGAGGAATTCAGGAATTTGAATATTTCCATAAGATGCTATCTCACACAGTTGGTCCCGAGTACCGGCAACATGCACATCCCCAGCCGCATCCTAGGCTGAGCTTTGGGGCTGCCAAATAACCCAGCTCCGCTTGCCGCTGTAAAAGCCCAGACGGATTCATAATCAGAAAAACATTCTCCATTTACTCTCTACATGGAAGCAGAAGGACTGCTTTTAATTGAAACAAAACTGCACCGAACCGCCCCGTCGTCCGAGCAGCCGCCCTTCGAGTGGGAGGTGCAGCTGGCGCAGTGCTAGCAAGTGCATTTCGAAGCCGAGCAAAGGAATTTCATTATCTTTTCAGCAAACCAACCTCAACCACGCCGCTCGCTCTCCGGCTGGGGGCGAGAGACGCGGCAGCACCGGACAAGAAAGGCGAGGCGTTCGTTTTGTGCGAGCCGAGCCTTTCCCCTTCGGACTCGGACGTGACGAACCAGAGCGCGGCGCGTCCTTCAAACGGGCGAGAGCAGCGCCGGCGAGATGCCGCGCACGGCAGCGGCCAGCGCGGCGGCTCGCGCCGCGAGGGTCCGCACCTTTGCAGACCATCCAGATGTTTCCATCCAGCGCGCCAGGCCAGCTGCTGCGCAGCTGCCTCCAGCCGGGCTTGGTGAGCTCTCGGGCGCGAGCAGCGCCGAGGAAGCGCTCGCTCGGGGCTCGCTTACGGGTTCTGGCTTTCTGACACGGGAACAAAAGGTTTTTCTGTGGTCCTACTAGTTTGTCAAGACCAGCGGAAGTATTGAAGTAGTGTTTTAAGCTGGGGGGATACTGCTTGCGCCGCTGCGGTAGTTGCTTTTTCCGTTGTATGGACACTGCAAACTGAGGCGCTGAAAGATTAAGTGACTTTCTGAAGGTTTAACAAAAAAAAAAAAAAAAAAAAAGAGTTGGGAAAAAAGTTTCATAAAAATGCCCAGTTCCTAAAATGAGGACTAAGCTGGCTTGTAAGATTTGCAAGCTGGCTCTCAAGTCTTTCTGAAACGCCACTTACCTCAGCTTACCCCCAATCATTTAAAGTTCAACATTCAATTTTAAGTGTACACACAGCGCATGAGGGTATTCCTGACCTGCTCCTCTGAAGTGGACCCTGACGACTCTTCCCCAGGAAAATCTAATCTTGCCACTCTTTTTTTTTATTTATTTTTGGGGGTTTTTTTGTTTGTTTGGTTGGTTTTTTACAATCATTCGCTTTATCATTATCCTCTTCTTTTCACCCAGAAAACTGCTGGGTACCAGATACGGAATAGGCAAGTCTTCCTGCATCAACCCACGTCCTGCTAGCAGTGAGGCTTCAGAAGTAGATATAGATATATGATCTCTCTATCTCTCTACATAGGTCCCTCCAGCACCCCCAGCTCAGAACCCTGGGCACCCAGGCTGGGCTCTGAACGTGCCGGTCCCATAGGAGCGGGCAGGCACACCGAGGAAGGAATCAAAGCGTGGGACCGCTGGAGAGCATCCCCCAACAGCCGGCCCCCCTCCCGCATCCCGGCTGCCGCCCAGCCACGTCGGAGCGCGCCGGACCACCGACCTGCTCCAGTTCATCCGGGGACCCGCCGCGGCTGGTGCCGACTCGCCGTACGGCACCCGTGGAGGTGCAGGTTTATTTTTCCCCGCAAACCACTGCAGGCACATCGACGCCAGCAGAACTCCTTGGACTCCCGGAGCTGGCCGGCAGCTTTCTGCCCGACTTTTGGCACTGGGAAACGGGCAGCGAGTCCAGCCGCGGAGGACAGGGAATTTGCCACCGCGTCCCACATGCACCTTGGCGTGGCATGCGTACTGGGGGGGTCTCCTCCGGGCGCTCTGCACGCTCGCCGTTAATGGGAAACACTGCCGTAGCAGAGGAAAATTAGGAAAACAACCCACTCCTGCAGCCAGAGAGTATTTTCCTACTTTTCTGGGTGAGCCGAACAGCTACATGGCTTGGGGCTCAGTATAAGGGAAAGAAAAAAAAAAAAAAAAATACTGTTTACAGACAGAATTTTGCAACTTCTCCAAACGTCACCCCAGGTCGTATTTTGCCCGTGATGGGGACGCAAAACCTGAGCAAAACGCCGAAGTCGGAGCAGCCCCACGCGTGCACGGAGCAGTACCGCAGCGCTGCCGGCACACGAGCACGGACAAGGACAGGCAGCAACACGTGCTAAAGAAGGACCCATAAACCTTCCCAAGGCTTGAAACTGAAGAAGGATGGAAACTGTTTAACTTTTGCCAGGAAAAAGTATCAAATATATCCTCACTGGATTTTTCAGACAGTTTGGTTTGGTTTTGTTTGTTGTACTATTATTTTTTTTTTTTTCCTAAAGCTGAAACCGGCTTTCTAAATCATCCTAGACAGAAAAACAAACAGGGACATCACACTGATTCAATACCCAAACAAAAATTATTCCACTGGCCAGGTTTTGCCACAAATTAAGTGTACTGAAGCCTTTGGTTTTCCCATAGCACACACTGAATCTGCTAAGAACTGGCCATCGATGCAGCCAGCCCACCGCCTGCAAGGCCCAACACAGGTCAAGGGCAGGATCTGGCCAAAATCCCATTTCTGAGGAGCAACGGCATCAGCGACCAGCTGGAACCACCCCAGCCTGGGTCACACCGCAGTTCTCGGGACGATCTCGGTGTCATGATGTTTTATTCCCTTGACCCCCGGGATCGGCCAAACTGGGAAAGGCTCCCACGCACCCCCAAATGAAAGGGATATTTTACCATAACCTTAAATAAACAAAAAGCAGAGGAGACAAGATGCTGCGGGGAACTACAAAGCACAATTGTAAACACAACAGCGGATAAAGCAGATGGATGTTTCAAACGATCGTTTGCACTGGAAAACAACACATGGGATATGTCCCCACGCCCACGGGGAATGAATTCACTGCAGCCAGAAACTACGTCACGCAGTCAAATTTCAATTTATAAGCCTTACCAGCTTACCCTGAAAAAGCCCACCAGTAAAATCCAGGACAGTGGAAATTAGTACTATTGCAATGAGAAAAACCTCAAAGGATAGAGGATCTTACACGGGGAGAAGGATGCTGGAAATACTGTCCCAAGGATCTTAAGATCCCAAGGTGAGAAACACTTCTGGTGGTTTTATTATTACCCCAGAGATCTGATACCCAACAGCCAAGAGGAGGTGGAGATGCTTGGTCTGGATCACATTCAGACTCAGTTCTGGCCCTCTTTAGCTTTTCACACAGAGAGAGAGAACAATTTGGGTTTTTATTAGCAGACTGCAGAAGCGCGAGGTTGAGATGGAAAGCAGGGCGAACACAGCCAGCGTGAGGAACCGGCCTCTTGTGCTAGATCTTATTGTCCTTACTCAAAAAAAAAAAACCCAAAACAACCCATAAACAAAGTAGCAAAGAATAGAAACTACCAATAAAACCGCCTTATAAAAATGGATTATTCTAAACGATGGTGTAATTCCAGATGATGGTATTTTGGTAGCAGCAGTCCACGGGATTCGTGCCCCTCGAGAGGGTCGCTCCCGCTGCCCCACTGGCGCCTTCACCCACAGCTCAGTGGCTGATTTTTTTAATTAAAAAAATTAAAACTGCTGCCTTATCGATGAGGCTGAGGGCACTGCCCGGTCCTCCACCCTCAGCTTCCTCCCCAGGATCACCGAAATCCATCTGCCAACCGCACAGTAGCAGCACCAGGCAAGGTAAATATTTAGCCAGACTGGGGTCAACCTTTTTAAAGCGTAACCCAGTTTCTTACCAGGAACTCAGCTGGGTGAGCTTTGCTGACACTCAGTAGGCCAACAGCCGACTGCCCATCTGATTTGAATCCCATCTCCCAGGAGGGGTAACCTACAGGTGTCCTAGGGAAGAACAAACCCACCCAGGAGTTAAGACGGGGGCTTTAACGAAACGTATCTCCCTGCAAACGTCCGAACGTTAACACTAATGTCACGACCAATACGGACGACGTACAGCAGCCTGCCAAAACTCCCAGGACGTGCCCGGGAAGGCAGGAGGAGACCGTATTGCTTCAGATGAGAGGTGAACTCAAATAACAGATGCATACATCTAATTCAGATACACTTAGCAATACCAGAATATGCTAGACCCCCCCCCAAAAGCCACGCTTACCACTTTGCTTTGCCTACGGCCCTACGCGCCGCGGCTCTGCACGCAGGGCTGGGTCCGAAGTGGGAACGCTTCACCGGTACGGCAACACCGGGAAGAGATCCTGAAGTACACGCGTGATCTTAGTTACAGAAATTCAGAAAAAGTGATGATCAGCCTCCCCCCTCGTTACCAGATGCTCACATATATCACTCGGCAGGGAGAGCAGAAAGTCAGACAACTTTATGCAGCAAGGTCAACATTCAAAAGGAGAAGAAACCCAAGCCCTCTTTCAACTTTTAGAGTCGAGGAAGAAAGAGAAAAGGAGAAAGAACATCTGAAGGGGATGAAATATGTACAGCACCCCAGAAGCACAAAACGTAAACCCCCCCAAAAAGTCAGCTAACTCGGCTAAGAAACCAATTACACTTCGACTGAACGTGCACCTGGCACCTCCCGAACTCGCTTTCTTCTGGGGTGCTGTCAGTTCGCCATTAACAAGAGAGAGGAGGGATTTCTAAAACAGCTGTTTCCATGCAGACGTGATATCCAGCAGCATGTCCCAACACCTACCCCTTCGGTCCCGCTTTACCGCCTCACCCACACCCCTTCAGTGGCTCTTTGTCAGACACCGGCGTGTTGACATACCCTGCTCTGCAGAGTTATGCAAAATGGAAAGCAGCAAAAGGTTGGGCTGCGCATGTTTCTGGGGATTAGCTGCTATCATCCTCCTAGCCAGGAGCAGTACTTGTACTGTGGATTTATCAAGAGAATTCCCTTAGCCATGCGTTAAGCAGAATACCCAATAAAAGTTAGCAACACTTTAAAGCACCATAACAAACAGTCGCTTACTGCATGCAGGGCACCGAGCAACTTAGGGCAGGGGAATGTGTGAGCAGGCAACGGTGGAGGCTGCTCTTCCACTTTTTCCAGTTTAGCATCTCCAAGTCAGCCTCCAGCATACCTCACAGGGTCTCAGCTGTGCTGCAGCTCAAGGTTCATCCCTGTTCCAGCATCCCGTCTTGACACCAGCGTCAGACTGTAGCTTTTAAGAGCAGTTATTTACTGGCAAGCAGATTTTGAGATGCATCATTACGTGGTACTGGAGTCTCTCCATCGACACGGCCAGGGTGGTCGACTCCTCTCGCCATAACCACATCAGCAAACCTCTGACTCCGGGAAAAGAAACGTGCACCAGCAAAACCCCGGGTGGCAAGCACTAGAAGCCAAGAGCGCGAGCTCGACGTCCCACAGGGGCGCTGCGGAGAAAACCTCCATGGTCACATCCCCTCGCCGGCAGCCCGTGCAGGGGCAGCTCCCAGCCTACGGGCTGAGGATGGACGGTCCCTGCTCCCCCCCAAAGCTCCGCTTCCCCACGGACCCATCCCATCACGGGGCCTGGGACGCCACCTGCGAAACCCTCTAATACAAAAGCAATCAGATTTGAGGACTATCATTCTCATATCTCCCCCTTCCACTCCGGCCGCCTGCCCAGGCACGCGCCGAGGCACGACCTGCTCCCCACAGGCTGCTGAGCACAGACTTCAGCGCATATATCTCTGCAAATATCTCGGGTCATATTTGGCGTGGAGCATATCAGCTGTGAGGCTGCCCAGGACTCCTCAGCTGAAAACTCGGTCTCCATTGCCTGAGCAAAAAAACAAACAAACAAACAAAAAAACCAACAAAAAACCCAAACCCAAAAAACCCAAACCAAACCCAACCGCTGCCCCGAACTCTAACAACGTTGTTCCTAACTTGTCATTTCTAAGAGAAAGCCATAGAGAGAATCTGCTCTTAAAGAAAAAAAACCTATCAGAAAAAAAAACCCCTCCAATTTAAGTCCTGTGCCTCTGATGCATACCGCCAGCTTGTCATGTTCCCAGAACCCTCCCATTTTAAGTTTTAAAACCACAATTATCAAACTCTAGGCATTAAATCCCATGTCTTCGCTAATTTCACAGCTTTAGGGACTTAAGCTGCAAACCCCAGAACAGGGCCCTGCGTGGCCCATTACACTAAAAAGCAAAACCAAACAAAATGAGAGGGAAAAGGCTTATTCCTGCTTCACAATCGGTAGTTTGGGCATGACAAATCCCTCTTAACACAGAAAAGTGCTCTGTTAGCAGACGCTGTCACAGCCAGCAAGATGCTCCTTCTTTCCAGTTTATCCTAAGTCAAACAACTTGTGCAAAATTAATTATTTTCTGTAGAGCAAATGCTCAGAAGCTCCATTACCCCACGTCTGAAGGGCTGGTTTTCTCCCTGTAAATCAACCAAAAAAAAAAAAAAATACTTAAGACACAAACCATAAGCTTTTTTATAGAGCTTGAGGTCACCTTTGTCTTTCTTCTGGTAGAGGGATAATGCTCATCTCAAGTGTATTGGGTGAGTGGGGGGCACAGAGATACAATGGAGAGGCAAGGAGATATTTTATTATAATGAACATAAAAATTCAAAAAATTAGTATTAGGAGGGCGAAAAAAAAAAAAAGCTGATGCAAATGTAAGCACAGGACAGTTCTGTTGAGGAATCAGCACCCTCGGTTCGGGCGCAGGAGCCTGTTCCTCTGCCGCAGTGCCTTGCTATCGGAGCCTCTGTTTGCAGGACCCAGTACAGCAATTTTGGGGGTGAGAAGGAATTACTTATTGCATTCAAACAATTTTAACTAGCACCCACCCATCGGCAGATTTACAGGCTTATCGCTCATTTTTCAGCGGAGATGAGGGAGTGATGCAATTTCGAGAATCGTTTCAAACAGTTGTAATGAAAATACGCACATGGGTTTGAAATGCATTTCGCCAGCTTGAAGTCATATGTTGCCTAAGAGACTTTACAATATAATCTGGAGAAAGAACAGCACATAAACACAGTGCCTACATAAGCAAAGAGCCTTGGAAAAAAAAAAAAAGAAGAAAGGTTACTGAAAACTCTGGCAGGGTTTGAAAGAGATTCCATATCAGCTGACAATCTTTCCAGATTAACACAGATAACGCACCAATACTTGAACTTTTAAAGATTTATTTTGCAAATAGCGAGAAGCAACCATTGGATGGAGGAGCGATACGACCCCGATCTAAAAATAAAAATACTGAAAAAGAGAGAACAAACCAACGAGGAAAACTACCTGCTGCAGAGTGACAGAAACTTAAAATAAAAATTAAAAAAAAAATACAAAAATACCCGGTTTGTGCATGACCTGCCGGTGAAAACAGGATTCCCGTCACCGATCCTTGAGGCATTGGTGCACGCTAGCCAGGGCCCACGGCTGGTGCCTTCGCTGCTCGACTGCTGCTGCCCAGCTGCCTGCAGGCAGCCCGGGGGGGGCAGGGGGGGGCAGGCAGGGGCAGCGAGCGAGGCTCCCTGCCAGCTACTGGAGCCAATAAAGGAAAGCCACCCCGTCCCACCGCCACGCGCGAAGGAGCGGCCGAGAAGAGGGCTCCCCCCAAATGAAAACCCCGACCCGGGGCGGGAGCCTTGGTTTGGGGGAAAAAAAAAAAAAAAAAAAAAAAAAAAACGCAGCGAATTTCCTCCGAACGCCGGGCCGGGGCGGAGGAGGGAGGCGATGAGGGGCAGCGGAGCGACGCCTCGATGCGCGGGCACCCGGCACAGCTGGAACACATCTGCGGAGCGGGCGTTAAAGGTCCCAGAGCCGCGGCTGAGCAGCTCGGGTAGATGAGTGCCCAGCGCTAATTAGCCGCCTGTATCGAACGGCGCGTTTGCATCCACCCTGCCTTGGTAACGGCCGTTACCGCAGCGCAGAGACAGGCACTGCCGTACCGCCCCGTCAGCCGCCTTCACTGCCTGATGAGGATTCTGCCGGTTCTTTGCACTTTGACCACCTAAACTTACTTTTTTCTAACGCTGTCTGTTAACTATACAAAAAAAAAAACCCAACCCGGGACTGCTCCTTTTCCCCCGCGGCTGGTGTTTGCCTTGCTGCTGGCATCTTACACCTTCAGGGATGTAGGATATTTGTGCCAAATAAAAGAAGTTAGCGTCTTTCCGAAGCCAGCTCCAGCTCAGGCGCCCAGCCCCGGGCAGGCAAAGGCACCATCCTCCCCTCGCGGCGCTGGGGAGAGGCGGCAGGAGGGCTCCCAGCACGTTTTGTCACCAGTGAACATAAAGATTAAAAGAATCAAAGGCAAAAAGAAAACGGTGGCCATTAAAAAAGCAGAAATTAACAGCGTTAAGTGAATCGAACGGTCACTAAAGCCGCCGAGACCACCCCTGCCCCCTTGCCTCGGAGGCCACCAGCTCATCGGAAAGGATCCAACATACTTCTGTGGTCGCCTCCTTGCTTTTAGTTAGTTCCTCTCAGTTTTTCATGTCCTTTATACAGAGAGGTCTTTGCCGGTGGTTTTCACCCTGATACAGGTGGGATTTCAGGAGGAAACGCCACTTTAAGGCTGTCAAACTGCCCAGGAGCAGGCAAAGACCTGAAACTTCCAATCCACTTCATCAGTACCCGAATTTTCATCCTACAAACCTTTGGGACAGACCTCATTTTTAATTACTTATAGCTTCTTCAAACCCAACCCTGTCGCCAAACATCCTCTCCAGCAACACCCCCCAAATGGGTTTTGAACAAATACCCTCAGGTTTGTAGGACATTTCCCTGCGGCTGCAAACCCCAACCATCCTGAGCAACTCGGCATCGTAGAAGACCTGAGGAGAGACAGAGACATGCTACACCCTACCTTTTTTTTTTTTTTTGACTACCATAACTTTCTGCCAGACAGACCCGAGCAGTTCCCAAGAGGTCCATGAGCCATAAATCGTGGCAGCCCTGACCCCGGGGAACACGTACTCACCCATTAATCTCTGCAGCAGCTCAATACCAACACATGGACAACTCAGAGCCTTGGTCCCAGACGCTACAAATTAGTTCTAACTATGCAAATCACAGCCACAAAACAAAAAAATTCAAAACAATAGAAGAGAATCCAAACCTTACCAAGAGACCATTTTCTCACAATATAGTTTTTTTGTCGAAGCTTGCTCCATAAATCAAAGCAGAAATGGCCTGGGTTTGATGACTTCATTTGAGGATGAACACGTCGAAGCCTCTTCTAGGGCAAAACAGACTTTTCCAGAACCACCTCCAGTGCTCCGAAGCAGGAGGAGATCTACCGATCGCAGGCACGCGTTCGTGGGGGTCCCTGCACCACCGCGTCCCCAGCGCCCTGGGAGCAGAGGGGACACGGTACAATAAATCCCCCTTCGCTCGGGGACCAGTTGCAATTGAAAAAGCTAATTTTCCAAACCACGTTTCATGTCTCCACGGAATGGCCTGCCCATACCTGACACTCCGTCAGGGCAGGAGGGAGACGCCTGCCGTCCTGCCAGCGGATGGGCAGAGGTGGAGAGGGAGAAGCAGCAGGCAAAAAAAAAATTAAAAAAAAAAAAAAAAAAAACGCAATCCCCCAAACAACCCACAACCTTTTTCCATTTAACCGGATACGATGGTTAACCTGAGGAAAGGCACGACACGGGGCTGGCATCCAGCGACCGTGCTGGGCAAGATCCCGCTCCGAAATGTGACGGAGCACTTGCCACCGCGAGCAGATCTTAACAGGGAATAAGCATCTCTGTCCCACTCCACACACAGCCCTAAATGCCTCTCAAACAGTTGCTAGAGCACGGACAAACGGAACCGATGGACCCGAAAAGCCAAGCCATGACCCTGCCCGCAGGGGTCCTGCCGGCAGCGGCTGATGCAGGTTTTCAGGGCACGCACCTATCGCACCCGAAACAGTTAAGTTTCGCTTCAACAGCCTTCTGCAAGTGAAAGCTGGGCTCTTCCTCAAGCTGCTCTGGCAGTTTGGGACGTCTTTTTTTCATTAAATCACTTGTTCCAAGTCGAGAGCTTTCCGTAAATTTAATTTGAGCTAATCACTTTCTTGCCAAAGGAGAAAAACAAATCAAAGGTTTATTTTAATGCTATTGAATTCAATGCCTGTAAATTTAATTTCTATCTGTACTTTTGTTTAAACATTTTACAGTGTTAATTACAACAAGCAATGCAAATTAGTCTTCCAGTATAATAAAAAGCCTGTTATAGCAGATAATAAATAGCTTTGAACCATAAGCTCATTAAGATGCTGTTGAAGTGCATGCTCTGACTCACAGGTTAAGATCAAAATCTTCATCCTAAAACCAGGATGAGGATCTTTGCAGCAACTACAAGCTGCAAGCGCTGACGCAGAACATCACATTCTTTCCAAAGGAAGATCCTGGAGCAAGCGGACGGTCTGAAACCAAAGACACCGAAACCGAAAACCTCAACGTCTGGACTTAGGACTCCAACTAAGCTACGTAGACAGGTACCACGAAGCACTACTCACTATTTCTTCTTAGCCGTGACCATTTAAATGCCAAGCTTGGTGCAGATAAATCATTTCTTTATTCGAATAACCGACACCCTCCAAGCCATGCGGCCCCGATCCCCTCTCTTAGGTCTGTAGGGAAAAAGAGCTGAAGTGTCAAATCTGTTCATTCCTTGCAGCACGTGCGGGACAAGCTCAGCACCCTTCCGCTCTTCCACGTGGGTGCAATAAGTTCTCACCTCAACCTGCTCTCAGCCTGCATCCCGAGGGAGAAACACCGACCGGGGAGGGACGGAGAGAGGCGCGAGGCTGCGTGTGACAGCTCTGAACCCCGGCGACTGCCAGGAGGGAAGAGCTTTGCCAAAACCCCACCGAGTGCCCGGTGCCAGCCCGCAGCGCCCCGGCAGGGGCACGTGCATTCCCTGGCTGAGGGACCCAGGCACAGGGAAGGAGCGGAGATCCAAAACGGCGCTGTCTTTACAAGACCTGGGAGAGGTTCGGAGAGGGAGCCGAGCAGCCCAGTTTTCCCTGCTGGACTCCAGGCTGGCTGCGCGAGAGCTACAGGATACGCAGGATTTTGAGGACATCTGGTTGATCCTCCCCTTGGGATCCAAAAGCCCGAGAAAGACAAAGTTGCCTGCCAACCCACTTACATGCCTGATACGCTGTTGACACGAAGCCGGAAAAGACTTACCGCTTCCAACGAGGAGCAGGTAGGAAATACGGCAGCGCTGCTGCCAGCCAAGGCTCGCGCGGGATCCTGCTCTCCCCCAAGGCAAAACCGTTCGGCAGCCCTGTGCTGTGACACCCGGGCAGCCCCCAGGGACGGGTGAACGTCCTCCCAGCCAGGGCCACCGCGTCCCACCAGGCGGATCCCAGCCCTCAACCTGCAGAGGAGCCGCCGCAGCCACGCGCTGGGACGGAGACGTGGGGAGACCTGAAAAGGGGCGCAGAGAGGTACAACGGGCGAGCGAGGGGAAAACCTCCTTCTCGCGCGCAAGAAACGAGACAGCAACGTGAACGCAAGCACCTGGCCGGCCAGCAGGACACCAGTTCCGTCCTCTGGACCCCACCATCCTCAACCTGCACCCAACTCCAAACCGGCCAGCAGGACACCAGTTCCGTCCTCTGGACCTCACCATCCTCAACCTGCACCCAACTCCAAACCGGCCGGGGCTGACCGAGCACCACCACCGAGATCCTGCTGATGCTTCTCTTTCTCCTGCCTTTCGGAAGGACACCAGTCCCAACACCAGTCGGTCCCCTGGACCTCTCAGCACCTCTCACGGGACCAGGGGTGATGCGGCCTCAGCCCGAGGAACGTCCTTTTCCTCCGCACAGCCCTCGGGGTGCTTCATCCAGAAGACAGGGACGTGGGTCCGTGGGTCTGCTCCCAGCAGGCTGGACAGCCAGGTCACCATCTCACTTTCTGCTGGACGGAGGCACAAAGGCTCTCTGTTTGGAGCACCAGCTCAGCATGGACATAGAGCTGTGATGTGTACAGTCTGGTCCTAAGGGGAATTATACCCTCCTCCCTAAACGGGAAACTAACTAGTTTTAAAAATAAATAAATAAATAAATAAATAATCATAAATCAAGGAAATCTATCCTTAATACCACCACTGGCCTTTCTAAGGATTCCGGTTGCGTCCTACCTAAGGAAAAAGATGTTCAGAGAGCGATCCGATCATCGCTATTAAAGTACCACCTTTTGCCGAAATGCCAGTGCTTTGCTAGCAAATGCTGTTGCCTGACCTGTTTCCCTGCCTGCTGCGGGTCAAGCGTCGGCTGAAAAGAAGGATTTACCGCAGCGAGGAGACCACCGCTCGCCGTCTTTCCAGTCACCATCTCCCTACCTGCTTTCCTCGCCCAAGATGAGAAATCCTGGGCAAACCACCACCAACCGCTCTGCTCTCACGCGGCCACGAAGAAGGCAGATTTTACAACCACACATCTGGCACATCAATGGCTTTCCTTGATTCCTTCTGCATGGTGCAAGTGACATCAACCCATTGATCTCATAAGTTACTACGGATTTCAAATTAAAACACGCAGGCAGGTGTTTTTCTCCGCAGTTGGCCTTTTGTTTCTGTTTTAAATGCGAGAACAGCTAACAAGAGCTTTAGGAAAGTTGCGCGGGTCTGGCTGGAGGCGGTGGCACGGCTTCTCAGCACGCCGGGCTGCGTTTCGGGAGATTTGGTTTGAAAACGTTGGCTCAGCCACAAGCCTCTGGGGCAACCTTTGGGCAACAAGGCTCCTCCGCACCGATATCTTCCATTTATGAACTGGGGTGAAACAATCCCCGGCCCAACCATCTCCTCCTGCTCTGCAGAGCTCTTGCAAGGGTGAAGTCCACCCACATCCAAAATAAGACTCAAACCAGAAAGCAAAGCCTGTATTCGTAGCTAAAATGGAAGAGCCTTGACTGGATTCTCTAGGTATATAAAATAATCACAACCTGAAAGAAAGAAGGAGGAGCTGAGACTTGGGGAGAAAAAGAAAATGAGGCCAAAACCCAAAGAAAAAGCAATGTTTAAAAGCTAGGTGTACAGAAAAGCGTCGTGCCCTTTTGGGGCCATACAAAAGGTCTGAAGAAGGTCGGGCTGGTTCAACCCAAGGGTGTGTGGAGAGGCGAGATGCCTCTAGCTCCCAGTTCTGGAAACATAAGCCTCATTTATTCTTCCTGGAAAAGTATGGGCAGCTCGAGAGAGATCTGGTAGGTTTACGCTATAAAAAGAGAATGGCACAACACAGACGAGAAGGAATTTTCCATTCAGAATTAATTTGTTTTCATTAACACCCAATTCCATTGCTCACTATTAGAAGAAAAGCTCTTTTGTTAAAATTTCTAGGGGCTGAAAAGGCCAATGAAGGGCTGAAAATGCTCCTCCCCATAACAATGGATTCACTACACCAGACTGCCCACAGAAATACGCAATATCAGGCTTCGTATTCCTGATATTCCTGAGGTTAGAAAGTGTAGGGAAGCCACTTAAAAGCAGAGTTTGGTCTCCTCCTGCCATAAGGAGCCGAGTTACTTTGCCTTCAATATAGGAATCTGACAAACCCCAGGGAAAGCAGCAGCCATATAGGGATATGAGCATCTTCGTTAATCAACTCCTTCGATACTCCAGGATAATTATTGGCCTGTAAAAAGAAAAGCTTAACCCAGCTAAGGTGTTGGAACAAGGAAAGAAATCCAGCAGAATCAAATGAACATAAACAGCAAGGTGACTCTGCCCTTCCTCCCTAAAGGCTAACATTCAAAAAAGTGAAGTGAAACAAATGCCAAGACAGCCCTGAAGGTAAAAAGAGGAATAAAAGTCACTTAGCAGGTTGCAAAAGAAGGGTTTGTTTGTTTGTTTTTCTGAAACTAGCGTATGTTTTACAGACGAGAAGTTTAATACTGTAATCTCTTTCTACAGAGTTGATGCAAAACTCTGGGAACTCCAGAGTCATTTACAAATATTTACTCCTGATAAAGATGTTTAAACGAGTAAAAGGAGATTTCACAGAGGAGTAAAATTCAGCAAAGCGGGAGGATGTGGCTTAAAAAAGCTCGAGGAAACCGCACACGAAATACTACGAGCCTGCCTATTTCTAGGCATCACAAACTACTTCCCTTTGGCTTCCCACACTCACTTAAAGCCCTTTCAGGCTGGATATAAGAGTTTTACAGCAATTTCCAGCCACGTTGGTGCAAACTGCCAGGCAGCCGCCGTGCAAGCCCCGGTTCGGCAGCATTGCCGTGGCCACCCCGGCTCGGGCTTCCGCACCCCGGAGTCCGGAAAAGCAGGAGGGGGCTGTGCCCCCGGCCCCGGCCATCGCGGCCGGAGCAGCCCTGGGTTTTGCGGGCGACGGCTCTGCAGCTGCAGAGCTCAGCAAGACGCCCAAAGGAGCTGAGCTTTCGGAAACCTGCCTCGAGGACTGGGATGGTCCCGCCACCACCTGGGGTAGAAACGGGATCCTGATGGCAGCATCCCACTCGCCGCCGGCGCTTCACCATCCAGGCGTCTTTTTTTTTTTACTTGCAAAGAAGCCGACGGCACCAAAACTCAGGTCACGGTAGTTTTTCGGACAAGGGACGGAGATCTCAGCAGCCGGGACATATCATGACGGGCAGAGGCGAGGACCGCTGTCCCCAAAGCACAGCGCCTTGCGTGCACCACAGCGACGGGAGCGACGAACGCCTACGCGACCCGGACCACTTTATCATCCCCCACAACACAACTACCGCAGCGACGGCACCGGGCATCCCGGGAGGGGCTCTCGCTGCCCCCCCGGCGATGCAGCCCGAGCGGTGATGGGGATGGGAAACTCCATTTCCAACCCAGGCTGCAGCAGCCAAGCCTGGGGACGGGAATGTGCCTCTGCCTGCCTCCCCTCCCCACGCTGCTGCCTCGTCCCCTCCCGGCAGCAAGCTCCGCTAAGAGGGGAAAATGAACTTCAACGGCCGCCAAGGGATGAAACGGAGAAGAGTGAGGGGATGCTAACACCATCTCCCGGGTTGAGCGACGGCCTGGACGAGTTTGCAGCTACCGCACCACCGGCGAAAATGAGAGTGAGATGCGGCAACGCACGGAGAGACCGAAGGCGCTCGGCCGCCTGCGAAGAGCCCCGAAAGAACGCCGGGCTGGAAGAGGCAAAGCCTTGCCGAGGCGGCCCTCGGCCCTGCCGCCCCTCCTCGGAGATGCCAGGGGGATGGAGATGCCCCCGCAAAGGGGGGGGGGGGGGGCCTCCGCCCCCCCGGGAAGGCGGCTGAGAAAGGACAGGGACATATATGAAACGTTTCCTGGAGCGGCCGCGGAGACAGCCGGCTTTGCTGGAGACCATGTTTCCACATCGCCCCACAGCTACGAGCGCTGGCGCAGCCCAGTCACGTCTGGCAGCCCGGCGCGAGCTGGCAGCGGCAGCTCCCTCCGAACCCCCGTTTGAGGGGGGGGGTGAGGGGGGCACCCCTCGACCCATCGGGCACCCCCCGAAAGCCGACGGGCACCAAACTCCCTCCTCTGCTCCCTCCAGTTTGGCAGGTCCCACATATACGTGCACTTCGCTGCTGCCCTGCTATACGGCCCAAATTCTGCTTTGTTAGGGGTTTTGGGGTTGGTTTTTTTTCTCTCTTTTTTTTTTTTTTAATACTATGTTTAAAGTTGTATATTGTTCCAAAGTTTCCTTGTTTCATGTCATTGTTTGTTACTGTGTTTGAAAGTTGGCACATATTTGTTCAATTAAAGATTTATTTGCACTATTTGTTGAATAAAGATTATTCTTGCTAAAAGCTAAATAAAGTTTCATAAAAACTCACACATCCCATAAACAAAATACAATGTCCTTTCCAAAAAATCGTTGCACAAAACATTTCAAAATCACTCAATTCATTATACAATAAATCCACACACAAAATAACAAGACCTTGCCAGAATACATAATAAAATCTCATTACAACACTTTCAGACCCCAGCTTCAAAGCGGGAACACAAAGCCTCTATGAACCCCTCGGCCCCGAAAAAAAATCGCCGACGGCGTGGCCGGACAGACTCCCCGCTACCTCCCCAAACCCTCCGCACCTCCATCGGCACCCACGGGTGCCAGCTCCCTGCCTCTCGGCCGCTACCGGCGGCGGCTCCCGGCCAGCGGGTCCCCCCCCATGTGCGTCGTGTCCCCCCCCGCCCCGGGCTGCCGGGCGCAGCCCATCGCCATTGTGCGGCTCCTCCTGGCTGGAGTGGAGATGCTCTCTCCTGGCCCCAGCATCACATAAAAGCGCTGGCAAACCACGGAACAGAAGGCGAGCAGGGCTTCCAGCAGCATCAGGAGGAGTCAGCACAATTGCCACACGAGCCCCGAAAGCAGAGCCCCGCTCTTCATTAAAGCAACAGGCGGAGTTTCTAAAAACCACGGATCCTTCCAGAGCCCAGCGCATTAATAATCAGGTTGATGACGGTTACGAGCTGGCTTTCCAAAGCCCGGCTGGTTGAGAAAAAGAGTCCTCTAAGCTTGCGATGAGGTTGAGGTTTGGGGCAGAAAGCCGTGTTACAATACGCTTAGGGAATCCCAGCCATGCAAAAGCATCCCTCGCGCTCCCGGGCTGGGCGACAGCCCTCCGCACCTCTTGCAAAGCAAAATGGGAGCTCTGGCCGGTTCCGTAGCATCGCTACCAAATGGAATGGTTTGGGTTGGAAGGGACCTTTCAAGGTCATCTAGTCCACCCCCCCCCCGCCATGAGCAGGGACGTCGTCAACTCGATCAGCTCGCTCAGAGCCCCGTCCAGCCTGACCTGGAACATTTCCAGGGATGGGGCATCGACCACCTCTCTGGCCAACCCGGACCAGTGCCCCCAGCCAAACACTTAACGGGGAGCACGGCAAGCGTGCAGGCAGCCACAGCCCCCTGCTCCAACGCCCCGAGGGCATCTCCACCTGCTGCCGAAGACGACGGTGGCGTTTGCCACCCGGCCCCGGCTGCACCAAAATTAGTTCCAGCTAAACCTTCTCCGACCCCCAAACCGAGATGCCGCGCTGCGAAAGCCGGGACGCCGACATATCCCAAAGTCAGCTCGTGGCACGGGCAAGGCTCTCCGTCCCCGAGCACCCGTCGCTGCCCCAGCGCACGGCAATACCCGGCTCCGCAAAACGGCCTGCCTCACTCACGACGCCGAAACTCCCCGATTCTCCCCACCAACCAGAATCTGGAAGTTGGAGAGGGTTTGGGGGGTTCCCCCCCTGCCTCATTTTAAGCGCCGTAAGACAAGCTCCCCGGCGCACGGGGCTCCGCCGAAAGGCCATCGCCGTGCACCAGCTGCTCCGCGCTCCCCCCCAGCCGCAAACCGAAGCTTTATGGATGCGCTTACCTACTCCCCTCTGAGCAACAGCTGTCCATGTGGATTCAGTTATTTCGGAGCAGCTACTCCCAAACGGCGCTCGCGAGAAACCCCCCTGCGCAGAGCCCTCGGCAAATATCAAAGAGGGAAGAAAGATAACGGCAGATCACGAAAGCCGATGGCGGTGCCCAAGACTTGCCTAGCCGGGTGTGACCGAGCTCTCGGGCTCAGCCGGGCGAGGAAAACTCTGGAATAACGCTAGGAAGACCCTGCTGAGAGGGATGAGGCTATGGAATAACTTTCCAAGAAAAATGGAAGCAGGGTTGGCTCTGCTGCCCAAACAGCGACGGGGAAATTCAGAAAAGGAGCAGAAGGCAGACCGCAGTGGCGATACCCCGTCTCCTGACAACCCAGGTGCCGACGGACACGTTTTCCACCCGGATAAGCTCCTTTACTTTATTAAAATAAGCTGCTAGAGCTCATGCTACAGGCCGGGGCCATGGCCCAAGGACGAGGACCCTTGAAACCACACTTGGTGAGAAGAGCCGAGCTACACAAAGGTCAGCCCCCTCCCAGAGCAGGGGTTAAAAGCTGTGTTTTTTCCTGCCATTTCAAGCACATAATCACTTGCATTAGTTGCTAGAGATGCCTCCCTCCCAGTTCTTCGCCGAATATATTGTCTCACCAGGCAGAGGAGTATGAACTCATCGTGGTTTCCCAATCCTGACCAGGGGCTCTGTGAGCTACTGGCAATACATATAATAAGTTATTATGCAAATAAAAACTGGACTCAGCCAAGTGAAATATGCTGGCTCTTAAAGTCCCATCTGCATCACAGCAAGGATCTCAATGAACTTTAAAATACTTATTGTCACCACAATGGGCAATATTATATTCTAGTTTGGATCTGTTCCTTCAGAGCATTAGCTCTCATTTGTAGATATTTTTAGATTTTCCTATCCCACTCCTCATTATGAAACACTGAGCTGCAGATTGATTTATTTCTTAAAAGCAAGTTGCTGTTTTCCCAATAACAGATTTAACAAATTTGTTCCACCTGTTCAGTTATGCTTCCAATGTCTTTTTTGTGGTTTCATTGAAGTTTTTTTTAATCCAAACCTCAAAGACTCTAAACTCAGCATTAAAAGACAAGCTCAGCATCATCACTACCACTCACAATTCAAATGCTGCTCCAAATTACTGCAAGCTTTCATTTGTAAGTTGATACAGACAGCAAGATTATTAAGCTTAATGGCTGTGGGCACAAACACACGCTCTTCGGAGGGCATTCTCCTACTGTAAATCCTACCTCCGCAGCACACGGGCTCGCTGCATTACCCTCAGCATCTTCCTCCCGTCGCCTCGGCTAACCTTAGCCATCGATTACAAATAGAGAGCTTAAATAAAAAAAAATAAATATTAAATAATCCTACACGTATTCATCAGAGTCCCTCGAGCCCGGCGTTTTTCATTGCTTTATCACACCAGCGCGGGTCAGACAACGGCGTACGGGAGACCTCGCGGTCTGGAGGTGATGGATACGGAGCCATAAACAGCCCCCCC
>JAVJGG010000039.1:23070644-23080688 GCA_035590195.1 Aviceda cuculoides
AAGGAAAAAAGAAAAGAAAAAAAAGAAAAAAGAAAAAAAGAAAAAAGAAAAAAGAAAAAAGAAAAAAGAAGAAAAAAGAAAAAAGAAGAAAAAAGAAGAAAAAAGAAGAAAAAAGAAGAAAAAAGAAGAAAAAAGAAGAAAAAAGAAAGAAGAAAATAAAAAAAGAAAAAAAAGAAAGAATGAAGAAAGAATGAAAAATCAGCCAGCTGGCAGCAGGTTTCGGTAGCGCGGTGACGACCAGCGTGTCCTTGTGCCTGACCTCCCAGCTGCGTTTCCTCGACGGCCCCTGCCAAACACGGAGGGTCCCAGCGGAGCCCTCGCCCCCAGCCATCGTGCAGCCTCGGTCCCCCCCGAGCTCACCCAGCAAATAAAGGTGCAGGGGGGGGGAGATGGCGGAGCGAAGCCCCCTCGCGCCCCCCCGGCTCCAGCGTTCCCGAAGGGCAAGTGTTTCTCTGCCCCCCAAAGCTGTGCCTGCTAAGGTGCCAGTGGGGAAGAGGGGTCAGTAGGTATTGGGAGCCAGGGACCAGAGTCTTCCCACATGGTTTTGGGCTTAACTTGAAGTTTTAAGCGTCTCGGGTGAGTCCAGGTAACGAACTGAAGCCTTTGAAAAGGGTAAATGCGAGGAATTTCTATCAAAGCAGGAGTGGTCTTAAGGAGGACATAGAGAACCGTCCTTTTCTGCTCGCTTCTGAAGTTACTGGAAACTGCCCACCCAGAGCCCTGGTCCGGCTACGGGACTTCCACGTGGGGGCTTCGTTTCCAGGTGACCCGGGATTTCAGGGATTTGCAACCTCGAGGCTGTTAATATTACATGCCAGCAATAACCAGGGGAAGGAAAACCCAAGTGTTTGTTCTCAGATGCATCCCAGCCATTGCAGATTTAAGCGAGGAGAAAGATCACAAGGCTCAGACATAATATCCTATAGTAACACAGCCTTAAACCAGCAATTTCCTCCGTGAAGGCCACGTCAGATGATCAAGGCTTGACAAAACACGCCATCTGAGCATTGGTTAGAGGATTTGGAGAGGGGCAGTAGCCATTCGTTATGGTATGGAATAGTAAAAATTGAATTGCTTATTACAAAGGCATATTTCAAGCAGCGAACAGATACAGGTATAACGAGTGCCATTTGCCTTCATCTCTTTTATTACAGGTCCGGCAGTCGTGGCTCCACGAGCTCTGGATTGCTAGCTTTGGGGAATGCTGCATTTCTAGGCCAAACCAGCCAATATAAACATGTGTGTTTCATCTCAGAATAAAAAAAAAGTGATTGAAAAATAGCAAACCATGTAATTTTTGAAAGGAGTAATTCATTTGTGATTGGAAATAACATAGTTTTGGATTGAAGGCCAGTTACTCTGGATCAATTGGATGAAGACATCTGCTTTATTTCAAAGAGATCTGAAGAGGTAAGACTTGACAGTTCTTTGTTGAAATCTTTGCTATCTCCTTTGTATATCTAAATTACATTTATTGATATACAATGTTGACGTTTTTGTAATACTTCTAAATCTCATAACCTTCTGTTTCAAATTCACAGTCTTCTACCACTTTAGCTATTATTATTTTTACCAGTCCCAAGGGTGTGCTAGAGTCTCTTTGGTACAAATTAGAAAGGCTTTTATGAAAAACTTACAGTTTATATAAAAGAGGTTCTCTCTCTCTTTGGCTTCCTAACTCCACCATCCCCAATGCCAACGGAGGGACAGTTTCTAGCGTAGACTCACCCGGAACGGGTCTCCACGGCATCTGGAGTTTTAGCAGTGATGCTAGACTTGTTCACAACTAGGCTCGGAGGATCTGAAATGATGTTAGAAACAGTAGCAGATTTCCCCCCAAGAGGAAAAAAAAGAAAAAAAAAAAAAAAACCCAAGACAAATGTCGACAAGCTTGTGAATACAAACATGTCAGGGGATCTTCCGACGGCAAGACTCCTCCGAGCTGGTGTCAGGCTGACCCGTGGCTTTACTGCAGGCTGGGCGCTAACCTGGGCTGAGCACCGAGCGACGGGAGAAACAGCTCTGGGGAAGACAGGGTGCTAACTGGTTTTGCAAGGAACGGGTAAGTGCTGGGGTAGAAATGGCCGAATGATCCCTGCGTAGAGGAGGTGTGGGGCAACGCCAATTAGTTTTGGAGCAAAGATTGAGTCCCAGGCAAGAAGGCTGAGCGACAGAGAGGAGGGTGGTGGGAAGGAGCCGAGAAAGACTGGAGGAAGAAGAGCTAGAGCAAAGCTCGGAAAAGGTGGCAGGTCAAGTGCGAAGGGTAGCTAGGAAGCCCCAGAGAGAGAGGGAAGCTATAATCTTAATTATCGCACACACGGGACTCATTTTGTACTAAAAACGTGAAGGGGACTGGTAGGGAAGAGGAAAGCAGGGTGTAAATGAGGTGATGTGCCAGCGATAATACAAAGATAACCTCTCCCTAACGTGGCACTGCATACAGCAATTTCTGTTACTCAGCTCAGGGCACTTGTCTTGACATTTCCACGTTAAGATGAGGAAGTTTGATGCAATTTGACATCCCTTGGATTTATCGGGTCTGTGATCTTCGCTTGCACTTAACACTTCCCTCTCCAAAGGGAAACCAGATCCTACACACTCTTCCTTAAAGGAAGCTGCCCCAAGGGCAGCGCAAGGGATGGATCCGTGTCCATGGATCCGTGGATAGCACTAGGTGAACACACGTGGCTTCCTGGACATGCCACACGGCACGTCTGTGTTGCTCCCCTAACACAACACCAAATTCACCTCCAGAATCTCCTTCTGTGAACCCGCACCTTCACCAGCTGAAGGCTCCTGATTGCTCTCACCAGGAGTGAGTTTTCTTAACGTACGGCTAATTTTGTAACAGGAATTAGGTGTTTGTGGAGGAGGACAGAAACAGGACACTGATCTGAGGGGTCATGGCTAGAACAGGGTTGCAAGAGCGAATACTCCTTGGGGCCCAAAAGGAGCAGAGGGTTGACAGGGAATAAAAAAAAAAAGTGGACTTCTCTTTAGATAATACAGTTTGACTGGAAATAACTCATAACTAAGCACATCCCACCTTCCAGATGTGTTTGCTCATTAGGGCACTAGGAGGAGGATTGTGTCCAGGTCTCCCCAAACTCAGCCCAGGACATCCAGCCTAACCTCACCTAACTCCTCTGCTGCTGTTTAAAGAGAAGTCCCCAGGATGGGGCAAGCACATTCCTGCTGATCACCACCAAATCTCAGCAGCTGGGGATCTGCTCTTCTGCAGAAGGGCAACACAATCACCAAGGCCATCCTGCTTCCAGTGCTTCACTATCAGGCTTTTTTTTTTTTTTTTTTTTTTAATTGATTTTCAGAATACTGAGACCTACAGTTTCACCTGATGTGGTTTAATTAACAGGGTTTTCGGGTAAACTCCTGGCTCAGGGCAAGCTCACAAGAGAGGACGATCATCCAAATCCCACATGGCACCAGCAACACCTTCTCCTTCTGGGCCTGACCCTCTCCTTGAAATACGCATCTCTATGAATATAGATGAAAGAAAGGAAAGGAACTGCCACTGCTTTCACGTGAAGGCAGAAGAAACGCCCCTTCCCAGCCCTTTCCCATCAAGGGGCTTCACTTCCATACAATTACAGCTGAATTAATAAAGACACAGATGGTTTCGGTGGAGGAGATGTGTCAGTATGACCCTGATCTTCCTCGGTTACCAAAACAGATCCAACAGAACGACACGGACCGTCGTGCAGTGCCAAGGCCGTGACCCAAAGTGGGCAAGAGACAGACAGACCGGCAAGAACAGAGCAAGAGAGGAAGAAGTCGCACAGTAAAACCCACCTGGCTTACAGCATCCAACATGTAAAATCCAGATAAACCCACCTTCTACAGCTCATCCAGGCAACTCCTGCTCTGCTATGGCAAGGGGTTTGCTAATGAAAAATAAGCTGTAAGCTCTTACTTAATGCAAATTTTAGACAAAAAGAAGAGAACAAAGGAGTCCTCCAGGCAAAAAAAAAAAATGTGGAAAATTATGATCATTAATAATTTCTTCAACTCTCAACTACAAGATTTTCATCAGTTTTCTGAGGTGGCATCATACTAACTTCCCAGTCACGAAATCCATAAACCCACAAAAAAAAAAATACCTGTTTGGCCACATAAAAATAAACAAAGAACTCTTTGCCAACAGCAGGGTGCTCCGATTTGAATGTACGCAGAACATGCAGACTTTGAAAGGCCTAGAAACATCCTTGAGCTTCCCGGTAGGTGGAAAACAGAGCTTGAAATGGCATTCTTACAGTGAAGGGTCGGAAGGACAAGAAAACACGGGCTGTCTCTTCAGGATTCTTACTCTCCCGTGTTCAGATGTTGCTGTGAAAAACGAGGCTCTCGAGCACAGTTTTAGATCTGTTTTAACACGTTGCCTGATTTTCATGAGTCCCGAGTACTCCTCCACCCAGGGAGGACGGAGAAGCTTCAGGAGCTCTGAAATTGCTCAGAAATGCAATTATGCAGTTAGCACGGTTTCTAGATGCATATGCTTGAAAATGATACTTTTTTTCCTTTTTTGATAAACCAGAATGCAGAACCTATGTAAATGTATAAATAAGCACTATATAAATAAGTAAAGAAAAAAAGGGAACTCCTAGTTCACATCCAGAAGAGATGATGTTAGAAATCCAGACCTCACCCATGATTTCAGTGTCCAGAGAGTCCCATCTTGCACCTCAAAGCATTTCCAAGCCTGGAGTTTGATTCGGGTCTGCAGCGCTTTGTAATGTTTTCTCAGGGGTGCAGCATTTTCCATCCTCTTTCCAGCAGAAATATTTTTTACGCTGCCCATTTCAGTTTTTATGGACTCACAAGGCAAACTTACAGTTGAGAAACTTCTCTCTCGCTCCATGCCGCCTTCCAACTGTGATGTCCGCAGGCCTATAGACACGAAAATTTATATCCAACTTAACTCGCGTCAACTTCAACCCTCTGCTAATGAAATCCCTGGGAACCGGCATGTTCCTGGGTGGATTTTCAGCTGCTGCATCAGCTCGGGCACCCTTTGCTTTTTTACCCAGGGCTCGTTGCAAGCTCAGGAACAGCATCGCTGCTCCCCGGGCTGGGCAGGCACGTACCTTCTTGCCCCCTTCTCCAGCCCCATAAATCTTGAGGTCTTTTTATATGGCGGCCAAGCCCCAACAGGTCCCTCTTCCAGAGCATCCTGGAGGCAGGGAGACGGGGCACGCTCGTGGTACCTCTCTTCCAAGGAGCATCCTGGAGGCAGGGAGACGGGGCACGCTCGTGGTACCTCTCTTCCAAGGGGAACGATGCCTGGGGTCCTGGAGAGCCTGGCTGAGGGATGTGGTATCTTCCACGACGAGCTGCAGGGGCACCAGAAGGAGCCGCCGAGAACAAATCGCTTCACGAGCGCGCACCACGGCACGCCAGCAGTCGGGAGCGGGGATACCGGCCGAGTAGCCGGGTCCAAGAATGCAGCTGCACAAATTCAGCAGTTAGACATCCGTGCAGAGCTGTTACACGGAGAGATGCCGGGAAACACCTTGTATTTGGCTCAGAAATCCCATCAACTGCGTGGTGCCGAATGCTTGCCCGCAGCACGGCCGGCACCCTGTGCCCAGCCCAGCAGAACCACCCGCGGCGTCACCTCCTACAGCCTCAGCCAGCAGCTCAAGCGACATTCCCACCCTTTTCCCTCCCGGGCCAGAGGCTCAACCTTTTCATCTCCAGCAGCAGGTCTGTTTTGAAAGGCTTCGTAGCTCCCCGGCACGGCAGAGACGCCGGCCGGCGCTTCCTCATCGCTGCAGGAGGCTGGTAGGAACGGCCGACGGCACGCGGTCTGCTGGGACCGGTCCTGCCAGCAGGGCTCCCAAAGGAAGAAGTGATCCCAAGCACGTTTTCTGAGAAATCTGGTACTGCCTGCATCCTGAGACTAATTAGCAGTTCAAGCCCTTTGCAGGACTCTTATGTGTAGTTTCTAGAGCCCAGCTGAGGCCCCGAGCTGCTCAAATTGGGGCAGTTCGGGACACACCCCTGAGGAACCACTAAAAGCACGTTAAAAGCAAGTGGGGAGCCCTGCAAACCTTAGGAAATGGCTGAGTCACATTGAATTGCCTACAGCAGGATGGATGCTAACCTGAGGCACCTGAGTGCTATTCTGGAGACTGCTGCTGGTGTGGGCTTTTCTGTTTGTCCGTGGGGCTAAGCATGGTCCCCTCTGTGAGAAAAATAAGAGACCCCCCTGGCCCTGTTAGCTGGCCTTCGTGCTTCTCCATTACAAGTTCACGCTTCGTCCTGGAAATCATCTTGACTTTGCCTTATCTTTACACTTCGGCAGCACCAGAACGTGGTACTCTCTGAAAATCAAAACAATAGGCTGGAAGAGAGCAGGACAAAAGGATTTTAGAACAAAGGGCCCCACCACCCCTGATTTGCATGGGCAGTGCTCCTGTACGGCATCTACACTGTCCCCTCACTTCCCTACCAGAGCTGTGAAGGTTTCCTGAGAAATCGGGTGGGAATTCACACAGCTACTGCTGCTGGAGACCTCGTGAGGGGATGTAGATGGCTTAATATGACTTAAGAAACAAGCGAGCAGCACGGTTTCAGTTAAAAATGGGCTGGGATAATGTCGATCTCTAGTTGCCCAAACTGGGAGTAGCACCGTGACCGTCCCGACTGCCCGTCCCAGTGTCCCGAACCTCCTGCCTCTGGGTTTTGTGGACAAAGAGACAACCAGGCGGTTGTGTCAACGAACTGGCTCCCTCTGAACGGCGGTGTGATGCCATCTCCTACCCAGACAGCGGGTACCCTGAGCAAAGCATTGTGGAAATGAAAATCAGGTACCAATCCGCCTGCTACCATCGGCGGCCAGGGCAGAGATGCGTACCCGCGTAAAAAGGTGCGTGGGCTGCCGGCGGGGACAGGCAGCCCTGGAATACTTTGGATTTTGCAGCTGAAGGGCTGAATACGGATATTGGCTCCGTGCGGGGCAAAGAGGAGAGAAGAGCCAACGGTGTTCCCGCAGGCGAAGGGAGAGGAAAGGGGATGGTGCAGGAGCAAGGAAACCGGTCTCTTGTCGACGATTTGGTGTGGGCGGAGGGGACCGAGAACCTCGTGAGAGGCCAGAAAACGACGCCTTCAGTTCTAGCCGTGATATATCCCGCTAATTATTTACCCCCCCAGCCCCGAATGCCGTTACATACCGGAGACCCCACTCCCTGGCCGTGCTCCCCGTGCCCCCCCCCCCTGCACCCACCACTTCTTCTTCTCTGCCCCAGTTTCACAGCAGAGCCGATGCCTCCCAGCGCCCTCCCCTCGCCTTTGCCTTCTGCACCAATCTGCTTTTTAAAAAGTTATTTCTATCTCCGTCCAACGTCCTCCCTTTTTTTGCTCTCTTTTCCTCGTCTTCTTTCCAAACTGAGAATTTTCAGCTCGGGGTAGGAATGGGCAAAGTGTAACTTCAGAGTTTTATGACATGGCCTTTTGCAGCCTGGCATGCAGCATTCAATTTGGAGCGGAGTGTCCTAGCTCTGTTGCATGCCGAGATCTGTTGTCCAGATGAATTAATTCCAGATTATATGTGGGTGTGGACTTCAGCTGGGCAAAATTTGGATACCCTGGCTTAGTCATTATTCTCTGATGAATCTCTTGGTGACAGTCTTTGCCCCTATTGTTCTGAGGTGAGCCCCATGGCAAGAAATGTGAAGGCAAGAAACAAAAGAATATAAAGAAAGGTTACGAAATCAAATTCAGTAAGGCAGGGTTATTGTCCCTCCATTCTGCCTCTTCTGTCCTCCATGTGAGATTGGATTTCGCAGGAAAAAAACACCCGTAGGACAGAGAGACCGAGTTTGCAGGGCAGGTTCTGGTGGGGAGCAGGGGGCCGGAGCCCGTCCCACCGCGTCTCCCTGGACGGCGAGCAGCACGCCGGCACCTACACGGCCCAAATTAAACCGCAGAGAAAGGGAGGAGGATGTTATCATCAATTCTTAACATTTTATTTCTTTACTGGGTTAAACAAGGAGCGGAGAAAACCTCTGCCCCAAAATACAACAGAACTGAAAGCATTACAGGTACAGAGACTATTGAACACAGAGAGTAGTAGGATAATATTTTTAATACAACTGAATTATAGCATGGTTTTGTGTTTTTGTTGGTTTTTTTTGTTTGTTTTCTGTCAAACCATTTTGGAAAATAAATGTAATAGGAACTAGTGCAAAAAAGTTCTAAACATGAAGCACAGTGTATAAAATGGCATAAGAAAACTGTCCCCTCGAGGACACAGTCACTTTCTTATGACAGAGGGGAGAAAGAGAAACAGAAGGGGGGTGGGAACAGAGAGGGAGGGTCCGGGAGGCAGAGGAAGAAAGCTGGAAAGAAAGAGAAACCGGGCAGGGGGATTAGAAAGAATATTTTGACTTCAGCAGTATGGTTGGTTTTGTTGTTTTTTGTCACCCCGCCACCACGTACTGTAAAAGGACCTTTTCTGTTGTAGGTCTGAGCTCTGTAACCACCGACGTTTCACGAGCACTTGAGAAGGGTTCGGTCACGAGCAGCCTGCTCACACACACACGCACAGGGGCAAAAGCCCCCCCGGTCCCTGCCGAGGACCCCCCCGCGCCCCTGCTGCCCGCCGGGACCCCCCAGCCCGGCCCTGGCCGGCAGCAGAGGGGCAGAGAGCCCTCCCCGAGCATCTCCCGCGCCCCGAAGGGAGAAGGGCAAGAGGGCAAGGAGGTTTTCTTTGGGGCTCTCGTCGGTGCTCTGCCTTAAAACGGTTCTCGTGGAACCGCGGCGGCTGCTCCCCTCGCTTTGCGGCATCCCCGCCGGACCAGCGCATCGAATTTCTTCCAAATTCAGACTGCCGCGAACGTACGGGAGCATCTCGAAGGCATCCCCCAACTGCGATGTCGGAATGCGCCGAAGGCTAGAAGAAGCTGGATTCGGTTTGGTTTGGAAAAGAAAAGAGAGCTTGGTTAGAGGGCTGGCTGGGGGCACCCGCCACCGGCCGAGGACCTAAGGAGAAGAGATGCTTCCTCCCAGGCGGCAGCACCCCAGCAGCGAATTCCCACGGGGAACGTGGCCCTGCGGTTCCCAAGGTGCGTCACCCAGGACCGAAACCGTCCCGGTAAGAAAGGCAGCTCTCCAGTTTGCTTTCGCCACGGAGCCGCTCAGCCTACTGCCCCCAAGAAACTGGCTGGATGCTATTTTAAGTAGAGCTGGTTGGAATTCCTTACAAATTGCTATTCTCTCCGAATCCACTGCCACCAGTTCCAACTGTGCGAGCAGAAAAAGTGTGATTGATTATTCTTCATTTTATTTTTTGAAAATGAAAGGTTTTGTGGGAAAGGGCTGTTCTTGATACATTTCTCAATTTGAAAAAAATTGGTCATAATTATCAATATGGCTTGTTTTGACAAGTTTCAAAATAAAAAAAAAATAACTGTCTGGCTTGAAATGTCTTTTTGTTTCGCAACTCAGGCACGTACAGTTCCCAAATACGTTTAAAAATGGTAAAACCAACCCCAAATTTCATAAGCCAAACCTAATTTTTTTTTTTTTTTTTTGAGTTTCAGTTTACAACAAGCAAAGTTGTCGACTTCCCGGGCTGAAAAAGAATCATCATAAAACGCTAACGAGACTGGAAACCACTCCTGACCTTGTTTCGAACAAAAGTACTAGATACTGAAAGGAAGCTGGAGGAATGGTGTTTAGGAACTCAGCCCATCTGCCCGTGAACACCCAGTCCTGCAAGCCGGGGCTGAGAGCTTCGATAAAATCCCCAACAACTTTTAAAAGGAATTGTTCAATTTTTTTTTTTTTTTTTTACGATCCTTATTTGAAAATGCTTTCTCCTTCGCGTACGACCACAGCCTTGCCTTTGTCCCCTTCATCCCAGAAGGGCAGAACCGACGATCCCTTTGGAAACTGCCGATGCCGGTGACCTCCCTCGCAGGGTCTCAGCGCCGCGGGAGGGACGACCCCCCCCCCGCCCCCCCGGCCAGCGCAGCCCACCCCTCGGGCCGAGCCCCCCCCACCCGTCGTCCCGCACCGGCCCCC
>JAVJGG010000039.1:23080698-23109220 GCA_035590195.1 Aviceda cuculoides
GCCAGGGGTGGGACCCCCCCCCCCAAAGGACCAGCCCGTGTTTTTGGGAGCCCCGTTTTGGGGAGGATGCTCTTCTCCGCTCAGCCGTGAGGAGCAGGGTTGGTGCTGGCTTCCTTGTTTGAGATGGAGCCTGGGGCTGCAGGAACGGTGTAAACTGCTGGGATTTTTCAGGAGTCAGGTGCTGGCTCTTGGCTGGCACTCAGAGGACAAGCGGAGCAGGGTTATTCCTATCTCCCCCCCCCCACCCCCCCGCAGCGATGCGCAGGACTGGGAGCAGTCACCCAAAGAGCCGTACGGACCAAGAAGACCCCAAAAGAGCCGGTGAAAACCTTCAGTCCTGAAACAAACCTAAAGGATGCTGGGACCTGTGCAGCCCCCCCAGAGCTGCCGTGATCCAGGAGCTCCGAAAAGGCACCTCCTGGGGCGAGAAGGGGCCATCACGGGGTTTCGTCACCCCCCTGGGATGCCCGAGAGCTGGCTTTTGTTTGATGGGCTAAAGTAGATCGTTATTAACGTCCCGCCTAAACATTAGCCACTGCCCTTCCTAACTTTCCAAGTATAATTTAAGAGAGATTTATACCCCCATGGATGGGAAGCCACAGGGCAGCTCGAAAAGTCCATAAACAAAATTGTCTGCCACATCACATAGATTTTAATAGGGGTTTTCGCAGAATCCAGCTATGCCTGTCTCTACCAATGCCTATAGGCATTCCTTTCCAGGGTGGTAGCGAGGTATCATGTTATAATTTATCACAAGCCGCTGCATGACTTTTTGAGGGCAGAGCCTTCAGTCCCAAGGCTGAGCACAAGGCAGAGCCCCCTCGCCGCGGGACGGGGGGGACCCTGTCCCACCGGCAGCGCAAACGGCCCCGCTCCGTGCCGTAACTCGCCCACCTCCCCGGCCAACGCGGCGCGGGGAGACCTCGCCGCCCAGAAGGGACCCACAGAGCTCGGCAACGGGAAGCTCCGGCGCGTCGCCGAGGAGGATCCTGCCCTGGGAGCAGCAGATATCAGGGATTTTCTTTTTTCTTTTTTTAAACGCGGGCAGAGGAACCCTCTCCCAGCATCGCCTGCAGTCCTGAGTGGCAGTGAATGAACTGCCCTGACATCTCCTATTGAAGCGAAGCAAAATGTGTTGAACAAAAACCATTTCAAGATGTTTTCTGAGTGTTGCCAAGTTACTCAACATGTTCTGCTTTAGTTGTCAGATGCTTTCAAAGCGATTTCCCTAACTCAGAGCACGAATGGTGAGGGCTCTCCCTGGGAATCTTTTGCCTGGGGCTACCATGGATCTGTATTTTCATAAGAAAAAGGCTCAACTAATGATTAATCTTCACCAGAGGAAGCAGGGCCTTTCTTTGGGATTTTTCTTCAGTTATTTTTAATTAATTTGTACAACTGGCAGTTACATTAAAGTGCAAAACCCAGGACTAACGCTCCAGCCGGGCAGGACCCGGCTACCTTTCCTCCCGCAGCCCTGTCTGCTCTGCCCGCTCCCGCTCCCGCACCCGGACCCCCCCGGGACAGCATCGCCCCTTGGCTCCCCGGGGCAGAGAAGGCCTCTTGCCAAGGAGGGCAGGGAGGAATCACTGCTTTCCGATGGGCACTTTTCTCCGAGCAGAGAGAAGTTTATCCACTGAAGGCTGAGGTTTACATATTAATTCCAATGGGTGGCGCCTTCTTTGGGGAGAAGAAAATAAGACCATTGAACTGAAAAGGAGAAAGCACCTTGGTCTGAAATTCCCGGTGGGACAAATCCTGGTGTTTTCCAAGGTCCCAGGAGGCTGCAGGAGTGCGGCTCTGCAAAGGGCTCCCGGTCCCAGGGCTGCTGCGTTGGACGCAGGAGGGGCTCGGGCTGCAGCCCACCTGCACCCACGGGGCAGGGAAACCCTTTCTCTCCTTATCCCAGGCACATTCGCTCCACGGTTTTATAAAAATAATGTCAGTGGTATTAACGGAGACATGTTAACGTCTCCTTTCTGGACTTTTCTCTTGTATAGCGAAGAGAAAGCTAATATGGATGGAGGATTATTAAGGTTGTAATGTCAGACCAAAGAGAAGGTTTTTATCCGACGGCCTTATAATGATGGACTGCGACATACACCGCTTCCAGCTGCTCCGTCCTGTTCTGTGAACAGCCTAGTCTGGATTCATTTAACGAGATTGGCAAAGTGTTGAATACAGCATATGGTGCCCTAAAACCACAGAACTTATTGACAGCAGCCCAGACTCGCTAAATAAAAGAACTCCTTCCAAAAGCCTCGGTCTGTGAAGACTCAGCACTTTCCTTCCAGTCACACTAGGTAAAATCCCAGCCCCGCGCCTGCCAGCGCGGCTCCGCACCCCGCGCGCTCCCCCTGCCCGCGGACCCGGCAGCATCCCTGCCGACCCGGCACGTTATCCTCACGTGAACATCTCCCGGGAAGCCGCAGCTTGGGAAAACGTGCGGATCTCCTCCGGCTACAGCCTAACCGCCCCGCAGAGCCTCCCCGCTCCCCGGCTGACGAGGCTGACGCAACGCCGCCCCCGCAGCAATCACGCTGAAGCCCCCATTTCTGAAACGGCTCCGCTTTTCCAGATTCTTTGGGACGGAGCGCGGGCTCCCCGCCTCCCGAGACGAAGCTCATCGGCTGGTGCTACGGAAGGCGACGACCTTTGTCGCAGCTCCCAGCTTATTCCAGCAAAACCCTGCCAGCCTCCCCTAGTCCCTGAAGATAACTTGGGCTAATCCGACCTGGCTCCCGCAGCTCTGCGGCAACCGCCCGGCGCGAAACCTCCGCGCTCGCTGCCACCGCGACCCGCCCCAGCCCGGACGGACGCCGACGCGCCGGCCCGCGGCTCCGCTCGCCGGCGGTGCAGGAGAGCTTCCAGGCAAGCCGAAGGGCGCGAGGCCCTCCGGAAGGGTCTCTGCGCGGGGTTTACGGGCGCGCAGGCTCGGGCGCTGCTCGGTGTCACACCAGCAGACAATGAATAGGGCCAGTGACTCAGGGCCGCTTGCTGACGCACCACACTGGGCTATTCTTCTCTCTCCGGACGAGTCGTTCAAAGATTGGATGCAGCCTATCTGCGAGAGAGGCGCCTGGGATTAGCTTAACTCTTGGCAGTACATGAAAAATCTGATTTCCTTAAGAGCGAACCGGATCCGGCTGTCTCGAGGCAGGCACAGGACTGCGCTCCCTCCCTCGGTCTGGCTGGATGCTTTTGGGAGTCATCAAAGCAGCGAGCAGCAGGGCAAACGGGGGACGCGGATCCCTGTCTGCCGAACTGTTGCATGTCCCAAGTGCCCAGACTGGTGGGAACTAGACCGAAAATAGACGGATGCTGTGAGGAATAGTCAAACGAGAATCGTCCTACCTTTTCTGGGTAGCAACAGTAAAGGAAATCTGATGGGAAACACTCTCTGCATCTTCCGTGACCGCCACCTCTCCTAGCCCGATAACCAAGGGGCAGCGGGTTCACAGGCTTTTCTATCTGCGGGACTTTGGTAACAGGCCACCGATAATGTGTAAACATCACCCCAAAGCTCTGAGATTCAAGTCAAAGCAGAAATCAAACATTCAGCTGCTTCTCAGAGCCTCTTTGGTCTGGAAATGGGCTGGAAACGTCAGGAAACCCGTCCTTCCCACGAGATGCCCGGTACTTCCTTCTTCCAGCCGGGTAGGAAGTAGCTTTGCTCATGGGGCTCTGCTTGGTTTTGCTTCACCTCAACAGACCAGAAACCACAAAGCTCTTAAAGTCCTCAAGTCCGTGACTTCTTGGACCCTCGCGGGGCTCTGGGATCGGTTTGCGATGCAGCAGGACGTTCCTCCTGCTCCAGCAGCGATCCACCCTGGGCTCTGCTCTCGGCTCCCCGTCAGGAGGCAGCCCAGAAACAGAGGGACCGTCACCCGTCCTCTGTCGGCGACGAGCAGGTTCACGTCCGAATCGCGACCGGGACACTTTGCAGCTGACTAGTGCTAAAACGCACCCTCCTCCTCCCCCTCGCCCACACCCAGAATGAACTTTCTCGTCTCTGGTGCCGGGCCCGGAGGCGCAGCGCCGTCCCCCGTGCATCACCTCGCAGTATTCATGCTGGGAACAGTTCCCGGTGGGGGGGTGGGTGGGTGGAGAATTTGGGAGTTTCCTAGGAAAGCGGGATCTGATGTCTGTCTGGGGCTGAATCCCTGGATAGGCTGAGCTCAGGTTATAAAAAACAACAAAACAAAAACCCAGACCACTAAGTGAGCCAAATGAGGCTGCACCAGCCAGCACCTTGCCCGGCTGAGTCCAGCTGTCCCAGCTGGGCTCCTAGAAATTTTCTTATCTGGGGGGCATCCGTGGATAGAAAGTATTCACAAAAACTCTCTTCCCCAGCTGGGCTTTATTAGCGCCTCTTCTTTGTGTGGGAGACTCTCCCTACTAGCCAGATTTCTCCAGTCCTTTTTGCCCAGTCCTTCTGCCATCCAGTCGATGATTTGTAGCTGGGAAGCATGGAAGGATGCCTTCTGATGCCCCGCATCCAACTGTTAACCACGCGCGATCCCCCTCCCTCGCTTAGCCTGTGCACTGCTGGAGTCACATCTCCCTAACTCCTCTCGGAGACCAGCCACTCCGCTCAGGAAAGAAAGCAAAAAAAAGGTTAAACCAAATCATGGGGACGCTTGGCAAAGTGGGACGTGGGAATGCTGGGGACGTCCCTCCTGCTCCATGCCTCCTCCCTCCCTCTCCACCTCCTTGCACAGAGGAGCAGGAGAAGCAAGGCTGGAGGAGCAGGTCGGGGACGTAACGAGACGAACCCCGAGTAGTACCACAGCGTAGCACGAGAGCGTCCCACTCCTGTCCCCCAAACCCCACCAGCGAGGGGAACGCCGCGCTGAGGACGCTGCAGCCCGCCAGCATGGTTCTGCCTTGAGTCGGTGGGTTTTTCCCCTGGGACAGGAGGACGGGGGGGGCAAGGCTGTGCCAAGAGGGGCTGCCTCCCTGCCCGCCTGGCCCTTGGGGACTTACAGACCGAGGAGGAAAAGAAACGGGTGCTGGGCCGACTGTCAAACCCTTGGCGTGTCGCTGGCAGGTAAGGCGCGGGCGCCCAAGGCACTCGCGGCAGGCGGCCGGGAGACGCGCGGCAGGCCCACCGGGACACCGCGTCCCAAGGGACGCCCCCCCATCCCCTCCACCCCCCCCCCCACGCCGTACCTTCCCGCGCCGGCCCCTCGGCGAGGCCGGGCACGCCACGCTGCCCGGCTGCTCCTGACCGAACCCTTCTCAAAGGCGAGTGCCGCAGCCCTGTGCGCGTTAGAGACTCTTCATCACGGGGATGCCCCGCGGCGAGCAGCTCTTGGGGGTATGTGCGGGGGGGTGTGTGTGCGCGTCACCCCCAATCCCGTGCCTCCCATTGGAGGAATAGCATGTGCCCCCCCTTAGTGGAAAAAGATCTGGCGTTCTTCTTGGAGGTGGGCTTTCCCCTCCGCGTCACTCGTCCCGTGCCACGCTCTCCTCCAGGGCGGGCAGGGGCTCCAGGCTAAGCCCTCCGCCGGCCGCCCCGCCGCCGCCGTGCACGCTGGAGAAGGACACCATGGTGTGGAGGAGCATCAGGACCAGCACGCACAGTCTGATCCTGCTGCTGCCGAGGCGAGACCCCGCGGAGACCGGCAGCAAGGATGGGGAGTGGGGCTGGTGGTACTGGTGGTGGTGGTGGTGGTGGTAGAGGTGGTAGTGGTTCTGCCGCTGGTGATGGAGGTGGGGGTCGTGGCGGTGGAAATGGAGTGACTCTGACGCTGTGGATTTGGGGGATGTGTCGCCGTTGCTGTCTGGGGGGTGGTCGCAGGAGTCCCATTGCACCTCGCAGCACTTGGCCTCCTCGTCGGGCAGCTGGTTCTCCAGCAGCCCTGCGGGAAGGAAGGGGAGGAAGAGGAGGGGGGGTCAGCGGGAGGCTGCGGACGGGGCAGAACCTGAGAACCGGGACACCCAGAGACCCCCCGGGACTGGCCCTCGATGGGGCTGCGAGCCTGCAGACCGGCAAGCGGAGACCACAGCCTCGGGGCAGCGGAGACCACAGCCTCGGGGCGCGTTCGGGACTCCCCGAACGCCGCTTGTAGCAGTTAAACGTCCCGGCCCTGCTTCGATCCGGCCGCCTTCAGCCCCTTACGTGCCTGCTTTAGCGTTCAGTTAGAGGCAGGGCTGTCGCCCTGCGCTAAGCTGTCGGGCTGTTGCTGCGTCTCCGTGAACCGCTCACACCTCACCCCCCGACGGCCACGTTTCGGCAGTCGGGCAGCGCTTCCACGCCGTACCTCCTCCCCCTCCGCCCCCAAAAGCCTTCAAAATCTGGTGCATGGCTTGCAAAAGTGCGACGGGGCTCATCGGCACCCCCCCCTGCCCTTGCCCTGTCCCCTCGTGCCCCCCGGGGCGTGCGGGAGCCCGGCCCCGCTCCCCGGACCTCCTTACCCGTACAGATGAAGCCAGGCAAACCTCCATAGATCAGCTCGTCATTGTCCGGTAACACAAACGGGCACCTGGTCTGCACCTCCAGGCAGTATTGCTTGCATGGGATCCGGTGTCGGCACTGTTGTTGGGTCACGTTGAAATACTCGGAGCACAGCCAGGCCTTGTAGACAGCCTAGGGGAAGCCACCGAGAGGGACATGTCACCTCCCCAAACGCCGGGGTAGCCGAAGCATCGCAGAGACACGGGGTAAAAGGGGAAGGGAGAACTCCTCTCGGCTCACGTGAGAAATCGGGGTCGCTTACTGGACTCACCGATCAATTAGAATAAACCGCTGAAGCGCTGGGACTGTCGAACTCATCTAACAAACTAAATCCACCAAAAAAAGAAAGCGAATTAACCACACGGACTAACGTCCCCTACAGACAGGCAGTGCGACAGACCGCCGGGACTCTGCCAAGACGGGTGGCCCGAGAGCTCGGTCCATCATGCGAAAAATTCAAGCGCCCCTTATCCCCTGTGCCAGAGCATCTTCCTCCTGCCAGAGACACCCCGCCGCTCTCCCGGGGCAGGGTAAGGATTTGTGCCTCCTCTGAAGCACTTTGGTCCCCATTGGCTCTGAACATGGGACAGCAAAACAGACCGTGGGCTGATCCTTCACTGGAAATTTCCAAAGGTCTCTGCCTGCTGGAAAAGCTGCCGGCCAGAAGCAGGCAGGCACCGCCGGGATGTGGTACCCGCGGCCGCAGGCTTGTCCCTCTCTGCCACCCAGTAACACCTTCCTCACCTTCCCCACTCACCCACCTGGTTCTGGGGGAGATTCCCAACTCACAGACATCTGGCACTTTTCGCTGCGCTGTTTCTTTTGGCTCAAACGGGCAGACCTTGCAGGGGAACACGTTCGTTTGACAGGCCTATTTCAACACTCAACCAAACGCACCGAAGGGCGGCACAGATGCCCCCGTGCGCTCTGCTCGCCTCTCCGCTGGTTAGACCCGTACTTGCCGACGCTTCCAGAAGCAAAAGCAACCTGGGGGTTCCCCTGCGACTGCACGGCTGTGCCACAACCCCTGCCTCTCCAGCCTGCCTGGCTCCCGCTTCCCGATCCCCCTCCCTCGGGTCCTCCGCCACGGCCACGGCCACCCCACGGCAGGGGAGAGAAAGCAGCTTTCATCCGCAGCTGACCGAGAGGACCTTCCTCAGCAAAATCCAGCAATTCCCTCCCACCCGCCATGCCTCCGTGCCCACCGCAGCTGGCTGGGCACAGCCCAGATGGTTTCGGTTAAGACCCTATCTCCCGCATCCCCCCTTATCTCCCAAGCATCAGGCACGAGTGGAAATTGTTTGTCTTCGCTCGGTGTAAAAGGGAGGGAGCTCTCTCATTTCTCGTGGTAAGCAGTCATTCCTCAGGCTGCAAGAAACCCACGACACCGCTGGGAAGAGCAGCACCCTCCGTGGCACTTCCAGCTCATCTATGAATATATCTAGGCACTAGCAATAGAGTTAAGGTCATGTTAATGACCACATCCAACTTCCTTTGAAACCAACTAGAAAGGACTCCCCGTGATTCAAAGGGAATGAATTTCCCTCCTCGGCGTGCTTGGAGAAAAACCCGTGCTCCTCCTTCCAGCTGCATTTTTATTTTCTGGAGGCTTTAAAAACATCACTTCTTTGTTTCCCCATGTTTCCATAGATCCTTATCATCGTTTGTTTGGACCATGGTAGTGTCTCAGGATTAAAGCTGGTTGGGAAATTCCTGGCAAGTTATTTTAGTTTCTTTTTTTTTTTTTTTTTTTTTCCTGGAAAATGCCAAATCATGAAAACCAGAATTTTCATGGAAGCATGTTAGTTTTGGTGAATCTTTCATCACAGAAAGTTTAATCGGGACCAGGACACAACATATGGAGCAAGCCTTTCAGAGCAGTCAATAGCCCTGTGGTCAGGGCTTTCAGCTGAGATGTGGGAAATTCAGCTGCGGTCCTGCTTTTTCTCCCTAGCCTGTTGGATGTTAATTACTTCGACAAAGTGGAACGGCTCCAGAGAAGGGACTGACTCTGCAAGCAGACTGTGAGGACACAACCGGGAGGGAGAGCTTCGAGGTCTGGATCAGCATCTGTCCAAGCTGATTCCCCCGAGACCGAGGAGGAGGAGGAGGGGAGGCAGGCCAGCACAGCCCATGCTCCAGAGACGCCCCAGCCCCAGCTGCAATGCGTGTCCTCCCCGCCAGCCTCTGCTCCCCCGGGGACCGTGCCGGGAGGACACCGAAGGACCCCTCGGGAGGGTGGCACACGACACCCCGCAAGCGCGACGAGCTTTTCTCCTTTGGGAAAGCACCCACGGGAGCGCGACGGGACGTAAAGGAGGGTTAGACAGTGGAACACTGATGCCTTATGATAGATGGGGGGGAGAGCCAGAAGGTGTAAAACGGGCTTCGAACCATCCGCTGACTGTCCAGGGCTCAGCCAGACGGGACACATCCTTACTTCAGGCCGAGGACTCGGCAAGTCCCCACCTCGCCACGACGCTGTTGTTTACGGACACGCACGTAACGTGGAGCAAACCGGAGAGGTCCCTGCCTCGAAATCTTGCAGCTGCAAAGACACGCTGTGCGACAGCCCGAAACGCGGGGGTGCCTCTGGGAGGGACGTGCCGAGGATGGCCGAGGGCAGCTCCAGGAGAGCAGGCAGCCGCACCGGCTCCCCCGGCTGAAGGTGATGCCTGCCCCTTCTCCCTGTTAGAGGGCACAGGCATCCCACCGCAGCCGCGACGGGCCGGGCAGGCAGCGGGCAGGCAGCGGGCAGGCAGCGGGCAGGCAGCGGGCAGGCAGGCAGACCTGCCCCCAGCAAGCACTCCCGTGGAAATTGCTATGAAACACATTTTCCAATGAGTTTTTAGGTCTATTGGAGATTTAAGGGATTCAGGAAGGGGTGAATTTCCTTAATTTCAATCTTCTAAAAATTAGTTATTATTTTAATTATGATTAATTACCTGAGTTAGTTATCTGGGCTGCCTTTATCGGCAACAGAGAGAGGGCAGCCTGAGAAGAACGCAACCCTCCGAAGCACCCCGAGCACCCAACAGCGAGGAGGCTGGAGGTGCTGCTCTCTTTCCCTGTTGGCTGGAGAGGATTTCTGACGGCTAGCGTCGACGAGCTGCTTGAATTTTAAATGGCTGAAGTTGGGTGGGATGAATTCTCCCCAAAGTCATAGAGTTTTCGGGATTAAAAACTGGATGCATTAACTACACCACGAACAGCCTGCAAATTTAAACAAGAATAAAGATACCAGAAAAAGATAACTTGCCACTCCCTTTTTGTGATTAATCATTTGGGCTTTTTCTATGCAACCAGTCTGCCAGTCACACAGCACCAACAGTGTCCTGCCACTGCAGCCTCTCTCTTGCACACCCTCTTCAGTGCTCCACGGTAATGAACAATAAATAGCAAATAGGTGAAGTGCAGCATTTACGTACAGCTCACGGCGTCGCATTTGCTCGCAAAAATCCTGTTGCGAGTGCCGAAGTGACAGCACACGCAACAGCAGACCCCGGCATCCATCCGCAAACGGGTCGGGAATGGGAAGGGGATCAAATCCGCAAGGTGATCCACAACCAAGGTGCTGCCGGGGGCCGGCGGTGGGTGCTCCCCTCCCCGGAGAGAGCAGCCGTGCGAGGATGCTGCTCCGCGCTTCCCCGGAGACACAGAAGTGCTGCAGGTGGAGCCTCACAAGCGATGGCTGCAGGGTAACCGCTCCCTAAGGACACGGTCACCCTCACCAGCCCCGGGGGACCTCCCCAAAGCCTGGAGGGTGCAGGTGGAAGGACCACATGAGACACAGCGAATCCATCCCTCCCGCTCAGCCTGTTTTCCAGGCCCTCATCCGGCTTAGCGTTAAACATCTCCATCGACGGGACTTCCCCGTCTTTCCGGAGGAGGTTGTTTTCCTGCTGAAAGCACTCGTCTCGCTGCCTACAAGTTTTCCTTCATACTTGACCTACATTTTTCCATCCAAAAGTTCATTCCCTTCAATCATTCCATGAACCATCCCTCTCCCTCCTCTCTGTTTACACATTTCTAATATTTGCAGATGTATCACGCTCCCCGTTTAGTCATGACTTAGGCAAGCTCGACTGATTTACTCTCTCGCAGTTCCTGCGAGTCTCCCTCCCAGCCCTTTCATCATCTCCGACTCTCCCCCGCGCTGCTTCCCGGGTCCTGGCTGCATTCACGGCTCCCACCGGGGGACACGTGCAGCCCGGAGAGGAGGGATGCTACACCGGGACCCCCGGCAGAGGACCGTGGCTGTCACCTCCACCGTCCCAGCCCCGGCTTTGGGCTGCGGCAGGCTCCCGAGAGCTTGGTGGGAAGGAGCTGGGGCTCATCCCGCTCTCCTGAGGGAACGCAGCTTGCACACGCAGACCCTGCGTGGATCTGTACGCTCTCCCCCTAAAATGTTTCTGTTGGCTCCTGTCGGGGAAGTCTGGCAGAGGGTTGGGGTCTCGGACGACAACACTCCCGTGAATTTAATGAAAATACTGAGTGAAAGGCTGCGAAGAGCCGCCGATAGCTCAGCCACCGGAGAAGGCAGAAGAGGTGCTCTCGCCCAGAAACTGCGACCAGGCAGCAGGACTTCCCGGGTGCCTTCCCCTTTCCCTTCCCTTTCCAGGGCACCCAGCGGGAAGCGCCGGAGCCGTGCGGCTACCCCGGTCCCAGCCAGCCCTCGCCTGGCCGGGCTGCGGGTCCCGCGGGTGTTGCGGCAGGCGTTCCTGCAGCTGTGCGTGATGGAAACTGCCCACGTCTGTTCGAAACTAAAGACACCGAAGCCCTGCTGGTGCTGCCCCGCTCCAGCGGGATGAGGCTGAGATGCGGGCAGATCTCTGGGAGACGCCGGCATCCTCCCGTCACACATCTGCAAAAATCAGGGTTACAGGCAAGGTGCAAACTCCCCGGGATGCTCAAGCAGCAGCCTTACGGCTTTGGTTTTTCAACAGCTTTCAGTCCGTCTGAGCTTACCCCACACAACCTGCTTGCTCTTGCTGTTACAAAGGACGTGTGAGAATTCAGGACAGGAGGAAATTTATTCTCTGCTTAAATCAATGGGGAAAGCTTGCTGTTTTCCATCCTTGCCCTTTATGGTTTCTTCAGGAAGTAAGTTGGGTTGCAATCAGCGTTTCTTCCATTGTGTTTTTGCTTTTGGCTGATCTCCAGCCTGGCCAAGTAAATGTAAGTGACCTGAACTCTCCAAAAAGCTCTATTTCGGTGCCCTCTTCCTGCATTTTTAGCTCAGAGGACTGGCTAGATGACTCCAAGAAAGCACAAGGAGTTTTGCTGCCTAGGAAAGGGGCCAACTTCAGACACCCAATTTATATGTGAGGAGGAGGACAGGCTATCTATCTGCATCTGAATTTTGCAGGTGTGCTGAAACACCCCATCATAAAAGACATTAAAAAGAAACCAAATTAACTGGATTTCCAATAGCTATCTAATTAAGCTACCTGTCTGCTCACACTTCCACCGATATCTGAAAGCAGCAGTCAGAGGGATGGCCTTTTTGCAGGCACTTCTCTGCCAAATTGAGTTCCTCGCTGCCTGCACTTCTGCTGCCTGCACTTTTCCCGCTGCCTCCTGTCAGTCCCAGGGCAGCATCCCCCACCAAACAGCTTTTCCAGAGCCTTTCTGTGCTCTTAGTATTTCTGCGCAAAATAACATAGTCATTTTTTAAATTAATTTGGCCATTTCAACACCAATCTAGTTGCTACCAGTTATTTTGTAAACACTGGCATCGACTGTCAAAGCCACTCCAGCTAAATTTCGGGAGAACCAAGGGGCAGGGACGGGATGCGGCACCTTTGCAGAGGATGCAGCGTTCGGGATAGCCTGGATGCCCGCTGAGACCGCCAGCGGTAAATAACCCAACGAGCCACCGTTTTCCCATCAGAGCAGAAACCGACACGGTGCTACCGGCCGATCCTCCCAGCGCGGGGACGCCCGAGGGGAGCGGGGCCCTGACCACCAGTAATAAGCGGTTACACCAGGTGCAGGCAAATTGGATGCTTTGAGAAACCAAGCGCACGTTTATAGCTTGGCAAAGCTGCCCGGGGCTGTGTTTAATTGCAGTAATATTGGGCTCTGCTGACTAATCCGAGGAAGCGCTGGGGTCAGCGCTGGAAGGAGACCCAGGAGCGTGCTCGGGCCGGCGGCTGGGGCTTCACACTGGAAGCTGCTGGGCTCTGCCATCACGACTTTCCTCCTCCTCCTCCTCCTCTTTGCTGCCGCTGAGGCCGACCCGGCCGCAGCCGCGTGGGGCTGCCGAGGTGCACGAGCATCCCGCGAGCCCCCGCCGGGCTCCCTCGGACCCGACCCCCGGCAGTGCCGGGGAACCTGCCCAAAACCCTTCTCCCAAAACAAAACCCTCCCCGTTCACCTGCACCAGCCGGGACCTCGCTCACGTCTCGCTCGTCAGGACACCGTGTGCTCCCCGCCATCGGCTTCCCGGTGGGCCGAGAGGAGAAATCCTTGACCAGACCAACCCTCCTCCCCAGTCGAGAGCTGCCCCCTCCTCTCCCGGAGCAGTTCCCGGGACTCACGTTTCCATCACAGCCCGAGACGAGCATCTGGAGCGGCTGCGCCTCATTAATCTTGGACACCGGGAAATGAGTACTGCTAATGAGCCGCTCGGGCACCTCTCCAAGCTCTGGCACATCAGGATGCGGTGCGGGAAGCAGGACATGCTGGGGGGGGGAATGAAGAGCCCCCTTGGATGGCAGAGGATGAAGGGAATGCTAACGTCCACGGCCGGCCAGGAGGAGTCACAAACACAAGCTGCAATGTCCAATTACCGTTGTATTCAATTACTGCCGCCTGCAATTCTGACATTAACAATGTTGAGGTTTTTAAACAGCTTTTTTTTTTTTTTTTTAAATTAGCCTTGCTATAGGCTGTTCTAACATCATATCTGTAACAGCTGGGTTTTTGGTAACTTCTTTGATAGTTCTGGAGCTCCGCTATCCCTGCCTTGCCACATTCACATGCTCTACTTTGGATCCGGGGCAGGGGGGCAGGAAAACCCAACCCAACCCCAAAACCCAACAACTCTGCGCGATTTTTTTTTTTTGTATTGTTTTTACTTTTTTTTTTTTTTTTTAACATATAAAATTGACTTATGCCTGGCGATGACAGCACTGGAGCCGTGGATCCTCCGTTTCACAAGTGGGGGAGGAGAGAGCCGTGGCACCACTGCCCATTGTACCCCAGCACCGTAGGGCACGGGGAGGGGGGGGAGGCAGCGTCTGCGGCTCCCGGCGTCGCGACAGAGGCTTCCAGCAGGAACAGCGTGGGATGGGGACGAGGTGGGAACGGGGACGGCCACACGCAGGCTGCGGGGTGCTGGGAACGGCACCGGTGCGAACGCCGGCTGCTTGCCAGAGCCGGTGTTCCTCAAACATCGCTGGAAACGCTGGGCCGTTGGACTGGTGTCCCACCGGGGCCGGCTGGCACGTGCCCGTGCTGGGCTCTCCGCTCCCCTGCAGCCCACCACCCGTCTCCAGGGTTTGTTTTCCCCTTAGTTTTCCCCCAGCCATCCCGTGCCGGGGCAGAACGGGCACAGGGGAGGCTGTGCCGGGGTCTGGTACCGACCAGGCACGTTCTCAGGGAGGGTCCTGGGCAGGGGAACCCCCCCGCCATGCTCCCCAGCCATGTCCCGGGACCAGACCCGTGTCTCTTGACCTCATTGATGAAGTCACTCCCAAATTATGCGGAAGCAACGTAAGTCAGAGCTACTCCCTCACAACGCCTTAGTGACTTCATGAAGCAGCTCATCATTTTTAGCAGTTTAGTTTTAATTCCCAGTTCTTGAACTAAAGAAATTATCTGAATCCCCCTTCTTTTATAGGGAAACAGAAAAAAAGCCCTCCCAAAATAAACCCCCCTCCAAGCTACTCAAAACAACTTGAGACACACACAGCTCCCTAAGTGCTCGTCTTTCAAAACTAAGAGAAAACGGCTTTAAAGCATGACCTCCATGCGCCTTAAGCACTCAAAAGCCCAATAACAATCCTACCGCGCTGAAGTTCACGATGTCAGGTAGCTCGACACACACCTTGGGAACACCTGGAGCGGGTGAAGGACAGGAGAACAAGCATCTCAACCGGCCTCTCCAAACCCACGCACGCCTTCAACGCCCACGGGTGTGCTGGGCCAGCGGCAGCACCCGGCCCAGGGGACGATCACCACGTTTACAGGCTCATTTCTTTGCTAACCTGCTCATTGCGGCCGAGGGCTGCAAGAAAAGCCCCGTCTCATCCCAGCAGATGCAACTCTCACCTTGGAACAAACCCAGGAGGAATAGCCGGTAATTGCGGTTTGTACCAAAAGGGGAAGCATCCCTTGGAATAACGGTGCTCACGGTCTCGCTTCGGACACCAGACAGCCCCCGGCAGCACTGCGGCCGGGACTGCGCTTAGGAGACGCGGCACTTGCCATCCCAGCACGGCTGTGTGGCTGCATCTATCTATTACACAGCAAGCAAGAAAAAAAAAAATAATCGTACTAATTAACGTCACAGCTGGACAAATGGAAAGGCAGTGACCACTGCCAAGCTCCCTCGCTCTCCATGGCTGGTTTCCCTGCACCCCCCCGCACCCTCCAGCAAAACACCCTGTACAGATTCTGGCCGCGGTGCAGGGTCACAGCAGCCAGTTGTCACGGCCCGCTCCCTGCCCGGAGCCCCTTCCCTCCCACCGCAGCTCCCACTTTGCCCAGTGCAATTTTCCCACGGCGGCCCCGCAGCCATTGGGTCCTGGACGGGTCTTACCCGTGGGGTCCAGCCCCCCAGCCCTGCTCCTGCAGACCCCAGCCCGCTGCGGTAGGCTTTTGGTACGTATCGCTGCTCAAAAACATTACAATTCCCATGAAATAATATTTTTGCTTACTTATCAAACTCCACCTTGGGATAGACACATCCTTCCTCCAACGGAGGATGATGATGGGGTGCAAGCGCTCTGCTCGCTGCTGCCCGCAGACCCCAGCTCTCGCTCCAGCATGCGTGATGTCGGCGGCGTGTTCGGCCCCCCCCCGCCCCGCACCCTGGCTCTGTCCCCTCTGTTCGCCCTGTGCTTTCTTCTGGCAGTGACCACCCGTGCTCGGACAGTGTCTAGTACAACGTGGCCCCAGTCTTGGTGGGCTGCCTGCAGGCGCTGCTGTAAAACAAATGTATTGAATCCAAACAAAATGCACATGGAGCTTGCTCCTTCTGGAAGCGCCTTGGAAGGAAGGACTGGGCCCCATTGTGCTACAGGCTGCACGAGCCCAGCAGTAGACACTCTCTGTCCTGAGAAACGTCTGATGCACACAAGCCCGAGAGCACAGCAAAGGCAGAAAGGACCGGCACTCCCACGCCGAGCCCACCGAGAGAGAGAGGGGCAACAGTAAATCCAGACCCCCACTTTATGCTCTCCTTTCAAGAAGGGTTTTGGCTGGGGTTTAGAGAGGAGAAGACCAGCGAGGCCAGGACGGGAGCGTGAAGGTATGCATGGGAAGGGGACGGACATCGGGAGAGCCGGCTGGGAGACTGGGACAAACAACCAGCAGCCAGGGAGTGAGAAGCTTCTCCTCAGCACTTGGAGGACTTTGTCCTTCTCCATCTCGCCTGTGACACCCCATGGCCGGAGCCCAAGGGGGAAGGTGTCCCGGGACAGGACATTCAGGCACCCAGCCTCCTCCCCGCAGACCTGACCCTGCCGGGTCGCGGGGGCTCCGGCACATCAGCACAGGCATTGCGGCCCCAGTCAAGGGGTGGGAAACACCAAAACAGACCGGCATCACCTGGCCTAGACCTGCCAAATCAGACTGGATGCTCCTCGGCAACCCCGGCACGAGGGCACCCACCCCCGTCCAGCTCCTGCGGGTTGGCCAGAGAGGAGCAAGGAGAGGGGACAGCTTGGTCACCCAGCCATCGCTCGCTGGGGATGTGCCAAGTCCTCCCTCCCAAAACCACTCCGGTTACTGTGCAGCCAGGAATGCATTCCGGCAGGTCCCCCGAGCCCCAGCTCTTCCCTCTTTCCTACCACAGGGCAGCAATGCCGCTGGGATGCTCCAGCATCAAGTTCACCTTCCACGTCTGGGCAGAGGAGCCCGGCGCTCTGTGCCTGCGGCCAGGCTGCACCCCTGCAGCGGGACTAAGCCTTCAGCCTCCCGGAGAAGCTCCTGACATGACACCTTTTTGTGGGAAGGGCAGCGGGAAGCGGAGGCGGCAGAGAGCCCCTTTGCCGGCACGCAGCCACGTGGGGAGTGTTTCCGCGCTGGCAGAGTGGGGTCGGGAGCGTGGGATGCTGAGGGGGCTCACCACAGCGACAAACCGCAAATAACCTAGTAATAAAGGATGAGCGACTCCAGCTACCCACCTACAGACTTGTCAAGTGTCATAACGAGACAACAATGAGAAATTAAATTTTCCCCGAGCAGCCAGCCCGAGGTCACGGGAGGCTCGAGCAGCTCCAGCGACAGACGCTGGCTGCAAGGGCAACGGAATAAGGGCTCCTCAACAGCCCCCCCAGCACACAGTCCTGCCTGGTCGCCTTGCAGAGGTGTCTGAACTAAACGCTAATGCCAAGAGATGGCAAGAACAGAAAGAAGAGCAGAAGGCGGCAAGAAAAAGCCAAGCAGAGGCTGGGAAAGGAGCATTTTGCTCCCGTGTGGCACTTCTTTAAGCAACTATAACTGAACCACGGCTCAGCTACAAAAAAACGGAGACAGCGCGGACATGGCTGGGGGAAGCGTCCCGTCCTGAGTGCTGCTCTCCTGCAGTGGGAGCCTGGCCGCGGGAAGAGGGAATCCAGAGGACCGTTAATCAGCATCCTAAAAGTAACTCCTGGGGGTTTCAGAGCACCTCGGAAGGTGCTCGGCGAGGCAGGCGGGGGGGCTGCTCACGAGCACAGCGATGTCTTTGCAGTGGTTGCACTAGCCAGCACGGCTCCGGAAAGCCAGCTGCCCATCACTCACCAGTTAGCCCCCTGGTGAGGCTGCAGGTAACCGGCGGGTTAGTTAGCAGCCTAGTCTGCTATCAGCCCAATTAGTTAAAAAGTAATTAAAGACCACTATGAAGCTGAACATGATTGAGGCAGGACAGAGGGAAAGTCAGGTCCCTGCAATCTATTAGGATCGCTTGAGGAATTCACTCCCATTAGATAGTGCTGCAGCCAGCAGCTTAGCAGGATTCAAAAGTAGATTAAACATTTATACAGATAATGAGAACATCCTGTTACATTAGATAGGATATAAAAAAATAAAGGCTAGACACTTCAGTGCCACGAGCCATAAATTACCCACCAGCTGATGGGGGCGAGGAAGAAGTTTCTCCGGCAGAGCGGGTGCATCTACCATCCGAGGAAGCGGTCAGGCTGGAGCATCATTTTCAGGAGGGTGCGAGCGCTCGGCCCAGCAAGGGCTAGGCTGGGCTGTCACGATGGGGCTGCCGTCGCAACCGATGCACATGGAAGGGCCCAATCCTGCACGTTGCCAGGAGCTCCTTGTTCTCACTCAAGTGCTTGAACAGTGCACGGCCTCCCGCAAGGTCCCATTTCATAGGAACGGGAGCACAACACGGTACAGGTCTAAGGCACACCCTGCCGCCGGAGGAACGTGGCCTGCCTCGCACCGCGCTTGGTGTGCCTCACGGAGGGGAGCTGGCAGCAGGATCTGGCCCATCCCAGCTCCCTCGTGCAGCAAACGGCAGGGAGACAGGAGCATCCCGCCTCGGCAGCCCGGCTCCCGGGCACCTTTTGCGGTCAGAGGGAGATGCGCAGTCTCCCGTGCCGACGTGGGGGTTGTTGAGGCGGCTACAAAGGTCTGTTACACTTAACTTGTGTGCAGAGGTCCCTTAAATGCAGCAAAAGATGATTTCCTAGATGCTTATCACCATCCCTGGCAGCTTCTTCTGATGGAGACAACAGGACTGGACATGGCTTGTGTCAGATCCGAGAGCTGGAACCTCTGTCTTTTTATCCCTGGCTGAACACCGCTTGCAGAAAACTCCCCTTCCCTTCCAGGTGGGGCCTTAACGTACCCAGGGAGGTGGGAAAAAACCCAGGATGACTCTTGGTCTCCATGGTGAGCAGCAGGCAGATGCTGCCGGCCGGCATCGCTCCTCCTCAGGCTTCAAGCCTCAAGAAATGTGCTCCTGCAGGAAAGCCCCATGCCCGCTGCTCTCCCCTGGAGCAAGCCCAGCACGGGCTGGGGCTCTCCTCTCCTCTCTGTAAAGCTGCCACAAATGCAGCTGCACGTCTGCTCCGTCCCCCAGGACGTGGACAAGCCCCAGGGGCTCCCCCAGCCGCTGCTGCCTGCCAGACCCTTGAAAACAGCCGGCGCTTGGAGCCTTGGGGTGACGGGGAGCACCCCATCACCCACGGAGCAAACGGGTGTGGGAGAGACGGCAGCGAGCGGCAGGCAGGGTGCTGCAAGACAAGGGGGTGAGCAAAGCGGTCGGCACCTTTGGTAACACTAACACACAGAGACTTGAACTTCCGAAGCGCGGTGCGACGGTTAATTATCCTCTGCAGAGTGGAAGTGCTTCCCCTGCATTCCCATGAGCAAGAAGTGTCCACAGAGCTGCTCCATGCCCTGGGCTCATCGCTGCCCCAGGACCATTCTCCAAGCCAGCCCTCCGTCCCGGCAGCTACTGCTGTTCCCCGACAATCTTATTTTAACAGGAGAGCAATGAACGATGACAAACGAGTAACGCATCGCAGCAAATAAATGCTGCTCTTGCAGACGTACGCAGAGACTTCTGCGGACACCGCTTCACCAGCCATGCTGCAGAGGTAACAGGGGAACACTGGGCAAAGTTCATAAACACCACGGAGTCAAATGCCTTGATTTTCACAAGCACCTCCTCAGATATATTTTCCACGTGCCCAACCAGCTCAGTACTGGGCTGCAGCGCTCCAAGTGCTTCCAACCCCAGGTACGACAGCTAGCAGGTTTGCTTTGTGGGCACGGCTGGGCTCAGGGCACGGGGCAGGGAAACTGCAGCCCGCTTAAGAGAAGTGGCCTCATGGGGCCATTACAAAGATCCAAATAACTTACGGGTGTACAGATCCAAAGCACGCACCTAGAATTCACCTAGAGACTAAGCAGCAGGCAGCAAAAATCACAGGACTTCGGAGTCGCGCGTGCCCTGCCTGCACAAGCATCCCTCCTCAACAGGCAGACGCCCTCCCTGGACACAGAGATTTGCAATCCCCGCCAGTCCTGCGGGAAGCGGAGCTGGGCTGAGGCGGGGGGGATGATGGGTGCGCTTGGACAGGTTACAAAATTTTGCCAAACACGAACAGCATTTCTACAGATGGCGTTTCTGCTAGCAGCCAGGCCCTGAAGAACCCCAGGGATCAAATAAGGATCTGAAGACCACATCCAGGAGCAAACCCCCTCCCCGACAGCACTAGGCGGCCGGTGCTGGGAGCCAGCAAAACACGCCGTGCTTCTCCACCCCAGCAACACCTCTCCTGCCACCTACCCGTGCCTGCCCCCACCACGCAGCCTGAGCAACTGGCTGGGACCAGGAGGAGCACCGGACACCTCAGAGACCTTTGGGATGGAGATGGGAGCGAGAACTGCAGGGAACATCTCAAACTCACCCTCGGAGAGCTCTGCAAACTGAGCCAGCATCCGCAACCCCAAATATCCCCTCTCCCCATGCTGGGGGCTGCAGATCCGTTAGCAACGGCTCACACACGGCAAGGGGGAGAGCAGGAAAATAATTATCACCAACACCCGACCCTGCTTGCCCCGGGCTCAGCCAGGGCTGCCAGACCCTGCCTGCTCGCCTGCACCTCCTGCCCAGCCAGGGCTCAAAGAGCTGGGACCCCCCCGGGTGTGGGGAACACGCAGGGGAGGAGGTGAGGACTTCTCCCTACCTCCGTGAGCATCTCCTGCCCTGGTTTCCAGAGGCAGGTTTGTGCAGCGGGCGAGCTGCCGAAGCGGCCTTGGCAAGGTGGCTGCCTGGGAATGTTCTGCCTAAGGAGTTTTTTCCCCACTTTTTGAAAATGCCAGTTCTTGGAAACTGAAGCATCTCATGGGAACGCAGTAGCTCAGAGATGCTTCCCTGGTCTAAAATGGAAATTCCAGTGAAACCAGGTGGAGGCCCCCCATGAGTGAGGCTGGACGGGGCCTGAGGTGGGATGAGGGAAACCAGGACCTGCCCCCACTGGTCCCCAGCAGCCACCAGAACCAGGGGCTTTGGGGACGATGCTGGAGACCCTGTTGTGAGTAATAAACCACCCAGAGCAGAACTCCCACCTAACTTCGGGTTGGCGGTAGTTGCTTTGTATCCTCAAGCGTGAGGACTTACCTCCTTTTACAGCTTACTTCTTGGTTATGGTGTCATTCTTACTCTCCACCATCCAGTTCCATGGAATATGACACTGGAGACCAGAGGCAGGTCAGGGAGAGAGCCAGGTCTGGCGGGGGTTGAAATTTGCACTCTTATTACGTTAAACACAAAAATACAGCTCTTGCTCCTCCCGCACCAGGCAGCCCCTACCACCCTTCCCAAACCACATCTGTTCAGAAACTTCCGAGAAAATCTCTGCTTGTCTCCTCTCCCTCCGTAACAAGCAGCAGCGGACAGCACTGGGGACCAGTGTGGCATGGTGCCCGTGGGCACGAGGGGCACCGGGCTCCCTGTTCTGGGGAAACAGAGGTGCTGGCAGTGTCCTCGCCAGGAAAGTCCCCGTCCCTGCCACCGGTGCCAGCTCCAGTCCCCCCTCTCCAGCTCCCCTCGCCGCCACACCGCCCCTTCGCCCTCCCACCCCTCCGCAGCCTCCATTCACCAGAAGCGCTGCAGAAGCTGCCGGGCAGAGATAAGACGTCAGCCAAGACGCCGAACACGTGTATCTTTTCCTCCCGAGGGGATGAGCGGGGCAGGCAGCGTTTCCTTCTCCAGCTGGGACCAGGAGCACCAGGATGCTCACGGAGGCAGGGCTCTGGAAAGCCAAAAATTTTCCAGGTGATGCTGTTTCACGCTGCCTTTTTTAACACAACAGCCATCTCAGCAGAGTTTGGGGGAACCCACGCTGGCTGCCTGCACCCAGCACCGCTCCTTCCTCTGACACCCCAGAAGCACGGCTGGGAGAGAGGCCCCGGGGAGAAGCCAAGAGCAAAAGCCAAGAGCAAAAACCACGCGTGGAAGAAGAGCGAGGCCGAACTGGCCGAGCCTCCCCAGGCAGGAGGCTGCCGGCTCTGCCCACAGGAGCTGGGGCTGCAGGCAGCGTGGACAGACGGCCACTTCTCGCCCAAGCAGCCTCCGTGTCTCATTCACAGATTTGCTGTCCCTGAGTCATTGCCCTTCAAACGACAGCCGAGCCGAGCTTCCTCCGCGAGCAGCCGGGCATGAGTCGCATCCTAATGGCATCCCGGTGACAGCGGGAATAGCCCCTGGCAGCCAGGTATATCCTGCACTCCTGCCTCTGCTGCCTCCGACCCCAGCAGGCAGCTCTGGAGCTGGGCAGCAGAGGAAAAGCCCCGTGGGGCATCTGTGGGGCCAGGCCTGGGGCTGTGGGACGTTTTGGTGAGACCCCGCTGCCTCCCGGGGTGCAGAAGGGCTGGGGCTGCTGCGCGAGGTCCTCGGGGCTCCCGGGTGCCGAGCCCTGCGGTGGTGCCCGGGGTCTCTGCCACAGGGAGAAGCCAGGCTGTGCGTGATGCCCGCCACGCACAAAAAGCTCCTTTCCTCATGCAAAAGATGCCTGTCCCCAGACAGGGACCACACGAAGTCCTGCGTTCACGCCGACACCGCGCGCATCCTCTTCCATCTCTCAGTGCCCGGCTGCGGGGAGGGGGCTGCCTCCTCTCCCCCCGGCAGCAAAAGGATGCTCGCATGGCTGGCAGTCGGCATGACGCTAGCAGATCCCTTCATCCGCGGGGACAGTGCGTATTGCTGCCTGTTACAAAAAGCAGAATCGCAAGCCGTCCCCGATCTGGGCCACGCCAGGCAGCCCGTGGCAACAGAACCGTACAGCAAGGCGGGGGGTCGCGTCATTTTACCAGGTCGCACATTTTGCCCGTACCGCCGCACACGCTGCCGAGCTCACCGGCTCCCAGAGGCTGCCCGTGCCCGACAGGACCACGGCACGCCGGATGCTTTCCAAAAGGCATCCTTAGCTGCTGAAGTGTCGCCCCGTGCCTCTGCCGCCGGAGCTGAGCCTGCTTCTCCGAGGAGCTCGTTCCGCCCCACCGGCGAAGCCCCCGCACACGTCGCGCTCCCGGGGACGGGCACGCGCGGAGAGGAACGCGGGCTCGCGTGCATCCAGCACCGGCGGCAGCAGGCACAGCCGGGAGCACGCGGGCGCGGGAACGGGCGCGGGAACGGGCGCTGGCACCTGCGTCACTTGTAGCTCCTCGGTGACAGTTTGATGGAGACAGATCTCTCGCCCTCCCTCGCGCTCTTCCCCGCACCATTTGCTGACCTGCCTGTTGCTGCACGGAGACTTGCCGCCTTCATAAACAACTATTTTTTTTTTCCCCCCCCTTAAGCACCACCGACAGACGTTAACAGGCGAGGGCTAACAGATAACCGACCAGCCCAAAGCAGGCAGCCAAACACTGCTGAAATCAGTGGTAAATCCCCCCGCATTCACACCACCACCCAACAGCCCAGCCAAGTGCTGGGGGGGAGCACCCCACTCCAAGCTGCTTCACTCCACAGCAGTCGCGGGGGTCTGGCTGCCAGCTCACCGCGCACTTCCAGGCGTCTTGGGATGTCTCGACCCCAAGCAAAGCTCTGACTGACCACGCACCGGCTCAGCATCCCCCTTGCCTCCTGGCTTGCAGCACTCCCACGCATCCTGGGCACCGCTGGAGCATTTCTGACACCTTGACACTTTTTTTTTATTACAGAGCAAACGCCTTTCATCAGTCAGGTTTTGGTTCTTTTGTTTTTCAATCTTTGATCTCTGTTTTCAAGCATCTAGGTGACACCCGACGCAAGGCGCAGGAGTCGGGCCGTGCCAGAGGCTGCGGCTGCAGTCACTGCACGCCTAAGCCCACACATTCCTTCCGTTCAAATTCTTTATATAATTTAATCATGTCTTTGTGCACGGCTGAAAAAAATTGTCTTTGCTTACATGGAATTGGTGTGCAACATGGAGCCGCTTGCCTAAGCTCGTACATGTGGTCTTGCTAAAGCCGCCAAATGATGTCCTGCACTGATCCACTGGAATTACTCTGGAATTTACTCTGGAACTTTTTTCACCTCACGAAACGCCAGTAAAGCTCCCACCTCACTGGCCAGGCTTGTTCCTGAGAAGCTCCAGGCGCAGACACCAAAGGTGCCTGAGTGCTTGGGAGCAGCCTCTCCCCTCCCGGGTGCAGCACCCACAAACCCGCTAATGCCGCAAGAGGGGACCGGGCCCAGGGTGCAGTTTTCAGTCACCCATCAGCGGATTCTCTGGAAGCCGCAATATTAATGTAACCCCACATTTTTTGTTAAAAACAAAAAAAAGCACAAGGTTTTGGTGAAACCACTGTTGCTGTGGGTCTCAAGAGACCTCCCCTCTGCGCGCGGGTCTCCATGCAAGGAGCCATGCAGGCTCGGAGCCAGAGTGCACTAGGTTGAGCAACGTTTTGGATAAGCCCAGCCCAGACAAACTCAACTTGAGCTGTTTTTGAGAAGGTAAAACGCCGCTTTAGTTCCCCCAAGAGGCGTCCCTGGCACCGGGATACCCCCAAGACATGGCCCTCCCAAACCTCCCAGCCCCAGCGCGCTTGGGTTTCCAGAAGATGGTCCGCAGGGAGGGATGCTCAGCAGAGACGCCAATCGCTGATGCTATTTCTGACTAAAGAGCAAGAAAACAGGACCCCCCCAGGGTGCGGAACCCGGGCACCACAGCTTTGCCCCCCAGCTGCTCGGTGCAGGTTGTGCCGCTTGGTACGGGCTGTGCTAGGCGCGATGCCGCGGCACCTTCCAGCCGGGGACCGGCCTCCATTCCTCACCGCGTTGCCTGCACACCCACGGCAGGGAAACACCGGCATGTCGCAAAAGCCTCGGGAGTGAAATCCTGCCCTGCCGGGCTCCCTGAGATGGGCTCTCCGGTAGGTAACGGGGAAACCAGAGGTGCAGAAACAGATCTGGCCAGGGTTGCAGCCAGGATGCAACAGCCGCTGGCCCACACGCGCAGAGAAACCCCGGTAATCTAATATAATTTGAGATGCTACAGGTCCTGTCCAGCCTCGCCTTCCCACCAGCGCTCTGTTACCAGCCCCGGCCCTGCAGCTCCTGGCTGTCAGTCCTTCTCTCTCCACAGCTCTGTTTCTTGCAACCTAATGAGTCCTTAATTCAGCAGGCTTTGTCCCATAGATCTTGATTTGCCCTAGTACTGGTGGGAGCGTGCACTTTTAGGGAGAGCTCTCCACAGCGGCTGCTGGTGAGGGAGACGGCACAAACACAGTGCTCTGCCTTTACAGAAGCAAACCTCTCATCTGGCAGTGGCTGAGCAGGAGCAACGCTGCTTTTTGCCTGTTCAGAAAGACGGAAAAAAGGCACAAACCAGCCACAAGCATCCCGCAGGGCGTCACTTTGGAGGAACGGGGATTTCTCCCTGCACTAAGTCCTGCAAAGCCTGAGCTGACAGCTCGCATGCTGCAAGGGCTGCCGCTGCCCCGCGTTTCCCGAGGGACGTTCAGCTGCAACATCCACATCCCTGGGCCACGATCTCCTCCAGCCCTTTTGAAGAATGCTACCAACGTGTCACCACAACCGCTCAGCGCACAAAGTTCGTCGTGTCTTGCAGTGACAAAGGGTAAAAGTCGCGCAGGAAGAGGGGAAATAGAGGTGGCAGGCAGCTGCTCCCGAATCATTTAATGAGTTCTCCCTCTTATAGGCAGAAAAACACAAGTATTTTCGACCTCTTTTATCCGTATCGCCACTAACTAGCACCGTGACCCCAGCAGCTGGCACTCAGGTCTTCTTCACTGCGAGAGGCGAAATGTATTTCAGATGACGGATGGACCTCGCGGATCCGCTCTGCCCTCTCCCGCCCCTGCTTGCACCACGCCGGGGACCCTGCCTGCGAGGGGCTGAGAGCGCCAGCCTCCACGAAACCCCACCACATCTAAAAAGGAAACAAACAATAAACCCGAGAAACGTATTTACACGTTCCACCATCTCAGCCATAGGGATTTTTGGTGTTAGTTGTAGGAACAGTAAGTGAAACATTTTCACAGTGGGATCTGGAAGTTGACGATGCTGCACGGGAATAACAACAACAACGTATGCAGAAAGTGGGATCTGCCTGGGAATTATTTCCGAGCAGGAAATAAAAAGGCCTAGGAGAGTATTACAGCAATGAGTAATCTCAGCAGCTGAATTACAGAGAGACCCCACCATTTCATGGTATTTCTATCTCCCGCAGCTCCCACGGAGATTTTGGCCCAGCCTTCCCCGAGAGCTCCCCCCAAGCTTGGGCACTGACGGATCCAGGGTTTGGATACTCAGGATGCTGCTCACCCCCCCCGGCAGCACCTGCCTTTCCCCCGCTGAGTGCAGCACCCCAAAACGAGGGGCAGCCCTCAGGATGCTTTAATAACAGGGAAAACAGGATGCATGTGTCTCCTGAAACCAACCCGCAACGCTCAGCCGTTTCCAAGTTTTTAACTCGGGGTCAAACCTGCTGCTGTACGAAGGAACTGGCTGCTCTGGTGGAGCTTTTGTTGTTGTCGTTGTTTCAAAGCAGATGCAATAAAAAGCCAAAATCACCGGGGTGAATCGGCTGCCAAAGAGCTCCGGGTGTGCTGTTTACTGAGCCGCACAGCTCCTCAGGGACAAAATTACGGGGGGATACGTGGCTCTGCAGAGGGAGGCTGTGTGCAGGTGAGCTGGAGCTGCTTTGTTTCCCTACTTTCCTTTTTTCCAGCCGCTATTATGGAATAGGAAGGATGCAAATGGGAGGCAGCACTAACCTCCCATGGCGAGCACAGTCTCCTGCCCCGCATACGCACTCAGCCCCAGAAATATTATTTAAACCCTGCTCACCCAGCTACAGGGCTCTCCACAGCCAGAGTCCTGCTACAAGAATTTTGCAGGAGCCTCTCACGTTGGCTGAGCCGTCTGCTGTATTTTGCTCCACTTGCTCTCCTATTCTGCTGTCATTTGCTCTCATAACATAGAATCATAGAATGGTTTGGGTTGGAAAGGACCTTAAAGATCATCTAGTTCCAACCATTGAGCAGTAGCTCTCCGCTGTCGCTTACAAGCAGGTATTATTCAGCATCTGGATAGGAATTACAAATTCAGGCTGCTTCAAAAATCCCGCCAACCAGATTTTTTTCAACGCAACGAGTAACTGCAGCCCCTGCTGAAGTCCAGGGGACTCGAAATCAGGCCAAAACTCACCCAGCACCACCACGCTGGATGAGTTTGACGTTAGCCTCATTTCACAGATGGGGAACAGCCACTGAGAGGGCAACGTTGAGACTCGCAGCTGTGAAAGTCTGAAGTAAGGCACCTAAATATGTATTGAAGCACCTTAAATAAGTGGCCTGATTTTCATGAAAGACTGAAACGAGCGGGAGCTGCAAGGGCCCGGGTCAGTGTATGCAGGCTTGGGCACCCGCACTGGAAATTTCCTCATGGGTGGCCCAGACGAGTGCTTACAGGTTGGCCCTGCTGCTCGCGCCCTCCTGTTGCTTCCCAAAAGCCGCCTGTGAGATCGTGAAGCTGGTGCTCACAGATGCTCTCAGGATGCAACCGTCAACGTGACACGGAGCAAGTTAGGAGGTACGCGTCTCGCCGCCGCTACCTTCAGCTCTGCATCTTCTAAGCTCATTTCCCGCCTTCCCATCAAGGATGTTAAGACCAGGGACACTTAACGAAGACGCGTCTGAGCACGGCTCTGTTTCTAGATGCTTTAGAGTCCACGGGAACACCTCCTTGCCCAAGACCCAAAGATAACGATTGTTTTCTTATCTTTCTTTGCTACTCTCTCGAGGTTTCTATACCGGCGAGCACAAGCAAGTCGGACTCAGCAGAGATGGACCCTAAGCCTGAAGTGAGGGCATCTGTGCACGCTACAGGAGACAGCACGGGGAGACCCTGCTTCTGCTGGGCCCCTGGGAGCGGGAGCAGCGCAATGGCGGGCAGCGCTGAATCCCTTCTTTTGCCGCGGAAGCGGAGCAGCAGGACCAAGCCACTCGGTGCAGGCTGAATACTATGTACCTTTGAAACCGCAGGGGGAATTTGGGCAAGCAGATTGTAATTACCTGGCCTGGCACCGGCCCAGAACGCCAGCACTAGCTCCTTTCCAAAACCGGCTCCTTACAAAAGCAATGCAGAAACGTGGGCATGAGAGCAGCGGCCAGGATCTCGCCGCTGTGCCCTTGGTGAAAGACACCGCCTCGGTGTCCCCAACGCCGTGCCCCGGTGCTGCTCCCGTGCTTTCCCAGGGGATGATCACCGCACCGAGAGCTGCCCGCGCCGCCACCGTGGCTCCAAGTGTCCCTCAGAACTCTCCCAGAAAAGCAGTGGCCAAGCCCCATCCTGTCACCGGGGGGCATGCCCTGCCACCATCCCTCCGGGGACGATGCTCTAACACACCCCGCTGCCTCTCCCCCAAGACACGGCTCTGGGAAAGGGAAAGCAGGTTTAATTATCAAGACCGTTACGCTTCCCTGAGGCGATGTCCGAAGGGAGCGCGCAGAGGTGAGCCAGGCAGCTTGGAACAGGCGGAGGCTGGAGGAGCTGCGGCACCAGGGCTCTGGAGAAAGCGGAACCGCGCCGGGCTCCAGACGGAGATGCGACCGCAGCTCTCGTTTCGGAGAGGAGACGGCACCATGCTGAGGCTCGATCCAACCGATGCTGGGGAAGGCAACCCATTCGCTTTCGGAACCCGGACTGTGCCCCGAGGCTGGGGGGAATGCCAAGGGGGAGGCGCATCCTGGCCCATCTCCCCTGGGAGAAAGGGTGGAAGGGCTGGAAAACGGCTGCTGCGCGCGGGCAGGGAAAGGGCTCCGGCGCCGTGGTTCATCTCAGGTCACCGCTTTGCCAACGCGCCTCGGCTTAACGACGGCCGGGCAGAGCCCTGGGCTGCCCCAGCCCCGCGCAGCACCCCTCCGCGGCAGCGG
>JAVJGG010000039.1:23142578-23161935 GCA_035590195.1 Aviceda cuculoides
GATGCTCTCCCGCCTGGGATGCTCTCCCGCCTGGAGAGCTGCCTGCCTGGGATGCTCTCCCGCCTGGGATGCTCTCCTGCCTGGGAGGCAGAGCCCACAGGGATCAGTCTGTTTGTAGAGAGGCTGAGCAAGCGCTCCCGTCTTCCCCTTGAAACTGCAATTTCATTAAAATGGTATTCTGCTAAAAGGTCAGCGTGAAACCCTCGGCTAAGCTCACCGCTCGGACCCCCCCGCTGTGGGGTGCGTACAGCCCATCTCCTTCCCGCTCCTTCCCACTCCTGCCCACCTCCCAGGTCTCCAGCTGGTGCCGAGGGTGGGACAGACCCCTGCCCGCTGCCAGGGCTGGAGGCACAGCCGCGCTGCGGCTCCAACCCCCCCCCCCAGGGGCAAAGCCGGGGCTGGAGACAAGCCACGATGGGCATCCACATCCCACCCCAGAGACCAGTTACCTGCCACAGCTCGGGTCCGTGCTGGAGGCAGACATGCCCGCACCGAGGGGAAGAAGGGGCTGTGGGACCCACCCTGAGCTTAAATGGAGCAATGGCAGGGGGGGGGAGCCCCAGGTGGGGCTGCTGAGGGTCTGACAGCCCCGCAGCGCCCCAGGGCTCTGACAACAGCTTCATTTAGCTCCGTGTCTCGCTGCCGCGTCCCCAGCCCTGCAGCGAGGACCAAAGAGCCCACCCGAGCCAGCCGGGGTGACGATGGTGACACCAGAGCTGCATCCATCCGCCCGCGGTCACGCTCGGCTGCAAGCGACGGTCCTGGCAGAGGGAGCCGCCGGCGAAGCCCGTATCCCGCGGTCCGAGCGAGCTGGAGAAGGCAGCCCACTCTGCCTCTCCAAATCCCTTCTGTTTTCTCTGTGATGCAGATTTAGGGAAATGAGAAGAAAGTGGCGGAGAAGGGATGGAGGGTCCAAATCTAATTTAAGTCAGCGCATTAGGCCAGGGGCTTGTTTGGCCCGGGGAGCGCTGGCTGCGAACAGGATCTCAGGGAAGGCACTCAGCATGGGATGTCGGGAAGAGCTACTGTTCCCGAGGCGTGGGTACAATATGTTGTAATTAATACCTGTGGGGAATTAGGAAGGATTTGAAGACAAAATGGCTTTGGATTAAGTTAAACAGCAACGTGATCTCAGCTTTGTTAGAAATCTGCTTTCCTAAATGGCTGGGTGCTTCCTCACAGCAGTGGGGCTGGGTGGCCACCAGCGACTGTGTCCCCCCCGTGTCCCCCCACCGTCCCCACTCACCCAGGCAGCATCGGGGCCATGCACGGCCCTGGGAGCCCACCCTAATCCTGCACCCACAGCCCGAGGCATCACCCGCAGCGTCAGAGCTGTAGGAAAGGCTCAGAGCCCAGCAGCCCTGCTTAGTCGCCGGTCTTAAGTCCCCTCTGACAGGGGGCAGAGGAATCCTCTCTGCCTCCCCAGGGATCGGATGTCGGAGGGAATTAAGCAAGAAACTGGATCCAAATCCTCCAGTTCCTCTCTAAGCCGCCTCTTGCACAATCGGGTGCCTCCAGGTGGGTCCGGTGGGTCCAGCCTGTCCCCTTGTCACCCCTCGCTTGTGTCCCCGCGGGAGCTGGCAGCTCGTGCAGAACGCCCAGGAGCAGGAGGGTGGCTCTTCTCTGGGGTGCTGCTTTTGGGGTCCTCTGGGATATTTTACAATACGGGGTGGTGTTGTCAGCAGAAAGCCCAGACTGCGGGTCTGGAGAGGAGGAGGAGGAAGGTGGGTGCGGGGTCTGCTTTGCCCAGAGAAAGCACATTTGCCCCCCATTCAACCCCATCTCTGCCGCCCTTTGGGGATCGCTACGCACCACTTGGCTGCAGGATTAGCCCCAGGGCAGGAGGAGAAGCACTTTCTGCTACCCCAGCCCTCACTCCTGCCTGCCCTCCCTGGGGCACCGCGACCCCAATTCCTGCAAAATGGGGCTGCAGGACCCATGTCCCCACCTCGCCCCTTGCCGCTGCCTGCGGGTTGTCCCCGCAGCCCAGCGGCCTCGCTCCCAGGAGACCCGGACCCAGCTCTCCCTCCCCTCGATGCCACAGCTCTGCCTGCTTCTTCCTCGCCTCCTCTTCCTCGCCACACGCCGCCGCACACGGCGGCAGCGCTTTGCATCCCTCCCTGCTGGGGCAGGATCTGCTTCCCTCTGCCAAAGTCAACACGGCACCGGCGACGCGCTCAGCCCAGTCCCGGCGCTGAACAGTCCCCCAGCCTCCAGTCGACAGGTAGGAAATAAATAATGTCAGAAAGATAAACAGAGTAAATACAGCCTCGGCTATTTCGTTTCAGAAAATATTTGCAGAAGAGGCGCGCCCGGCCCACCCGGCGTGAGTCAGCGGCCAGGCAGGGTGCGGCTGGTGGGGGGACGGGGGGCAGGACCTTGCCCGTGCCCGCGGGGGGTCCCCGAAACCAGCACTGGGGGTGTAGCACCCAGCTTTCCCCGGCACTTCTCCTCCGTGCCCGTAAAGGGGCTCCCGGTGCTTTCTGCCCTGTGGGCTGTTCCTTTGCATCAAAGCCCTTGGGCAGGGGTGGGTGATGGGCACCCAGGGGTCCGTGTGGGGGGAGAGCTGCCCGCTCCTGCAGACCCCCTCTGTGTTGTGCAGAGCTCGTAGGTCACCTCGCGCCAGGGTGGGTGTCAGGACCCTCGGGCGGCCCCCCCCAGCTCCCCGAGGAGTCCCCGGGAGATGCTTGTTCTGCAACCTCTGGTGCAAAGCTGCAAAGCAAGGGGATGCCTGGCTCGGTGGCTGCTGAGTTTGTCAAAGCAGGAACCCGGAGTCCAGCTTCCAGGCCGTGCGGGGGGGGGCTTGCGAAGAGCCCTGAGCACCTCCAGCGACCTCAGCGGGGGCTGCCCGCGGTGGTCCCGCGGAGGGCATCAGGAGCAGCAAGAGCCGCCGGGCTGGCCGGGAGATGTTCTGCAGCAAGCCGGGTGCTTAGCGCTGTGATTTACCTTGCCTTGCTCACAACTTTGCTTTTTCCTTCTCTCCTCCTCACATCTGGCCACGTGTGCCTGCGGCGGCGCTGGCTGCCGCAGCACCCCCCCTGCCCGCGGATCGTGCGCGCCCCGCTAATTGGCGGTGATGAACGAGGGAAGGAGCGGGAGCGTGGCTCGCATCCCAGAATACGGCTCTCGGCGTGACAGTGACAGATCGGCCTCCCCGAACCCAACGGGGAGCTCGGGCCGGGCTGCTCGCTCAGGCACAGTCTGGGGACTGGCAGAGGAGGTCCCAGGAGGGCACCGACCCCCCCACGGCCACGCTCGGGGCAGGCAAGGGACGAATCCCATCTGCAAGGGCAGGTTGCGGATGCTGCAGGGATCCTTCCCCCCCTTCCCTCCCAGCTCCGCGGGGCTGGTGGGCTGAACCCCTCCCTGTGCCACCCACACGTGCATCATGCAGAGCTGGTGCAAGCTGGTGGGGCCGCGCCGACGTCCACGGGGCGAGTCTGCTCCACCGCAGCCGGGTCCCGGGATGCGGCGGCGTCGCTCTCCATCCAGATGTCGGGATGGCTCAAGGGGGTGGGATAGCAAAGGGAGACTTCCCTTCCTCTGTCCGGACTTGGGCTGTCCAGGGAGGTTGGTATCCCAGTGGGCATGCTGCAGAAATCAGAAGGCTTGGGAAAACTCCCACAAAACAGGGATACATTCCTAAAAAAGCATTTGGAAAATTCCTTGGAACGTTGGAGGTGTTCCTGAAGTGCAGGTGAAAACATCCTGGAAGGCACAAAGAAAATTATTAGAAATCACCAGGAAAATTGCTGGAAAGGTCCTCATCTGAGGAATTTCTGGCAAGCAGTGGAAAAGTCTGAGAGAAGTCCTAGACCGCGGGTTTCCTAGATGGCAAAGTTTCTGAAAAGTATTTGGAGAATTTCATGAAAGGATTCTAGATGGAGGAGTTTCCTGAGAGCCCTTGCGGGATTCTTGAAATGCTTTGGGATTCTCCTAGACAGGTTGTAGATAAGGAAATACCAGAAAACTCCTGAAAGAAAGAAAACTCCCAGGAAAACTGGAAAATTCCTGGGAAGTTTCTAGATGGAGGAAGGTCAGTGAAGCTCTAGGGCATTCCTTGAAATGTTCCAGACTGGGGAAGCCCTATGAAGCCCTCGAATATTCCTGGAAATGCTCTAGACACAAGTCTTAGAAAGACCTGTGAAAAACGTAGAAAGGCTTTAGACTGAGGAATTCCTAGGAAGATACGGAAAATTCCTAGACAACAGTGGGGCATTGCAAGAAAGGGTCTAGATGAAGGATTTAAGAGGAACACCCCCTACCCAAATTCATACTCTAGGAAAAAACCCTCTAGAAACCGTGGACGTGTGGATCCCTAGGAAGGTCCAGAACTTTCCCAGGAAGTTCCAGGTGAAGGACTCAAAGGCGGTGCTCAGCTCCATCCTCTTCACTTTTCTTCTCCTCATCCCTAAGCTCTCCATCTTTCACGGAAAGCCGTGCAGAACTCGTGGGACGTGGCTTTCTTGTCTCGTGGACCTCGACGTGCTGTTTGATTGCCATGGTCAAACGGACACGGCACAGCAAAGGGCTCTGCCGGGGAGGGAAGAGCTGCCGCTTGCAAGAGCCGGGAAAACTGCTGGGCCAGGTTCATCGCTCGGTGCAAGCACCAGCGCGCCCCGAGCCCCAGCAGCGTTTTTCTGGAGCTGATCCTGGTTTTGCTCGCTGCCTGTTTTCGGGAGGGAGCCATCAGGGTGGGGAGGAGTCTCCCCTGGCGACAAGTCCCACAATTCCATGAAGCCGCTTTTGTGGGAAAAGAATTTCTACTGCTTCGCGTTAAAGCTGTTGTCTAAGGATTGTGTTGTCAATTTTTCTGTTCACTCTTTTGTAACCCTCTATAATTTTCAGTTATTTGTCTCTTCATCCTCTTTTCCAGGCTGTGGGGTCCTGGTCCATTTTAAGTCTCTCCATACATGTGCTATCCTGAACTTTTGATCAGTGGTGCAATGCTTTTCTGCACCGTCTCTTCTTTTTATGGCGTGGGTCAGTTGGAGCCAAGCTGCAGGAGCTCCACGGCTCCAGATGAAGGAAAAATGACATTTTCTCTTTTGTTCTCTCTTCTGGCTCTAAGAGTTCTTAATATTCCACTTGCCTTTTTTGACTCTCACTAATCGTTGAAAGGATGTCTTCAAAGAGCTCTCTTCAATGTCTCCAAGATCTCTTTAAAGACCAGTAATTGCTGATACAGAGCCTGTCGCTGTGCCTGTACAGTGGGGATAATGATTTTCATGTTCATTACTTTGCAATTATGAATAGTGAAATTCATCTGCCATTTTATTGCCCTGTTCCGCACGATCATTACATTTCTCTGCAATTCTTTAGTGTCAGCATTAGATTTGGCTGCCTGAGTAACTTGGTGCCAGGTACAAGCTCCCTGCTTCGCTGCTCTCTCCCCTCTCCCGGATCGTTTCTGGGAGGGGACCGGTGGAGGTCCCCGGCCAAGGCTCCCGTGGGACCTCGCTGAAAGCCCCCTCCACCGCAGCGGCAGGCTGTTCGCGCCGAATCCTTGCCTGCTGTCTTTAACCAGTGATTAATCTGCCAGACCTTCTCATTTAACCCAGGGCAGCCCTCTTGCCTCACCAGCCTCTGCTGAGAGACCTTGTAGAAAGCTTTTAGAAAACCCAACTATTGCACAGCAACCTCTCTGCTCAAAACACCTTCCCAGCGCTGAGCTCAATTACTCTAATTGCGCTGGCGTTACGGCACGGCTGGGTGCCGGCAGACCTGCCCCGGCCCTATGAGCTGTCGGGGGGCAGCCGGACCCAGGCAGGGTCCCAGTTCGGGGACAACTCCGTCCCTGCCAGGACACGGAGTTCACCCTGCTTTCCTCCCGGAGCATCTGAAACTGCAGACTTTGCAGGTCTGTGTCCCAAAGGGCGCGTGAGCTAGGTGGGCTGGAAATGCAGGGGAGGGATGCTGTGGTCCTCAGGGCTCTGCTCTACAGCTTCAGCCCGGCCAGAGGGGAGCTGGGCTGGCCAGGAGGGACCCTCCTTCTTTAACAGCTTCCAGGGATGGCAGCACAAGAATAGTCGAAGGTAGAGGAGGGTAGGGGGGCTTTTGGAAAAGCTCCTCAGGCTTGACAGAAGCTCTTGAGATGCTTTTCCTGCTGTCAGTGGTACCCGCTCCTTCGGCCAACACCCCGCCGAGGTCAGACAGCTGGGAGGAAAGGGGTGGCCGAAGGGCCTCTTTTTTCCCCAATTTTTCTCTTTTCTTGAGTGAGGAGCTTGACAGGAATCAGCTTAGAGTAAACAGAGGAGTCCTTGGGGCGGGATGGCCAGCCGTTCTGCAGAGCTGGCAGAATTTGCTGAGGTTGGCGCTGTTGCGGAGGGCGAGGATTAAGCGTGGGATAGTTAGCTGGGCTTTCCCAGCATCCATAGGATGTTAGTTTTCGGACTTCATCAATAAGACTCTCCTCCCGTGGCTCCCAAAGATGTTTATGAAAGAGATACAGGAAGGGAGGAAGATCAAACCTGCTTTAGCGAGGCCTTTCTGGCTTTATCTGTGGTTTATGAGGTGACCAGACCTTGGCGGCTCTGTTTTAACTTGTTTTGATCTGGCTGTGCTTTATGACTATTATTCTGAAATGTTTTGACAGAAGCGAGCCTCACCCGTCTGGGCTCCCCCGCGGGAGCCGCATCTCCCCGCCGCGGGGAGTCTCGGGGCCACACTCTCCGGCTGCGGCCAGGAAAGTTCTCCGACAGCCTGGTTTTCCCTAAAAAAAGGCAAAATGCAGAGGGAGTTATGAGGGAGATGGTGCCAGCCCTGGTGGTGCTGCAACCCAGGTCTGGTTTCACCAGGGAGGACTTGACTTGCTCGTGGTGCTTCGTTTCCCCACCTTGCTTCTGCAGAAGAGCCGAGGGTGCATCAGGCTTGGGCCAAAAACCTGCATTTAGGTCAATTTAGCTTTTGTTCTCCTTTGCACTGACGGTGGGGCGACTGCAGTTGACTGGATTGAGTGATGGAGGGACAGCACCGAAGGGACCCGGGTGTCCTGGGTGCAACAGCTACGTGTTAGGGGTGAGCCCACCTTGGGTGCTGAGGACTCTGGGGAAGGGGCACGGTCAGGCTGCTGCTCCCCGGCCCCTCTGCCCGGGAGCCACTCTGCCAGAAGTGAATTTGCCTGCTTTAACCCAAGCGCTTGGCAGCCTTTATCCGCCTGGTGCTTGTTGTTAGTGGGGCTTTCCGAGCAGCCCAGTGATGGTTTTCCAACAGATATTTGGGCTTTCAGGTTGTTTCTGCTCCCCTTGCCCCAGTTGTCTTTTGTTAGAATACATTTAATACTTTTTTTTTTTTTTTTCCAGTTAAAGAAACCTCCAGCTGCAACCTCCCACATTTCTGGGAGGAAAAATCCTTTGTGTTTTCAGTGAAAATTGGAACATTGCAATAAATCATTCTCATTTTTATTTAATTGCCTTGCAGACAATACTCGAAGATGGCATCAGAGCTGCTGGCTGGCTGGCTTTAGAGAAAAGTCCGATTAACCCATCAGCAGGGGCGGCGGGGTGAGCCGTGCCGGGGTCTGCCGAGGCCGAGGGAACTGCGGGGAAATGCCAGCGGTTCCCAGGGACCAGGGGGGGTTACGTTAGAGGCAGACGCCTTCCCCACCTCCTCTTTACAGTCCCCCAAACCGCAAGCGGCACAGCACAAATAACCGCACCGCGAGTGGCCGGCGCGCACCGCGGCTGCGTATTGCACACCCGAGCGACGTAACGAACCCTCCTGTGCTTTCGAGCAGGTCCCCAGCTCCGAGGAGGGGGTCCCGGGGGCAGGGGTTGGGGGGGGGAAGAAGCCACATCGCTCTTGCCCATCACCAAAGGCTGCTTATCGTGGCAGCCCACGCCTCGGCACTGGATGGAGGCAGGCGGGAGCGATGCCGGGGTGATGGGGACCAGACCACGCTGCGGAAGAAAACCAGCCTGGACCAGCATCGTCTGAAGCAGCCGGGCTGGGGGAGGGCTGTGGGTACCAGAGGGGGGGGCAGGCTCCTGCCCCGGGTGCTTGGCACCCTCACAAGCCCTCACAAGGGCTGCGGGCAGCCCTCTCACTAGAAAGCTGGCATGGGCTTACCCGGATCAAGTACCTGGTAATTAAGGATGTGTTGACATTAAAAGCCGGGTATCTCTATTTTGTTTGAGCACGCTTATGGACTAAAACCGCCCCGCTTCGTTATTAGCTTTGCGGAGCGGCGTGTGCGGCGGGTGATTAGAAGACGAGTGGAAAATTGCCTCCCGCTAATTTATGCAGATTTCCTCCCCTCTTCCTGGGCCCTGCCGCCCAGCTCTTCTCCCGGCCCCCTCCGGCCCGCTGCCCACCCGCGGCGGTGCCCCGTTTTGGGGATGCCCTGCTCTCCGGCGTCCAAAGAGCCGTGACGTGGCGTTTGCCGTGACCTGGCGTCGCCGGCGGCCGTCGCAGCCGGCGGCCCCGCTGCGGCGGAGCGGTTAGCCGCAGCCTGGCACGAGGCGAGGTGGAAGGGAGAGCGTCAGGCGGCGAGCCGCGGCTGCCGTTTACATCTCAGTGGGTGTTTTCTTCATTAAAATGCTGTGGGAAGAGGTTACCTCTCCTGCCTCGCTGTTTATTCCTGCTGAGACGGAAGCAGAAGCTCTTTGTCAGAGAGAATGCAAAGTAGTTTTGGTTAAAAGGGCTTTCCCTGTGCCGGCGAGGGCGCTTGGGCAGCTGGCCGGGTCCGTACCGGCTTCCACGGCAGCGCGAAGGCTCTACTCTTTGGGGGGAGAGGACGGGGAAGGGGACCCCTCCAGCCCCCCACCCTGCCCACCCTCCTGGGGGCAAAGCCCTGGTCCTCCAGGTCTGCGTCGCTTCACCCTTTCTGCAGGTTTGGCTTTTGGGCGGTCTGGCTTTAGGGTGGGCTGCCCCGTACGCGAAGCTGAATGTCTCTTTTTACGGCCGAACCCCTGTTTATGTCTGTCCCTTGCGTTTCTGAGCCAGTCTCCCCGAGGACCCCTTCGCCCCCCCCGTATCTCGCTCGGCATCGCTTCCCCAGCAGCGGCTGCGGGGGGGGGTCTTGCCAGCAATGGTCGTCTGCCTCGCCGATACAGTTGGTTTTGACCTGCTGCTTCCTTGGGAAAGAAAAAGCCATTTCTCTCTCTTTATTTTGTTTTAAGCATCGTTTATCGGAGGAGCAGCACCTTCTGGCGATGGGGTGTGCGGGCAGGGTGCCGGGGCCGTGCCCCCCCCCCCCAGCCATCCACCCTCTGAGCAAAAGGCTTGGGGGCACCCGGGAGGGCTCAGGCTGGGGGCAGCAAGGCCCCCCTCGTGCCAGCCGCGGCGTGGGGCTTCGCACAGCCAGGCACCCACCCCGTTCCCCCTGCCCCCCCCCGCTGCCTTCCAGTTTATCTGGGCTGGACATGCTTTAGAGGCACTGCTGAAATTGATGCTGCTCACTGAACTCCTTAATTGCTTTTAGTTGTAGAGTTATTAAGGAACAAGATTTAAATAATGTCGGGGGGGGGGAGGAAAAAAAACCCCGCAATATAAATGAGCCGAAGGAGCTAGCGGAGAAGCTTCCCGTCGTGCCGAGATGAGTCTTAGCAGCGGCAGAGCTACAGCGAGGAGTCGTCGGCAGAGGCTCGTCGCGCCGCTCCCCCGGCTCTGCCTTTCGGAGGCTTGCAGGTTTCCTATTTTTCCTCCGAATCTGCTTTGCGTTTAAGCAAATACTCCGAAGATTGCCCATGAATAGTCATGCGAGAACTGCCTGTGCTTGTGAGCTGCCTGTGCTTCAGCTGCCTTCGCTTCCCACAGGTATCCCCAAAAATGAGTTTCCTGGCAGAAAGGAGATGAGAAAAAAGTGCAAGATTTTCCTTGAATATTCCTTATTATTCACTGAAGGCTTGTAGACACTAGTTAGTGCTTGCGCTGAAGATCTGATAGGAAGAGGAGTGCTTGCCCAATTATGGAGTGGAAAAGATACTGGGGGGTTTGCAGCCAACTGGAGCCAGCTCCCGCGGTTCAAACGGCAGAGCCCTGGTAGGAAATACCCTGCCAGGCAGAGAGAAACCGCTGGCGGGTGCAGGACTGCCCTCGCTCCGCTCTTGGCAGATCCTTTCTTCTGGTGTGCGCGTGGGTGTCGAAATCTGAGAAAAAAAAAAAATCATGATTATCTGGGGGAAAACCAAGAGCGAAGAGAAGCCAAAATCCTTTGGAAAGACTTCCCTTGATCACAACTTGGTGCGCTCGGAGGGTCGGAGAATAAGGGATGAATTCCGGGTGCGCCTTGACTGATGGAGGCAGATCATAAGATTCATACTAAGCAAACACGCTGAAAAGGGCATTAGAAGAAGCACTCATTATCTGCTTCTCCAGAGTGCTAATTGGGGTCACGGCGTGATTTTTGGAAGGATGGTGCTGCGAAACCCGGCGCGAGCCAATTGCTCTTTGCGTAGCCAACAGTTGTGTCTGGGTGACGGGGGCTTTCTGGTGAGGTGACAGATTCACCCAGGCCTTGAAATTTCTGCCGAAAATTGTCTCTCCCAGCAGAAAGGCACTTGGCAGAAAAGCCATTTCCCGCACCGAGGTTTCTAGAAGTTGCTCTGGAGCTGGTTGTCAATATTTCAAATATCAGATGAACACAAAGCAGTTGGCTGCGCGCTTCCGCCCACCGTATCCGCTGGTGCTGCCAGCCATCCCATTTCTGTGGCACGCTTGATTAAAGCAGGGAACTCAGTTCCTTTGGTGGAAACGCAGGAAGAAAATGGCTCAAAGGGGAGGAAAATGGGAAAGAAACGGGAGAAGAGCGGGACACTGGCAGGGCAGGAGCTCCTGCACCCTCGGCGTCTCTCCCATTTAGGAACCGAACGCTGTGGGCTCGGGCTCCCCTTCCCCTGAGCTGAACCAGAAACCGCCCAGCCCGATCCCAGAAATGCTGTCGCCCGTCTTTGGAGCTGGGGAAAAAACAAGGACAGCAGCACCGAGCTGAGATCCCGCCCGGAAAAAAAAAAAAGACGACATCAACAGCTCTGCTGTTTCCTAAGATTATCTTTGCATTTCCAGCAGCACCCCAGCAAAAACCTCCTCTGCCCACAGCGGCTGGCGGGGCAGATGCGGCCCCCCCCGGCCCCCCGGCAGCTCGCGGCCGCGTTGCAAGGTTGGATCGGGGGGAGCCGCGGCAGGAGGGGAGCCGAGCAGCCGGGGGGCTGCAGGGGTGTCCCCGGGCTGGCGGAGAGGCAGCGCCGGGGGGTACCGGTTATGGGAACCGCGGCCGAGGGCTGGGGGGCGAGGGGCTCCTCTCAACCGGGCCGGTACCTGCCGGAGATGCAGCTCGTTAACGGGCTGGCTGGAGGCGAGACAGACTGATGGCTCGATAAAGATGTAAAGCGAAATAGAGGGTAAATACAGTAATCTCCAGAACTTCCCACCAGGGTGTTAGCACTGAGGTTGTAAATACACTGAAATCAAAGACTCATAAAACATGCAAATTGCTCTGTGTTTGTCTGTCTCCTTCCCATGTCTTTGCCCCTCACCCCCTTCCTCTGAATTTCTATCTTTCTATCTCTGTTCTTTCCATGATCTCTTCTCTGCTCCTGATGAGCCTGTTAGGGCGAGGGAGGGAGTCTTTAAAAGACATTTTTGTGGTTCTGGGAAGCAAGTCAAAAAAAATCTGCTTTTTTTTTTCCCGCCACCCTGCCCCCTTCCCCGTTCCAGACTCAGGGACACGTCACCCCAAACCTACCCAGCCATCAAAATAAACATTAATTAAGATATTTTCAGTGATGTTCGCTGTCACAAATTACCAGCCTCACAAAAGAAACGCTGCTGTGCAACTACTCATGATGTCAGTTTATCCCTTTTGCGATTGCTGAGATAAAGCATCGTTTCTCCGCTTTCCTCTTCTGCCTCTCGCCCCGTCCTGCTCTGTGCCGGGAGCCAACGTCTCAGCGTGGCTGGAAAAGCACCGCCGCCGCCGCGGGCTCCCCGGGCTGCATCGGCAAAACCCACGGCAGGGCATGGAGCGATGGTCCCAGCAGGCAGCACGACACCAAGTTCTGCCTGAATGGGAGGATTTTATAGCCCTGGTGCCCTGTGGGAAACTGGGATCCCCTCCCAGCACCTGGGGTGGGTGAGGATGGGCTGTGGGGTGCAGGGGTGTGAGGATGCAGGGATGCAGGGGTGTGAGGATGCAGGGTGCAGGGTTGCAGGCATGCAGGGGTGTGAGGATGCAGGGATGCAGGGGTGTGGGGATGCAGGGTGCAGGGATGCCGGGGTGTGATGATGCAGGGGTGCAGGGGTGTGATGATGCAGGGATGCAGGGGTGCAGGGTTGCAGGCATGCAGGGGTGTGGGGATGCGGGGATGCAGGGGTGTGGGGATGCAGGGATGCGGGGATGCAGGGGTGTGATGATGCAGGGGTGCAGGGGTGCAGGGGTATGCAGATGCAGGGATGCAGGGGTGCAGGGGTGCAGGGGTGCAGGGGTATGCAGATGCAGGGGTGCAGGGGTGCAGGGGTGCAGGGGTTCGGTGCTGGAGCTCGCTGGCCCGGGGCAGCGGAGACGGTGCCGGTGGGGCCGCGCAGCCGTACGGGGAGGCAGCGTGGGCCGCCCGGCGCAGGATGGCTGCCAGCGAGCCGGAGCTGGCGGGGCAGGGTGGGGAAGCAGGAAAGGGAGCCCCACTCCTCCTCCCCTCGGGGAGAGCTGCGGCTCTCGGCGGGAGGGTTGTGAGTACACTCAGACTCTCTGGAGCCTCCCATGTAAATCCTGGCAGGACCCAGCCAGCTCTTAGCTCATTCACGTGAGATCACCGTCTCGTTCGAGGCACTCGTGCGGGTAGGTACGTGCTGGGATTTTGCGGGGACCCTACCCTGGGGGGCTGCCCACAAGTTGGGACCTGGGAGAAGAGTTCAGCCCGTCCAGCCCCTCTCCCTCCAGGTCCCTCCTGCAGCAGCATCGTGACTACGTGGCCATGCACAGCGGTCCCCCAACCTCTTCCAGCCAGCGAGCAGAAACCTTCTCTCACGCCAAGACACAGGCTCTGACACTGGGGACGGCAGGTCCGACCCTGGGGACAGCAGATCTGACACTGGGGGAGGCAGGGCTGACACTGGGGACAGCAGATCTGACACTGGGGGAGGCAGGGCTGACACTGGGGACAGCGGATCTGACACTGGGGACGGCAGGTCCGACCCTGGGGACAGCAGATCTGACACTGGGGATGGCAGGTCCAACCCTGGGGACAGCAATGCCTTTATTTGCTGCCCCGGCCAAGGGGCAGGGGCTGTGGCAAGCGGGAGAGCAGCCCTGGGAGCAGCCGAGGTGCGATGCCCTGGGCACCTCCGCCGGCAGCCGCGCGCCCCGGCACGATGCCGGCGTGGTGCGGAGCATGGCCTCCGGGCTGCCGGCAGTTTCCCCTTGGGTAGGATACGGCCCGAGGTCGCCTTCTGTTCTTCTGCCGCCCTCAATCATTTTTCCCTTTGGTGTTAAAACCTTGCGGGATATTTGCATGCAGTTGTGACTTCCCCTAGCCGCTACCGGTCCAAGGAAAACAGATCCATGTGTTTTAAAATCTCGGCTTACATACCATTCCTCCAGCTTCTGCTCCTTTTTGGGGCTTTTCCTTCTTTCAGTGGATCGGTGACCTGAAAATGCACTTTATGTTTTCCCTGGGAGAGGTAGATGAGAAGAGCTCTGGCATAGCTGCATATTAAACCCGACCTGCCGCCGCTGCCGTCCCCGGCAGCCTTTGCTGTGCTGCCTCTCTCCCCCCTCCGACAAGGTTCTAATCACTCACCCCAGATAGATCCGATTAGATATTTTTTTTCCCCCCTAACAAAATCATTAAGTTTCCTGTGCATTTTTCTAGCCGTTTGGCCCCTTTCATGTTTCCCTGACTGTGGAAGTATGCGCGGCCCTGCACATCGGGGTATCTGCGGGAATTTCATTGACAAGCTGCTTATCTTCTCTGCCAGGTCATTAACACGCTGTTTACCGTTCTGCCAGGCCATTAAGGAAGATGTTAACGAATGACCTCCGCAGTACCCTGCTAGATGCTCCTGACTCCACCGCCTGCCTCCTCCAGCAAGCTCTGCACAAGTAGGTAGGTTGCTGCCTTATATATACACACATATATATATATATATATATATATTCCCGCCATATTGCTGTTGGGTTATATTACCGTGCAGCTTAGGGCTGCTCACGCTCCAGCCAATTTGAGTCATTTTCATTCTGTTTTCTACAATACTGTTCAAAGAGCTAAAAATAGCTCCCCACCGCTTCTCACCCATTGCCATTACTCTTTAAAAGAGCAAGGCGATCTACTTCTGGCGGGGACGTTCAGCGTGCATAGCTTGGCTTTCGGTAAGTTCTGGATGCTCGGGACCTTCCCGCCCCCGGTTGCTCTCCCTCCGCGTTTTAGGGTGATGCCAGCCGCCTGCCAGGGATGCGGTTTTCGGTGTTGCTGCCCTCTCCCCCTCGGCAGCCCAGCAGCTCCGCTCCTCTGCTCGCCCTCTCGTCCAAAGCACAGCCAAAGAAATGAATTTTCTCCCGACGGGGCCGTGGTTTGTCCTGCCCTCGGGAGGAGCGAGAGGGATGCGCGGGACCGGCAGCTGCCCCTTCGCTGCCTCCCCTCGTTTCTCGCAGAAGGCAGAGTAAAGCGGTGAGTTCAGCCTCTCTCGCCCATTTCTGAGGCCTCATTAATTTAAGCCAATATTCTTTCCTCCCCAGAGGTCCTGATGAAAGAGAGCAACTCCATTGAAGATGCTTAAGCATTAAGCCTGTACTCAAGTTCCATTAAAGCGCCTGATTAAAGCGGTGAATGGCTGGACAATGCTAAGTGCTTTCCCGAAGCAGGTGCCCTGACTTCCCAGTGCCCGCGGCTGCACACCGAGCTCCCGCTTGCTGCCACTCTTCTTCCCCGCAGCCCCTGGCCGGACCCTGCTTCAGTCGCCTTTTACATTTTCTTTTTCTTGCAGGGAATTTTTTCTTTTTTTTTTTTTTTTCCTTCCTTTTTTTAAAACCTCAAATCCATGAGTGGCCACTTTCGAAGTGATAAAAATCTTATTCCTTGCCTTTGGTTTTTTTCCAGGCAATTGTAGCTTACACCACCTTAATTATCGCGTCTCTGAAAACTGGTTAAAGATTTTAATACTTCCTTCCCCGGACCATTATGCAGTAGACTTCTCAGCCCCATAAAATGTGCCTTCTGGAACCCGATGGCCTTGTGCTGCCGCATTTCCCTGCTCGGTCCTTGCCCCGACGGTTCAAGGGCCTCCGGCTCCCCCCTTGCCTCTCCCCCCGCTCCTCCCCGGCACCCCGGCAGGTGGGAAGCGCCAGAGGCGGTGGTGGGGCTGCAGGCAGCCGTAGCAGATTTTCAGTTAGAATATGGGCTTTTTAATTTAAATCACATTACACAGCTAGCGAATAGGTTGCATCATTTTAATCAGCCAGCACATCTGCAGAAGGTGCAAGTTTCCAGGAGCCTGAGCGCAAGAATGATGGTATAAATCACGGCGAAGGCAAATTCTTGACATCACCTTCATTTCTGAATTTGATCCTCTGATTTAGCAGCGCAACGCTGGCTTTCTGGCACCCGTTTTGCCTGGCTGTTTGCTATTTAATAGGTACAAGGCTTGTCAGACATCTCCACACATCCGATGTCCTGGCGTTTCAAAAATCCCTGTGGTTGTTTTTTTTTTGAAGAGGCTTGGATTAATCACGAATTTTGGCCCCAATCTGCGCGGGGCTGTCTCCCTGGAAAGGCTCCGCACCTCTGCAAAGCCATTCGGGATACACGTGCTGCGTGAGTTCAGCCCGGTGAGATCTCATCCGTTTCATCCCAGAAAATAGCTAGGGGGAAAACCTACCAGGTCCCACGGTGGCCATGCCTTTGGGACGAGTGAAGTTTATTCCCCACCGATTTTTATTTAGGTGAGTTTTAAATAACTCAAACGCTTCCCTGGGGGAACCATCCCACAGCCGAACAGATTTCAGCACTAAGCAGTTTTTCCCGGTGTTCAGCCTAAATTTTCTTTTGCTCTGTTTTATCCCATTACTCTTTCGCTATAAAATTTCGCAGGCAATTTAAATACGAAGTAGCTGTGGAATAGATTTTGGGATGCAGATCATCATTTGATGAGGGTGTGATTGTGCACGGTAAGAAACTGCAAGCCTGGGGAGGAGGCGGGGGTGACGCTGAGCTGCCGGAGAACCGAGTAGATTGGGGGTGATGCCGGGTCTTACCAAAGGGCGTCCAATAACTTCTTTTTTGCCTTGTCCCTTTAGGATGAAGCAGGTGGGGGTGATCACCCCGCAAATTGCATTCTCATTTTAAATCAGGTTTCAAGGGAGGTGGAAGATGGAGGAGATGGTAGCTCAGAGACCAGAGTACAGACGTAGCGACGGTGTGGGAAGGGGACAGCGTGGTGCACGGGCAGGGGGAGCACTCGTGAGCGTGCACGGGGCACGAGGCAACTCCTGGGCCCCCAAAATAGGAAGGACGCGGGAATTAAGTGATGCCCTTTCTCCTCCCGCAGGCCCCCCACCCCTGGTGGTAGGCAGGGGCTCTGGGGGACCACCGGGTCTGCGGGCTGCTGGAGACCCCCGCATCCCTCCCGGGAAGGGAGACTGGCGCAGTGTTACCCTCGCGGGTGCCGGGGAGGGAGCCCTGCGTGGGAGCCGAGTCCCCCGAAACTGGTGACACCCGCAGCCATTTCAGAGCAGCGCGGGCCGAGTCCCGCATCGCCTCTTCTGCACCCAGGGCCGCACCGCACCGCGCCTGCGGCTCGCTCCGCTCCCCCGCGGCTCTGGCTGGCCCTCCCGAAGGAGAACGCCTGGGGGCCACGCCGCGTGCGTAGTTGCGTGCCCCCCCCCCCCCACGCCCGTGTGCGCGTACGTGCCCTTGGCACGGGATCATATAGCGCTGCTTCCCCTGACGTATGGCACGGGAATCCTCCGGACAGCTGGGAGAGCCCTCTGATCCCTCTCTGCCGTGGGAGAACTCTCTGAACTCCGGCCAGCGTGGCTAGCAGGTGCGCCCGAGCCCCGCGCGCTCGCTGCGCGCGCTAGCTCCATCCACGCTCGCTCCATGTGTGCTCGCTGCGCGTCCTCACTCCATCCACCCCTGCTCCGTGTACGCTCGCTGTGCACGCTCGTTCCATCCGCGCTCGCTCCGCGCACCCGCTCCATCCACGCTCGCTCTGCGCACGCTCGCCGTGCACGCTCATTCCACCTGCGCTCGCTCCGTGCGCGCTTGCTGTGCGTGCTCATTCCATCCGCGCTCGCTCCGTGCGCGCTCGCTCCATCCGCGCTCGCTCTGTGCGCCCTCGCTCTGTGTGCTCATTCCATCCGCGCTCCCTCCATCCACGCTCGCTCCACGCGCTCTCTCCGCGCGCGCTCCCTCCACACGCGCTCCCCGTGTGCGCTCGCTCGCCGTGCGGGCTCCGTGCACGCTCTCCGCGCGCTCTCTCCACGTGCGCTTGCTCTCTGTGCGCTCTCCACGCGCGCTCTCCGGGGAAGGGGCTGGGCGAGGCCGTGCCCGTGGCCAGGCGCAGCGCGTGGGGACGTCCGTGCCAGCCCCGGGAGCGTGCCGGGGAAGGAGAGGGGCAGAAAAAAGGGAAGGGAGACGTGAATCCCTGTGGCTGCCCTGGCTGACGAGCGGGCACGGGCAGGGCGGCAGCTTCCCGCTGACTTTCTCACCCGCGCCCAGCTCCTCGCGCAAGCGCAAAGCCCGGGATTTTTGGAGGAGGATGGGGTGTCGTTGTCCCCCTGCACCCGCCCCGCGACCGCTCAGAGATCCTCGCCTCGGCGTTCCGGGATAGCGTTCCCTTCCTGCTGCCGCCGGCGCTGCTCTGGATGGAGCTCGGCCCGGTTCCCCGGGGTCACTGGTGCGGCTGAGGCTGGGAACCATTTTCCAGTTAGTTTATTGGGTTTTTTAGCCAGAACCACCTGTGGAATCGCCTTGGTTCGGCACCACTGATTTCCTTACCGGGGCTGGGTGGGAAAAGCAGGATTTTGTCCCCGAGTGACTTTACTGGGCGGGTGTTCCCTGCCATAGGAGCGACTCTGGGAAGGGCCGGGAAAGGGTTTTCCCGTTCTCCCAGACCGATGCCCGCCTCTGCCAGGTGCCCCACTGCCAGGAGCGAGACCTCTCCCCTCGCCGCCGTGCCTCCCCCACCTCGCGAGCGTTTACTTTGGTGTCCCGAGACCTTCCCGTTCGTGTTCACCCAGCGCGTGGCCGTGACGTTTTGAACCCGCAACGAGGTGGCACCGGGTGACTTTCGGATGCTCCTCGGTGGCTCTGCCTGTCCGCGGCGCTCGCCCAGTTCCCCTCATCCCTGGGATCCCAAACTGGTCTCCGCTGGTTCTGGCCAAGGGGCTCCGATCCCCAGGCCATCCCGAAACGATCCTGCCTCCTTCTCCCTCCGCCCGTCGGGGCGGTTTGGGCACAGGGGACGCAGGGGAAGAGCATCCTCCTCCTGAAGGATTCCCGGGCTCTGGATCCCCACCTGAGCCTGTGCCGGGAGAGCCGGCATCGCCATGGCAACCGGTCCTGATGTCATGGGCAGGGATGATGGGCAGGGACTGGGAGCGATGGGCAGGGACTGCTTCCAGCACTGGGGCCCAGGCCAGCCGGGGCAGGTCGTCCTCTCAACCCTCCCTCCAAAAAATGAACAGAATCCTGGTTTTTCTTTTTTTTTTTCCTCCTTCCTCAAGGATCGTCATCGCTTCTGAATTAGGGTGTCATCAGAGGAGCGCGACCCCCCGCCGCGTGCCTGCGCCCCGGGACCCTCGGCGCTGCTCCCCGCCTGGGGATTTTATTTTAAAAGGCAGAAACCTGACAAATCGCCGCCCCGATTTGACGGCGGGGTTTTGCCGTGTAAGGTGCCGGAGGAGAAAGGCGGAAACAGAGAAATAAAAAAAGTAACGGAGAGAAATGTGTCTCGGGGTGTTGCAAAACGAGGGCGTTCGATGCTTTTGCAGCCGAAAGCGAACTGACTCCAGAGGGTTTTTTTTTTTTTTTAATTTTTGCAATAGAACGCGAACTGACTTGAGCTTTAATTTACATTTTCTTGATAGAAAGAGGGCTGACCCTGGAGTATTTTTGTTTATTTTTGTAATAGAAAGTGAAGTGACTCCAGAGTTGTTTGTTTTTAAATTTTCTTAACACAAATGAAACTGACTCCAAAGGGCCGGTTGTTTTATTTTTGCAATATATACCAAACTAACTCCAACATTGTTTTCTTTTTTTTAAAATTTCATTAATAGAAATTGAACTAACTTGGGGGTGGTGTTGGTGTTATTATTTTTGTAATAGAAAGTGAACTGACTTCAGAGGCTTTTAAAAAATTTCCTTAGTAGAAAGTGAACTGATTCCAGAGTTTGTTCCCCCTTGTCCCCCAATTCCAAGAAACCTCC
>JAVJGG010000039.1:23174921-23192127 GCA_035590195.1 Aviceda cuculoides
CGAATGGTTTCATTCCACAAGGACGGGGAGCGGGTGACAGATACAAGAGCGGTGGGAGAATTGCTTCCAGATGCTGCCTCCCCTCGTCGCCGGAGCTGTGTGTGTTCCAGCACCCTGCCAGCTCCAGTGAGCAAAACCAGGGAGTCAGCCCAAAAAACGGGGCTGACCCGAGCGGTTTCAAACAGCTCAGACTGCCATGGCTCTCGATTTCACCGCATCTTCTGGCAGCCGGAGCGGTCCTGTGTGGATGTGGGAGCGGGCCAGCTCGTGAGCTGTGGCTCTTGGGGTTCTGCGAGCCCCCGAGCTGGGGCTTTATGAGAAAAGCTGAGTGCTGCCGGCCTGGGGATGCAATCCGGAATTGGCAGCGCCGGCCACGTTGTGCGCGGCAGGCGGCTTTCCGGGATCCGTGCCGGAGGAGGCTGCCTCCGCTGCGCCCGGCTTCCCCGCGGCTCGGGATGCTTTTGCCGTAAACACCGTGTTTTTTGGCATCCGGGCTTTCTTGCAGGGAGCATCGTTGCTAGCAATAGATTAATGATTATTTATTGGTTCTTAATGCCAAATAATGTAAACATCTGGCTAACGCAGCGCACATGTTGCTCGCGCAAATGAGACATCTCCGAGTGTTTGGCGTTGGGTTTTCGCGCTTTATGAATTAGAAGGCGGCAAATGGTGGGTTGTTTTGATAAACTCCCCTGAAGGTAGAGATTCTTGAAGGGCTTCGCTGCTGACCTTCTTGTTAATTACTGCTCTGCAGCGCCGGGAGGACCAGCTGAAAGGGAGTAATGAAGCGTTGTCATCCGGCGCGCTCGGCCCGGCCAGGGCCCCGTGAGGAAAACACCTCCTCCCTTTTGCACTGGGGATGCGTGCCTCTCTCTGCATATTTATCGAGCTGGTTCCCCGTGCCTGGTAGATCGGAGCCTCAGCTCATAAGACCTATTTTAAGGTTACGGTTCTGACCTTGGTTTACACCGGTAATGGGTGTCGATGCAGGATTTTTCCCAAGGTAACTGCTACAGAGGTGAATCTAGCTGATGGTGAAGGTGCTGGCCAGGAAAAGGGAGCAAAATGGCTTGCCGGCATGTTGCTTGCTGATGGACATGAGTTTTACTTCCCCGTAATTTCCCCTGCTTTTAGCCCCAGACAAAGCTTGGTGGGAAGGAGAAAGGAAAATGTGAACGGAGGAAAACTTACTACTCCTGTGATTCCTGTAGTGCTTCTGAAGGTGAGAGTTGAGTCACTTTGCTTGGTACTAGCTCAGCAATTCCACCTCGTCCCCAGAGAGTGTCTGAAGTCACGCAGGGAGAAATAATGCTTGGGGTTAAAAATAGACGCTGACAATAGGAAGGGCGGACTGGAAAAGCTCCATGTCAGGGGAGGTGGACGGAGCCCAGTGAAAGGCATCAGGATTACGCTGCACTGCTAGAGCTGGGCTTTAATGGGTTAGTCCGAAATTAAACCTCATTTGCACTTGCCATAACCTGGAGCGGATTTCACTCTTGGGCTTGGGTGTCAATCAGTCAACCCGGAGCAAGTGCCTCTGTTTTTAAGGGTCTTGCAAAAGTTTGTTAGCAAGGATGCAGTGCTGTTGGGGCCAGGGCTGGGAGAAGGCGGCAGCTCATTCAATCCTAATTGTTGGAGGAGGGCAGGTGGGACACGGCTTTGGCAGAGGAGAGCCTGGCACGGGATGGAAATGTTCCAGCTCCTCTGGCATTTTTTTAGGACTGATTTGGAGAGGGAGGGACTTAAACTCGGTCTACCAACTGGGATGCGCAGTTTTGCTGTGCCCAAAGCGCTTTTGTTGAGCTGTCCCAGTGCCACCAGTAGCCACCTTGCTGGGAGCGGGGTGTGCAGGGTGCCGAGGGGAGGGTGCTGAGCAGTGCAGGACTGCAAATTCTGCAACCCTTGCCCGAGGCTTTTGTTAAAGCTCATTAAAACCATCTGTAGTTACCGGAGCCTGACCAGAAAGCCGGGGCGGCAGCGGAGGCTGGGGCAGCCCCAGTCCCTGTCCCCTGTCCCCATGGTGGGGACTGGCCAGCGCCGTCCCCTCGGGGCAGCCGCCAAGCAGCGGGTGGGAGGAGAGGGGGGGGTCACAGCTCCTGCTGGAGCAGGACCAGGAGCGATTCCGGCTTCTCCCTTAGTTTAAAGCTTTTTTCATTCTCTCCTGTTTCTTTCACTCTGGCAGCCCGTTCGGCCCTCTCCACCGCGCGAGATGCTGCGAGTACAATAGGGCTGCGAGGTGGGGCGGGAGGGTGGAAGGAGATGAAAGGGGAAAAGTAAAATTGAAGCATGTTGGAAGGGCATTTTGATGTAAATGGGACTTTTTGATAGACTTTGAGAGACACCGGCAGAAAGGGCACTGGCCCCCTTCAGCATGCTGAGCTCCGGGCTCGGCTCTTTCATTTGCTCGGGAAAAGGGCATTTTTTTCATCTGTGTTGGGTGCACCCACGATTCATACTGGTCCTCTCCATCCCCATAACCACCCGTGTCCTGGCATGGGGCAGCCCCGTGGGCACATCGTCACGAAATCTGATGAACTGGAGAGTCCTGTTCAAAATGTGAAAGTAGTGGCTGAGGCTTGGGAAAGGGAGGTGGCTTCTTGTAACCCAAGCAGGCAAACCATGGGTGGCCGGGAGGGCACGGCTCTATCCCACCTTCCTCCCCCCTGGCAGCTCCCGCAAAACTTTCCCCTCCCCGGGGAGGGCGCGCGTTTGATCCGCTCTCGTCCTTTTGATCCCAGCCCTCGTCCTTGGCACCGTCTCGGCAGCTCTCCTGCGTTCGTGGAGATGTGGCCTCGCCGTGAGTCATCCTCCTTCCTTTCTGCTGCTTTTTTTATTTTTCCCTTTTCCTTCTCCTAAGAGAACACTTATTAAAAGGAAGCAGCATATTCATCCAGGAAACAAGAGCACAATAAACGCACGGCATTTATAGTTTAGAAGGCGTCTCCGTCGTGGTTACGACAAGCTGGGGGCGAGAGGCAGCTGCCGGCGGTGGGGGGCCGGGGATGCTCCCCGTACGCATCGGACTTGGGGTCCCTGGTCCTGCCCGTCGGCAGGGACCCCTCGTGGGGGGGTCACCGGTCTCCTGTCGCCTTCCCACGTGCTCGTGTGCTTCTGCTTGGCAGCTACTGACCCTGCCAAGGCGAGAGGAGAAGAAATGAGGACAGAGCCGCTCCCTGGAGAGAAGTCTGACAGGTCGGGGGGCTGGGAGGGGAGAAGCTGGAAGGTCGGTCGGAGCTGGCGTCCGCGTCCCCGTGCCGTCGCAGGCGATGGGTAGCCCAGGAGGAGACCTGTCACTTCTCATCTCCGTGTCGTCGGCTGAGCCCCTGGCTGGGCCTGTGTCCTCCTGCACCTCCCCGCTGCTGTGTTCATCTTCCTTGAGTAGTTAGTTGTCTTGCGCACCGAGCTGTTGGCAGTCTGAAAATTTACTGCCGGTATTAAAACCATCAAAAAACCTGAACTGTTAGTCGGTGAAAATGGCAAGGCAATTGCAGGGAAACTTGTTTCTTCCTCTGACAAACTTCTGAATCAGTCCTTTAATCTCTAATCTAGGTTTATGGTCATCTTTATTGAAATGCTGGGCTCTGTGAAGAGTTGACATGTATGACCATCATAAACCAGGAGTTATGGGAGCCCAGAATTGCCTTGATGGTCCAAGTGTCTGCAGGAAGCACTTTTAAAATCCGTAATCAGGATTTATTGGCCATTGTGGCTGAAACTGTCAGTAGAAAATAAAATAATCAGCCCGGGACTTTTTTTTTTTTTTCCCTTTTTGGCATTTGACTCCTTCCACATATTCTTAAATCTTTTTGTGTCTTGCCTTTCTAACTGGGGGGCTGCGGGTGAGAGGAGGGGGATGCAGCCCTGATCGGTGCTGGGCACCCCAGGTCCCATCCCTGGCCGGGAACAGGCTCCCCGTGCCCTCCCGTCCCCTCCTCCCCATCCTGGGCAGGCTGAACATCTTCTAATCGGTGTACCACGGCGTGCAGTGTTCGTGGGCACGTCCGTGGCAGCACGGCTGCCGTGGAGGATGTGGACATGGGGGACGTGGAGCAGCATGCCTGCCTGGAGGAGGAGGCTCAGCTGGTTTTTCACCTGGGGTAGCTGGGTCCTATAAACGTTAGGTGCTTTTTGGGTTTATTTCGCTGTTGTTGAAGACGTACGTAACGGGAAACGTAAGTCGTGGGAAGGCATCTTCCTTGGGTCGGTCGGGAAGGGAGCAAAGGGGCTCCTTGTGTCCGTTGCTGGCCCGGCGCTGGGTGCGGAGGCTGTCCTCCTCCTCCTCCTCCTCGCTGTTCCGGGGAGATGGAGACTGCCAGGACCTTTACTGCTCAAACTATCAATTTCTGTTGAGTTACCACGGTACTGAGACCGGCGCGCAAGGCCAACAGCACATTTTTCGACAAGACAGGTAATCTATGCCAGCGCCGCAGAGGAGCCTGCGCTGCTCCCCGGGTGGCACGGGCGATGCTGAGCTCCGTGTTAAAGCAGCCCTCGGTGCCCTGCGCTTCTCCTTGCGAAGGACCTTGGTGTTAAATCTCCTGTTTTTTCTCTTTTGGATAAGCTAAACTGACCCGACTGAAATTTTTTTTTTTTTTTTTCTGGCCACTTTTTTTCCAGTCTTTGACTGGCATCTGTGCTTTGCAGTTGTTGCGTGTCCGATGGGGGCTGTCCAGGCTATGGATGGGCGGTGTTGCTCGTCCAGGCTATGGATGCACAGTACCGCTCTCCCTGCTGCCTGGCGTTTCCCTGCTCGTGGGTGCAGGATGCATCCCGCGGTCCCGGCATCCAGAGCCAAAACTCTGACCCAGCCCTGAGCATCTTCTTGGCCCTTCCCCATTATCTGCAGTTGCCAATTTGCTCTCCGCTAACCTGCAACCACAAGCAACACTCGACAGTGCTGGGTCCTGAGTTAGCCTGAAATAGCCTGCTCAGGTTGATAAATATCTCTGTTTCCATTTTGTTTAACAAATATCTTCTTTAATGGCAAGGTTTTTTGTTAAGCTTTCTCGTATTATCATCATGCTTAATCATGCAGGGTGACTTCTAAAAGTACTTTTTTTAAATGCCAGTTTTTATCCAGGTTTTAAAATTGAAATTCATTTTTTATCCAGAGGCAGGATATAAATGACTCTACTAAAATTAGATTAATCCTAATAAGAATGTCAGTTATCATTTCTGAATACATTAAATTTTTTTTTGAAATTTTACATGCCTCTTTAGCTATAATTGCTAGTGTAATTTCTTACATAGACATGGTGTGTCCTCACGGTTGACAGAAATACTTAATGCAATGTCGACACTGCAGTAAGTTACAAATTAGTGCGTCGCAGTCACCGCAAACATTTTGAACTTTCTCCTTAAGTTAGGAAAAAAAGAAAAAGCACCTTAAATGGGAAGCAAGGCTAAGATGCATTTAGCTCGCCGGAGTAAAGCGGGGCGGTTGGAGGCTGGAGCCCTTCAGAAGGGCCTTTCCTGAGCTGGGAGAGGGAGGCAGAAAGCGAGGGGGGAGCTGAAGGTCCCGGGGGGGGCGATTTGGGGTCCCGGCTGAGCGAGAGCAGGTTGTGGGGTTTGTGTGGAGGGGGGGGTGAGTCCCGCTCGGGTCCCAGGGGCTGCAGGGCAGGACTGGGGGGGGTTCTGCAGCATCACCCGTGCTCACTTGGGATTTTTTTAAGGCACGGTAAGCGAACCCCCGTTCCTGGTGGATGCCCCGAAACCATCGCTGCGCGCCTGCAAGGTGAGCGTCTGATCTCTGTTGGCTTCCCCGGCTCCGGTCGCTTCGAGTGTCCGTGTTCCGCGTTGGGGAGGGGGTTCGCAGCGCGCGGCCCCCCCCCCCCCCCCAGGCTGCAGCCCTCCGCGATCGTCTGCCGGCAGCCTGCAGCCTCGCAGCGCCCCGAAAGGCTGGGGCGATGCCGGGGGGGTGTCAGCACCGGAGCGGGGCAGACCCCGCTGCCATGAACTCCCTGTGGCGATAAAAGGGTGGGCAGCATCAGCCCTCTCTGGCTCCCGGCGCGGTGGCATGGCGGGGACGTGTCCCCAAGCCGGTGGCACGGCGGGGTGAGGACCGCCGCCGGGAATGCCGGAGCTAGCGGGATTTTGGGGCAAGGCTCTGGGGAATGGCGTCTGGCAGCAAAGCGGGAGGGGAGGAAGTGGTTGGGGGGAGACTTTGGTCTCTGCTGCGGCATCTCGTCAGCTTTCTTCCAGGCGCGTGGGTGGCAAGCCGGAGGTTTTCGTCTCGGGGAGGGGGGGGGGAAGGATTGTGAACGCGCCCCGTCCGCCGGCAATTGGGAACTGCCACACGTTGGGCTGGCGAGGGCGGCCAGGGAGCGAGGTGGCAGGCTGGGTGCTCTGCCCCCCTCCTCCTCCTCCTCCTTCTCCCCAGGCCCGAGGGCTGGTTTATTTTTAGGTTTAAAACCCGAGCTTTTCTTAGCGCCTTGTTAAATCTCCCACTGGGAGCAGGGGCTGTGCATCCCGGCGGGGTCTGGGGGGACATCCCTGGGGAAGGGGCCGGAGAGGAGCACCAGGTCCTGAGATCTCTGGGTCTGGCAGCATCTGTGACACCCGAGACAGCAGTGGGCTTTCTGGTTCCTCTCCTCCTCCTGTTCCCAGCAGGAGGTTGTACATTCTATTGAAGTTCAGCTGTACGTGTATCTGGCCTAAAAATAAAAGCAAGTATGAGCCAGATCTCTTTCAGCAGGAGGAGAGGTTTAAACCTGACACTCTTGTGTTGTGCTGGCCTCTCTCTCGGCCCCTCTCTCAGCTGCCGCTGTCCCCACCAGCCCTGAACTGGGTGAACTGGGAGCAGTGGAGGGGCAAGCACGGGGGAGCATGGGGTGTTCCAGCCCCTTCCAGCGGTGAAGCCTTTAGGAGGGTCCTTCTTTTTGCCGCAGCCTGTAGACATGTAGAAATCTGGGCCTTTTGCGCCTGAATGGGACCTTTCAGTGACGGGGGAATGTGGGCAGCCCCAGGAAGAGGTTTTGGGGAGAAAGGGGCAGTTTTCTCCCCGGCGGAGTCATATCCAGGAGCACGGCCTGAGGCAGAGGCTGGATTCACGCTTTCTCATGGAGCTTGCTCACCAGGCTTTGGTGGGCGCTCACAGTTGTGTGCAGAAGGAAAAGAGCGTGTGTGTGTTTGTGTGGAAATAATCTTTTGAGGTCCTATGACTCATCTTTAGCTTTTTTTCTCCCAGACCCAAACCAGACCCATCCACCCCCGTGGTGTGGGGCCGAAGGTCCCGTACAGCCAAGCGCGGCGACCATAGGGCTGACTCAGAGGTGAGGAATACTGCGTGACCTGGTTACTGGGGCAGCGGTTGCACGGCCGTAGTGGGCAGCTGTTGGGGCTGTTGTACGCAGGCACTTCGTTATAATGGGGTGGTTAAGAAGGTCTTAATAAGTTACAAGGCGGGCTGCAGTCGAGCGAGTTCCCGGTAATGACAGGAGGGCTGAGGGATGGTGATTTGCAGCTGCCTGGGAAGATGGCACTTCCAGACGGAGCCGGAATGACAGAACTCGTTTGGCCACATCTGGGAGATCAAAGGGCCCGGCAGTGAGTCAGGGCAGCGTGGGGAGGGTGACGCTGCTCCCCAGGGACCAAGGGGCTGGCAGCCGCCACCGGCACGGCTGGCGAAACCCGGGAGACCTGTTTGGTGCAGGGCAGGGCATCCCACAGCTGGGCTGTGGGTAACCATCTGCAGGGTTTTCTCCTCTCCGTGCCCAATTCCCAATGTTGGGATTAATCCTTCAAACCACAGCATCGCTTCCCCGGGGTGAGCCGAAGCCCCAGCCCTCCCGGGGATCTGCTCATAAGTGGGGTCGGTGCATGGGGGCTGTCACCCAGCCCTCGGTGGGATCTCTGGGGATGGGGATGCAAGCCCTGGCGCACCGTGGGGGGCTCCTGGGTGCCAGGGGAAGGGGCTTCCCGGGGACCTGGCTGAGGCCAAGCAGTCCCTGCTGCTGCTGCTGCTGCTCCCCAGGGCAGGCATGGGTTTTATTTTTGTGGAAGTCCTCAGAAAAACGAGTGAGGCTACTTGCCTCCTCTCCCTTGCTTCGGAGGCATCCACGTGGCTGGTGTGAAGCGGGGAGCAGAGAAGTTTGGGGACCCCTCCTGTACCCCTGGGGATGCAGCAGCAGCAACTTGCAGCGCTTGGTGTCGGCCGGCTGCGGTCCCGCGGGGAGGTGGCTGCTTTGGGGATCCCAGCTGCAAACTGGGTTTGTGGGGTGCAGGGTTACCGGGGTGTCAGGTGCAGGGAGGAAGGGGCTTCGTCTCGCCCAAAGACTAACCGCAGGCTGTAACTTCATCTCTTGGCTGTTTGCTTTCAGTTCTTCGTTTTTCCAACTGAGCTGGAAAAGTGAGAGGTGGGAAGCGGGGGGGTCTTCGGAAAACACCGGAGTTGGTGTCAGGTCTGGTGGGCTGAGCCCCCCACCCCCAGCCTTCCCCTGCGCCCCCAACCCCGCATTGTGGAGGGCTGCAGTTTGCCTCCTTTCTGTCCCGGCTGGGGATTAATCTGCATGACAATTAGCGGGGCTTGGCGGCGAGGTCTTGCTCTTGGGTTCCCTGGGCATATTCCTGCCGCTCTCGCTTTCCCTTCCAAGTGGGCGCCCAGCCGCTGCCGCGTCCCCTGCCAAAGTAATTCTTTGCTTTGGAACCGGGAGACAAAATCTCCTCCGTCTTACTTTGGAGGGGTCAGGGAAGGAGTGGGAACCCCGCTGATCCAACCTTGTTCCCTTTTAACCTGCCTCTTCGTCTCTCCCCCTCCCGGCCCCCCGTCCTCCGGATGAGCGGGGCTGCAGCCAGGGCACGAGCGTCCAAACCGGAGCACAGCCGAAAAACACACGGGGCCGAGCAGGGAACCTGATCCGCTTCCGTTGGATCATTTAATATCTGCAGCATCCAGCACTTGGGGTTTGGGGTCGTGCCGCTTCTGGTGCCGTCTGGCTTTTGCAATGCCTGCTGGGGTGCCGGGCTCTGCTCGTCACTGCTTTCCTGTTTCCCTGGGGTGTTGGTTAGGGGTTTTTTTTTGGAGGGGGGTGTGGAATGGTGGCGTGGCTGTGGCATCCAGCTGCCAACCTCTGGCCGGGCAGCCGGGGTGGAGGTGCCGCGGTGCGGGCAGGCAGGAGGTGAGCGCTCGCTGCCCTCGCCGCCGCTGCCCGCGCCTCATTGTCTCACTTCTCTCTCCGTCCCCGCGCCAATTAAAGAGCCGCGTTGCCATTCATGGCCCTTATGGTTTTGTTCAGTTGTCTGTCAGCTCTTGTCAAGCCCTGTCCCCTTCCCCTCCCCCGTTTTCAAAAACAAAACCCCTGACAAACCCCCCTTTGAATCCCCTCTGACCTCACTCCCAGCGTGGGGCCCCATTGACGGGAGATGCCGGCGGCGGCGGCGGGGAGACCGCTCCCCACGCCGCCTTTGTGGGCCGCCGGCAGCCCCCCCCCGGCCCCCGGCCTCCCCGCTTCTTGCCAGCATTAATTAGATAACTCGGCTCGTCTTTATTTCTCCGAGGGGAGGTGCGGGACGATATTACTCCAGGGAGAAAATATGGCTTTTTTCCGCTTTATTTTCTCGGCCAAGCCCTTGGTTCCATCGCTGGTGGAGTTGCTTATTGTGCTGAAAAATGATGAGTTTGCGGGAGTGCGCGCGGGGTGGGGGGGCGAACCCGGGGGACCCCCAGTGCTCCTTATTCTGCCCAAATGGCATCTGCACCCCATGCCGGCGCTGGCGGGAGCCCGGGGTCCCCGGAGCCGCACGCCACCGGCTGCGGCGAGCGCTGCTGGGGGCAGCAGCGGCCCGCGCCTGCCGGCGATGAGTTTGTGGGTGCTGCCCACAAGCCGGCGGGGGGGGTGTCCCAGCAAAGCCCCCAGCAGAGCCCCTCTCGGGGCCCGGCGGCTTTGCAGCGAGGGCGGGCAAGGGGCCAGAAGCCGGTGCCTCCCCTCCAGGGACAGCCGAACTCTGCCAGGGTCCCCCTGGCGGCATGAGCACGAGGCACTGCAGGCTGCCGGCGGTGTCCCCCAGTCCCACGCGTGAGGGGCGCGGGACCCCCCCCCCGCGGGTTTCCTTCTCCCTGGGCCGTGTTAGCGCATCCTCTGCCCACAGGTGGACGCTCGGCTTTGCAGAGGGGCTGAGGGAGGGAGGGCGGTCCGAGCGATGTGATACCCGCTGGCCATGGGTTCGGCCTGCCCTTCTTTTGGTATCTCATGGTTATGCTCTGCCGGGTGGCCTGGGGGGCCGCGTTTCAGCTTGGGAACATGCGGAAGCGTGACTGGCAAGGAGGGGAAACGATGAACGGCTGGTACTGTTGGAAGCTGTGGGAAAGGGCCCTCCTGGAGACCTCCCTGGGGAATGTTTGGGAGCGTTCAGCCACAGCTCCACTGCTGATTAACCCAAGGGGAAAAGCATGACAGGACGGGCTTAGTCTCCAAACAGAATTTAGTCAGCCATGCCAGACGTTTGCACAGAGCTGAATTCCTCCACGCCAGCCAGCGACTGTTGGGCCAGGCACAGACTGGGGCTGGCATAGCTGTGAGAGCTCCTGGGGCTGTGTTTGGAGCCCTCATCTCTGCAGGTGGCCATGTGCCATGGTCCCTGACATGCCAGTGGCCACGGAGCCTGCCTGGTGAGCCGGCTGGCTGGAAGAGCAGGCAGGCGCCTTCCCCCTGCCCTGCTGTGCAGGGTGTGCAGCCTCCGGCCGCAGCAGCACTCCCTGAGAGCTGCAGCATGGCTCTGCTCGCTGCCACCAGGGTGTCTGGGGAAGGCTGATGGGGAGCCATGGCTTCAGGCTATCCCTCAGGCCTAGGATTCACCCATCCCCCAGCAAGCCTTCTTCGGCCTTTTAGATGGTGCTCAGAGATCCAGGGAGCCACTGGGCACCTGGCTTCACTGGGGAGTGGATGGGCTTTGCGGGGGAAAGCAGAACCACACAGCGGCTGCCACCCCCCTTCCTCCTGCCAGGTTCCCTTGTTCCCAGCTGCCTGCAGCTCCCCGTGGTGTTTTACAAGGGTGGCTGGGTGCCAGCCGGCTCCTTCCTCAATGGCTCTGCTCCGCCACGCCAAGGAGCGGGATGTGCCCCCGGCACTCCTTCAATGGGCCGGATGACCCTGACTATAGTGTGGTTCCCTCCACAAGCCAGCTCCACCCAAGCCAGCTCCATCCTCTGCCAAGGACATGGTGTGAGACCACGACAAGGTGACAGGGTGCTCAGCATGGCCCCTGCCCGGGGGCTGCCATTTCTGAATGTCACAGGGAGTTCCTGTCTGCTGCTGTGCCGGGGTTAACCCTGGCTCTCTGGTAGCTGTGGGAGCCTGCACTGTGTGTCTTGAGTTTACCCAGGTCTCAGCTTGGCCCCTGGCAGATGGAAACTACCTGCTGCAGGGGTAACATTTCACCCTTGGCCGGTGGCTCCATGGCTGTCATTCAATAACTAGCCACCCAGCAACTTCGGGGCTAATTGGTGTCATTAGGCGGCAAATGTTTGTAAGAGTAAGCAAATGGGCAGCTGGAGCTGAGGAGAGGGCAGCAGCAGTGCAGGGAGGGAAGATATGCAGGGTGTGGGGAGGGAGGCAGAGGGATGGGGCTGGAGGAGGGAGCGATCACTGTGGAAAGGATCGAGCCCAGGAGGTGGCAGGGATGGGAGACCCTCAGCAGTGGCTTGGGCAGAGGGGTTTATGTCCCACCCCCCAGCCTGCCAGCTGCGAGATGTCCCGCGTCCCAAAAATGCTGCTGCCCCACGGGGCACCAAGCCCTCCCCTCTGGCAGTCTGAGAGGGGCTGGATCTTGATTGGACCCCGCTGCCCACGCCAGCCCCCAGGAGCCCTGTGGGTGCCACGGGCCCCTTGCTGAGCTGTGCCTGCCCAGCAGACAATGGGGTTTGTTTCTGCTTGCCCAACTGGAAAACACCCACGTACCCACCACCAGGCTGGAGGCACTCGGGGCTGAGGCCCTTCCCTGCCACGTCTCTGGGCTGTTTGCTCACTGGAGCTGCGAGTGCTTTGAGGGTAGCTGTGTCACCTCGTGGCATCTTGGTGTTACCAGTGAGGGGGATGCAGAGTGTTGGGAGGTGGTGGGGCCGATCTGCAGCAAGTGCCTCCGTCTCCCCTGCCTCTCCTTGCAGGTTTTCACCCAGGTCTGCTCCTCTGCTGGCAGCAAGCTCCTGCTGCCCTCAGCCCACTAGTGAAGGAATCACAGGCAGCTGTCTGACTTTATCCTGGCAGGTTGGGTCGTGCGAGGAAGCAGAGGCACAGCGGTGCACTGGAGAACTGCTTGGCTCTCTGTGAGCGGTGACGTGCCCAGCTGGATCTCCGTGTCATAGGCAGAGCTCGGAAGGGGATCGCAGCCTGCTCCTTCCCTGCCTTGTCCCAGCCAGGGTCAGGCCATCAGGTAAGCATCACCTCCGCCCCGCCACCTCTCACCCTGAAATGCAGGTCAGGGCACCGAGGTCCCAGGGGGGTCACAATCGGGAGCCCCACAAGCAACAACTGGAGAACCCCCACCCCAAAAAGGGCCTGCCAGCCAGGACCCTGCTCTGGGGTCAGCCAGGGCCAGTGAAGGAACAGCAAAACTAAAATGGTCCCTGAGCCATTCGCTGATCTCAGCAACAGGCTGAGATGCTTTGTTGACTATCAAAGCATCCAGGATCATTGCAGTCTCATTATAACTGGATTCCAAGGAGCCTGTAGTGGTTCCCCCCCGCATTGGCAAATAGGTTAATAACCTGCTGGCCCTTGACAGAGGTCCAGCATCTTCTGTGTTTCCCTCCATGTGACTGATTAAAATGCCCCTTCTCCCCCTTTCCCAACCCGGCTGTGCTCTGCTGCCTTGTCACACGTGCAGAGAATCGGATATGGCTGCTAATCTGCTTGCCACCCCACTCCTGCCTGCCTGCTCTGCCTTTTAAACACACTGGCTCTCTGTTTCTCTGCTCCGTGGCACTGAGGGCCAGTGCAGAGGCTCTCTGAGCTGAGCCGCCCATGCCTTCCTCCGGGATGGGGTGAGCAGTGCCGGATGGAGGGAAACGCTGTCGCCATGAGTCATGCTTGCAAAGGGAAGGGCGGGTTTGCAATGGAAAGGGGAGTTGAGCAGCATGCAGCCCTCCGACCTCAGCCTTGCTGCAGACTGATGGCCTCCCCATGCCTCAGTTTCCCCTGCCCCTAGCACAAGGCACATTAGAGGGAAAGGGAAGTCTCATTGTAGAGGAGGGCTGGCGGGTTAATTAATGTACAGTTGCAAAGTGCTTGCATATCTCCAAGGAAAATGGTCGACATGGGTGCCAAGCGTAAAGGATCCTGAAAACACTAAGTGCCTGCAAATGCTGCCTAGCTCCTCAGGCCCTAGAACTCAAATATTGCCCAAGAGGCATGGAAACTATTCCTTCAGGTCATATGATGCATTACCCACAGCCTGGAATAAATCTCCCTTTTTGTTCTTGCTTTCCAAACCAGCTGTTTGTTTGCTTTCCCCTTTTGGATTTCATCGCTTTAGTTGAACCAGGGAATTGCTACAAGGGGGGGGGAAGTGGCTTTTGTGAAAGGTTTGGCAGCAAGCATCTCTGAAGGGAGAGCACTTCGCCAGTTTGTTCTGCCTGTTACAAACTAGCTTTGAGCAGAGTGTACAAACTGGGCTCCAGGTGACGGCATTGCAATGCCTGCAGTACACGTTTGTGGTTTCAGAAAGAAAACTCAAAGGGCTGGGCAGCTTAAGTCCCATCGACATGTCCTGGGGAGCATGTCCATGAGACTCATGGCCTCATGTAAAGGAGAGGCTTTGCTGGCTGCCTTCCTCTGGGAAAGCAGGACTCTGCCTTCTCCCTTTGCTCTGGGGAGCGCAGCAATCTGCCAACAGCAGCAGCGTATTTTGGCACCACTCTGCTGCTCTGGGGATGGAGAGAGTGGAAGAGCAACAAGCCCCTGGGCCCTGCTCAAGGCTGCCTTTTCTCCTTGCCCAAATTACACAGGGGGGAAACATCTAGCTTTGTGTGTCATGCTGGTGTTGTACAGTGGTGGGCCCAGTACCAGTACTGGGCAAAGCACCAGCTGTTTCTAGTTTGGAGCAGAAACTGTTTCCGCAGCTGTTTGCTTCTTCTGGGAGGCTCGTTATTATACTTGGAAAGGCAAAGACGATAACATGAGAGTCACTTGGGAGCAGAAGGCTCTGCAAAGGCAACACATCCCGTCAAGGTGAAGCAAGGTGGCTTGGCCCTTCAGCAAGGGCTTATGTCTGCGGCGCAAGAAGTGAGTTGTCACTGGCTGTGTGATTTGTCACCTTCCCTCACAGAAGAGGTGTCGTCCCTCTGAGACCATGTGCCAGAGTTGGCATCACGCAGCCCAAGGACCATGCATCACTCCAGAGGACGGACGTGCTCCCCAGGGGGCTGAAGTGCCTCTCCTGAGATGAGACCCATGGGTGAAATCTATTCTGTCCTGCACCAGCCAGGGCTGGATTTTAATGGGCACTCTCTCCCAGCCTTAGCCTTCCTCACTCCATGGTGTCTTGCTCGCTCTGGGTCTCCTGCTTGCCCCAAGGAAGGCATCATTAGAACCCATCCTGCAAGTTGATAGTGGGTGGGTACACAGGTCTGTGCAGAGAAGCAGCTGGCAGACCATACTGTACTTAGGAGCTGGAAGCTGCCTTTCTCCTTGCCTCCCCTCGGGTATATCTGCTGGCCTCCTGTCTGCCTGTGGTCACTGGTGGCTGCAACGGCTGTTCAGTGCTAATGGATTTCAAACTGCCTGTCTCCACTGAGAGACATCTCTATTGAGAGATGTTGATTCCAGTGCTTGGGAGCGGCTGTGCAGACAGGACCAGAACTGTGAATTAGAGAACATTTAATCCTGTACTTTGGGGATGGTAAGTGCTACGTGCCCAGCTGCTGAAAGCCTGGGGTTGGGCAGCGTCTACACCCACCCTGTCCTGAAGCAGAGACTTCTCAAAGGTAAATTTTGAAGTGTTTCTCCTCCCGACGAGGTCTGAGACTCTTAATGATGCCAAGAGCCTTGTCCTGGCTTCTCAAATCATAGTGGTCATTCATCTGAGCACCGCCAGTCTGGACTTTGCACTCAGGAGTCCCTGGCGGATTGGTTCCTGCAGCTTTTAGCCTGTGCTGAGGTTGGAGCTTATATAGAAAAATAAAATTGTAGTGATGTTCAAATTTCAGCTCAGTGCTGCTAAGCAGCAAGTGTGGACATCTCAAGGGGAAACACAGGACGCAAGGTGCTGTGGCATTGAGGTCCCAAGGATATGGGGGCACGTAGGGTTCTGTAGGTGACAGCGTGGCACATCTTAAAGCCAGAGAGGAGGTGACATGAGACATCCCAAAGCAGGTGACCTTACTTTTCTATTTGCCTTTTTTTTCCCCAAGTCTATTTTGAAGTGATCTTGGTTTATGTTTTTCCCTTTATGCTGAGGGGAAGGAGGGAAGGGAGAGGAGAAGAGGAGGGAGAGGGAGAGGGAGAGGAGCTCACCCAGAAGATGACCTTCCAGATCGGAAAGGCTTAGGGAAAATAGACCGAAGAAAGGCAGGCCCAGGGCTTGGATCCATCATTGGTTGGGAGATACAGCAGGAACTTAATTGGAGATGGGAGCTTTTAAATTTAATTTGATCTGAGTCTTACATTTAAGACAACAGCCTCCTGTCTTATTATCTGACAACACTGTCTGCTACTCACTTCATGTTGTTAGTGCACCCTGCTATCTGACCCCAGAAACCCATAACCACAACAAATATCTACCACCAGCGCAGAAGGAGAGACCCAGTGTCAAAGGCTGCTACTGAGCAGGACAGCAAAGAAGTCACTTCCTGAAGCTGACACTCCACAGTGTCATCATTGTGTCTCAGAAAGCACCGGTAGCTGTCTCACCCCATCCCCATTGCCTTTTTCTCGGGTTTTGGGGACTTCTTGCTTACGTGGTGATGCTTTGCAGGTCTGTCTTAAAATACAAGCTTGGTGCTTGGATTCTGCAGGGAGTTGTGTGTTAGAGATCATCTCCCTGAGAGATCACAAGGATGGGAATCTGTCAGAGCATTCGAGGGTGTTTTAACTTCTGATTTTAATTTCTAACCCAAACTGGTCACTGTCTGCAGAGAACTTGCCCAGTCTTTTTAGTAACGGAGAAAACGCTTTTGCAGTCAAAGCTGCTGCAGGGACCTCCTGGTGCCACTGCCTGCAGCCACATGGCGTAGGTGAATGGGGAGAGCGAGGAGGGCCCCGTGCTCCTGGTGGAAGCACCTTGAAACACAGAGCTACATAAAAAAAGATTTCTGCAGACCATTTAACCACCCAGCAATGAGGTTGAATTCAGGTGCACTCCCATTTGTTGGGGGACAAAGTTCCCCAAGTCCTGCTGCACCTTGGCACTTAAGCAAAACAACAGGCTTTCATCACAGTGGAGTAGATATCTGTTCTGGAGAGATAGGAGCCTGGAGACGGGCAGCCTGAAAAAAACCAGCTTAGAGTCCATGCCTGCTCTTTGGATACTGGATACATACAATACTTAGGTCCTCTGGATACAGGGAACTTGCTAAATTTCAGAAGGGTCTACACATCGCCTGCCATCCTGGGTAGCACCACCATGAACACACAGCGCAAAAACCTGTATTCAGTCCTCTTGGTAACCATATATATATGTATGTTTGGATGTGTTGGGGTGTGTGTGTGTGTTTAACACCCATAAGTGGTGACTGCCAGCGGAGAGGGGTTTTGTCCAGATTAGGATGCAGCACTGGGGACAAGTGATGGACCTAACAGACGGGGCCAGTTCCCACTCCATTTAGAGCCATAATACAATATAGAGCTCCCTTCGGAGCTGTGATATTTACTAATGTATGGGTATTAATGCAAAGCCGGAGCTGGGTGCAGCTCAGGAACGTAGAGGGGGCTTTGCTCTCCTTCCCCCAGGGCCGTGCATTGCTAAAGCAGCCGAAGCCTGGGCTGGGAGGGCCGGAGGTTTTCCCGCCGGCTGCGGGGTGTGGGGATGCGGGGAGGCGCGGAAAAGGGGGGCGGGGGGGGCAGGGGCGGGCAACCCCGGAGGGAGGGCCGGGGCCAGTAAGCGGCGCGACGTGGAAGAGCGCGGTGCAGGTGGGTTCACCCGTGGGGTGGGTACGGCTGCCCACGGAGGGTCGCGGCGCATCTTACCCGTGCTCTCCCCGATACCGGGGAGAGGGGGGGAAGCGGGGGGGGGGGGGGGCCCCCCCCCCCCCCCCCCCGCGGGCCCCGCGGGGGGG
>JAVJGG010000039.1:23192227-23210201 GCA_035590195.1 Aviceda cuculoides
TTTTTTTTTTTTTTTTTTTTTTACCCCCCCCCCAGGGTTTGGATTAATATCATTTGCTTGCATGGTTTGAGTGCAACATCTGAACGCACGGGGTGCTGCACGGAGGTGGGAAGATGGAAGAGCACATGGCTGCTCCCATCAGCGCCTGGCTTCTGCAAGGGCTGCGAGCCTTCCTCCTCCTCCTCGGGGCGGTCAGCAGCCCTCCCCTTAAGTGGTGGATGAGCATCGGGAGGCATCCTGGCCAAAGGGGACAAAGGAAAACGTCTGCCTTTTGGTGGGTGCTGCCACCCGCCTTTGGCAGGTCTCGGCCCCGGCGTGGTGGCGGGCTGGGGGTCCCAGCTCATCCCCCACCACCCATGTTTCCTCCAGCCGCAGGGGAGGCAGCGAGCATCCAGGCAGGATGCTGTGGGGGTAATTAAAGCCCCGAGACCCCCATCCCGAGGGAAGGGGTGTATCGACAGCGAGCAGGGGGCACCCAGCGGCTCGAGGGCTGGCACAGGACCCCCCCTCCGGCAAGCCCCGGCACGACAGGACCCTGCACCGGTGGTTTCCGCGGTGGCTCTGCTATCGCACGCTCTGGCCTCTGCGGGATGAAGCCCGAAGCCACCCAACCTCTGCTGGGTGTTTGTGGGTGGCTGACGGGCTGCGGTTGGGATGGGGCAGGAGGAGAGGCAGCTGGAAATGCGAACCTGCCGGTCCCTGCCGCGGGACGGGACGGCAGAGCTTTCTCGCCGGGCTCCCTGCCCAGTTGGGTGGGATGGTGTCCACCCGTGGTCAGCCAGCACTGTGGGTCTCCCACCGCCTGTCCTCCTTGGGGCCGGTGGGGAGTCCGGGGCTCGGATGCTCTCCGGGGGCCGCGTACCTTCGCCGCTCTCTAATTTCGTGGATGGCTCGAGGAGAAAGCCCTTCCCGCAGCCCTGCCGTGGGCTCCGAGTCACCAGGGCTGGCCCTGGCTGCTGGTGGCCGTGGGACCGAGGATGTCACCGGCTGCGGTGTGGCCGGCACCCTGCAGCACCCGTGCCTGCTTTCCCGAAGCCTGGCTGCTGACCTGTTTTCCGCAGCATCCTTGATGGCTGGAGCCCTCTTCTGCTTGGTTTCTTCTTGGTTGGCAATAACCTCGGTGTAACCGCTGCTGGGACCGCCTGGTCCAGAAGCCCGTGGGAGCAGAGCAGGCTCCTGAGCTTGGCGGCAGGAAAGCTGGCACAGAGGGCAGAGCAGACCTGCAGGGATCGTCAGTTTTGCCTGGTGACCTCTGCTAGTTTTTCCTCATCTGGACTTTTCATGCCGTGGCATCTGGTGCAGGGACACTAAAAGCAAAATCTGTACGGAGGGACTGCATTGCTGCTTGGTGGGTGGCTTTTCTGGCTGAAGAGCACCTCCGCTAGTGGAAACGTGCTGGGTGGTGGTAGCGGGTGGAGTTTTGAGTCAGCCCTTGCCCAGTGTTGCTCTGGGTTTCCTTTTCCCTAGAAGAGGGGTCTGAGCTGGAGGAGGGGAGATCAGACCCTTCTCCAAGCTGCAGGTTTGCAGCGGGAGCTTGGGTTCTCCTCTTGGCTTCCCATTGCGGAAAGACACTGCCGTTGTGTGTGTTTTCACAGTAAAATAGGTTCTCTCTGGTCTTTCTCCATTTGCTAAACAGGTACAACTGGGCCGTCCCCTTTTACATTTTGTCAGGGCTTGGTCTTCGGAGTTACAGCAGCGACTGGGCAACTTCTGAACAAAGCTCGAAGAGGCGTGATGGGATCTCTTCTGCTTCCCAGCTGGGGCAGGGAGCTCTGCGCTGGGTAAGCAAGGTGCTCACTCAGCCTTCAGTGATTGAAACTGGTTAGGGAGAGTTACGGTACGAAGCGTCGAATGTGAGGCTCGTGGTTACTAAACCTCTGTGTGAAGGTTGGAGTGGCCTTCTGGCATCACCAAAGCCACCGGCTTCCCTGGGGAGAGACGCTGGGAGCCGAGTCGGGGCTGGGGCTGGCTCTTGAGCGTGGACTCGCCTGCACTTTCTTGAGCATCACACCTCTTTCTGGGCAGAGGGGTGTTTTGGTTTCATTTTCCCCCTGCAGCTGGTGTTTCCTTGCCTTCCGCTCAATTTGAACCCCAGCTTGACCGTGACCTGGAGTCGGTCACGGTGCAGAGTTTACTGGGGCTTGAGCATCTTTTAACTTCATCTCAAAAAATGGCATCCCTGGCACTCGGGGGGGTCACTTTTGGGTGGGTGGGTGTTTTTACCAGCCTGTGATGAGCCTTACAGCTGATATTAAAGCAACAAAGGGGTTTTGGGGAGCAGCAGAGTTAGAAAATGGCATCCTCGTGCTGGGGGGGGGGTGGTGTCAGGGTGCGGGTTGCCATGGCGACCCGTTTATGCCTCACTGATGCGTCGTGTAAATCCGTTTGGAAACGAGAAGCGCCTTTTGTCTTTGGGAGGGTTGAATGGGCCTCATTAAACCCGAGATGTGGAAAAAGGGCCTTAGAGTGCGTCTGGGAGGGGAACGGGACGGGACGGCCCTGTGGGGCGGCCGCAGGGGCTCAGCGGAGGCAGTTCCCCCTGCCCGGGGATGGCGAGATGCTGGGGGGGCTGGAAGGTGCCTTTGTGAATAGCTGAAAAGTATCTCTTTGAGCAGTGGAGGTCGAAGGAGTGAAGGAGGTATGAGGCTGTTTTCGGGAAGAGTTACCTGGAATTGCTGGGTTCTGTGCTGACCGCCTCAGCTCCGAAAGGATGCAGCAGAAATAGAAGAGGTCTGCAGAAGGGCAATGAAAATAATTATGCATAGATTAGCGGGGGGCGGGGAGGGGGGGAAGATCGAAGGCTCTTTTTAGAGGAGACTTAATAATAGAAGAGCACATAAAAGAAGTGGGATCTAAAAGTGTGGGGATTTGCGCGCTCCTATTTACCCTCTCTTGCGGTGACGAATAATTCGACTGAACAAGCGAGAAAGCGACAGATACAGATGGGAGGCAGAGGAGAGCGGGGAACCTTTTTATGCAAGTTGTAATTAACTTCCTTCCGTGGGGTATCTTTGTTCCCAAGAATTTAACGAGAGTCAAAAAGGAGAAAGGGTCCTGTGCCACCGGGTGCTGGCACTGCTCCGGGAAAGGGCTGTGGATGCTGCTGTTGTACTGGGATGAGGTGGGCCATTGGGTTAAGTATGCAATTCCTCCGTTTTAATTGTCCTCGGCTCTTGAGAGGTGAAGTGAGTTGGGTGGTGGGTTGTGGTGTCCCGCAGGGCTGGCCGGGGACCCCCACTGATGTGCCAGTGTCTGGGGGCAGCCCAGCCCTGCCTGGGCTATCGCTGGGAAAACCGACCCCACGAAACGGGATATCCGATGCTCACGGTTCAAGCTCGCAGGGGACCGTGGTGTTGTCCCTGTCCCACAACGCTGTTTGACTTCAGCCACAGTGCTGTGAAGGCACAGCCCAAGTAAGGTCCCAGTATTTGCTACCAACCCCTTGATGTCTCTTGCTTGCTGAAAATACGGGTTTTGGCAAACGCAGAGGTGGCTGTGTGTCACCGGAGCAGCTTGGGAACGATGGCCGCAGCGTGAGCCCTGGAGGGACCCCTCCGATGGCTGGAGCATGACCTGGCTCTGTGGCAGTGGGGGGTCTGGAGAACTCTTACAGGGACAGGACCGATTTCTTCTAGGTGGTGGCCAAGTGTCCTGGGCAGAGATAGTCCCCTGAACCTGGGCAGCTGCTGTGAAACGATGGTGCCGTGTTCTAGAAAAGCGAGTAAGAATGAGGCAGAGAGAGGCAGGTGTTTAATTTTATGTGCCGTTGGGCACTGCTGAAGCTCTTGCAGGTTTCAGAAGTGTTTTCCAGGAGAACACACCCAGTTTGTACATGGAGTTTTGGCTTTTTTTTACTGGTTCTCTTTACCTTGCGGAGCTGCCGGCTGTTTCCCGTCCCTTTTCTGGGGTGGTTCCCAGCTGGTGTGAGCTGCGGTGGCCCGTGGGAGCCGTGGTCCTGCTGGGACGACCCATATGCTCTGTTGATATGGATTGCTGTGCCAATGTGGCCTTCGGCTGCCCAGGCACCAGGAAGACACACAGCTCCTGCATACTAGAAAATGCCATGTGCACCTCGCTTATCGCTGCCCTCCTCTCGCTCTGCCGGGCATCGGCAGCCTTCCTGCAGCCTTCACTGCCAGAAGTAGATGTCCTCCTTGTAAGATACAGTTATTTTTGGATTTCTTTGAAGAAAACAGCATTTAGCATATGTCATCTTTTATGTGTGTCAGCATTAATGCTTTAGAGCATCTTTTCCAAGAAGGAGATTGTTGTTAAATGTTGTTCTGTTTTCTGCAAAGCATGAAATAAGGTGAGGTGCATCATGTTTCTTGGACATGGGGAAAGGCAGTGCTGCCCCAAAGGTTTTGTAGTTCATGTGGTGCAAGGAGTGCCTGGGCTCGGAGGGTGAGCGGTTGTTGGAAGTATGTCAACCCATTCTTTTAAAAAAATTATATTTTCAAGCAATTTACCAGTCATGTTCTCCCTAAGGAAGAGCTGAAGGACTGCGAGCATGTTTGTAAAGGTGCCGGATACCTTATCTGCAGGACGCTTGTGTTTGCAGCTATCGCTGTGAACGTGTTAGCTTGTCCACGTTTAACCGTGACCCAGTCTGCTAGCCTGTGCATGCCCATGCGGAGAAGAGGAGCCGGCATGGTACGTGTGTGTGTGTGGAGGAGGGAGGTACCATGCCCAACACGAGTCCTGAGCTTGCTCCGACCAAACTTGCGTGGTTTTCCTTCTTACCCCTGTGTTCCTGGGCTCGTTGAGCCGCCAGCAGCAGTGGGATGGAGCAGCTCATCCCTGTGCGATGCCCAGTGGGGTCTGCCGGTTTCAGGAACCCCGGTGCTGCCGGAGGTCCTTGGCGTGGCTGGCGCCCTGTGGGCCAGCTGGGGAAGCCATGGGCTTGTGATTTGGCAGGCGGTTTGCCGGGAGCCCCGCCACCCCCCAGCGTGGCTGCTGCTCCTTGAAGCCGAGGTGTGAGCTTCTCGGCTGCCGGTGGAAGGACAGCATCTCTCTGCCTGCGGTTGCACCAGGAATGCCGGTCACCCTCGGTGTGCCCGGCCGTGCCGGGGTTGAACCGAAGGAGCAGCCGGCACCGCGGGGCTGGTCCGTGCTCACCGGGGGGAATGCGCCGGTGCCACGGTGTGGCTTGACCTCCTGCCTAGGCACAGCCCGGGGACACCAGGGCTGTGATCCTTCCCTGAACCCTGGGCAGCCCTCCCATGTATTTGGAGGGATTAGCATCTCTTATTGCCCCATTCCTCTTCCTCTCCCTGCCAACCGCCTCTGCCATGCCAGGGCGGCCGCCTCTGACGCTGGGCACTGGCCGAGTCCATGGCCCTTCCAGCAGGTCCCACTTGTAGCCCCCAGGTCACTCCATCAGGTCCCACTGAAGGTTTTTGGACCCCTGAGGGGAGACTAACCCTCCCTAGTGGTGAGGGGGGGGGGCTGGCTGGTCTGCAGGGGCTTGGGGGTCCCCGTCAGCGGCCCCCCAACGCAGGGCAGGGGAGAGGCTGCTCTTTAATCCCATCTCTCTGCTCTGGCATCCCGGCATCCCGCTGCCAACAGAGCTCCCCTTGTTTACCCAACTCGGAGGAATCGGTTTACAAGGCTCACAAATACCCTTTTCACCTTTCCCATCAGAAAACACCTCCCGAAACAATGAGGAAATTGGATGCCGCCACCTGATCGCTCCCAAGGAACCTGCGGAGCCGGGAGCTGTGGGGGCCGGGGATGTGGCGGCAGGGACGCCTGCCCGGGATGCTCCTCGGCAGCCGGCACGGCTCTGCGGGTGGGCAGCTGCAGGTGCCACCACCCAAAAATCATATTGAGGGGCTTTAGGTGATGAAGCTACTGATAATGGGAGTGGAGGCCAGTGCTCCCCCCCGGCATGCTCTGCTCAACTGGGTGCAGTTTGCAGCACTGGCAAAAAAAATTTCTTTTTTTTTTTTAAGCTTTAATGGCTGTTGTTAGTCTTTCCCACCACCTTTGGCATCAGGAGAAAGGATGCTGAGATGTTATCTGTGAGCTGAGCAGCCATCCTCTTCCCAAGTGGTGGGAGAGGTGGAGGAGAGCGGTCGGGGGGGGGAAGGTGCACGCGTGGGGGGACCCCACTGGGTGCCGTGGGTGGTTGGGGTGCCGGGTGCTCACGGGCTTCCATGGCAGGGCTCCTGCACGTGCTGTGCAGGATTTGCCCCAGAAGCACTGGGCGCTTGCCAGTGGGGCACTGGTTGCGGGTCCGTCGTCCCCTTCCCGTTGCACGGGGCGTGCTGAGCCTGGGCTTGCAGAGCAGATCGTGGGCAGGGGTCCGCTCGTGTCCCAGGAACGGGGTCGGAAACTTTTGGGCTTTTGGGAGGTTACGGCTCTGAGCAGCAGCTGTCTTCCCTCTCGGTTCCCTGCTGCTCTGCTGGACCCAAACTCGAGTTGTCTAATAGAGAGCATGTCTGGGGTCGTGTCCCAGAGCATGTTATTATGCAGGTGTCAATCTTAGTTCCAGCGTTAAGGTTGAGTTGAATTTTAATTTTTCTTTTTTTCCCTCCCCACTTCAAAACGGGGAAATCAAACCGTAAGATATGGAGGATACAGCATGTGCTCTGAGGGCACAATGAATTTCTCTATTAATTTAAAAGGAGATCTGTTCATTCTTCCCAGTTAAGATAAATTTGAAGATGTGTCCTTGTAAAGACAAGTCAAGAGTGTAATTCTTTTTTGCCTTCAACGGTCCTTCTGAAGTAAAATTTCTCATACCCAGAACTTGCTGTAATACTGCGTACAGGCAGCTTGTGACAATTTTTGGACACTTTTTTCTCTACTGTTCTTGTGATAAATGTTGCTTTTCACCTTCTGTATTTTAAAGGAGAATTTCCTGGAGAACTGGCCTCTTGCATGATGGGAGCCGTTGTCAGTCTTGCCTAGCATGGCCCTCATAAGCCATTGCTTGCGACAAAGCAAAATTTTGTTGGGGGGGAAAGTCTCGGTGTGTGGCTAAGAGCTCAAAGAGCCGTGAGAGGGTTTTTGAAGGCATAGGCTTCGGGGGTTTATCGTCACTGCTCGTGCTGCCCGGTTTCTCAGCTGGGAAACAGCCCTGCTTTTAGAGAAGAGAGGGAGGACGCTAAGGGGGAAATGGCGGAGAAAAAAAATCCGGGAACTCGGAGGACAAAGGGGAAAATGTGTGCGTGCAGGCAGGAATGCAGCTGGCAGGGAGCAGCGGTCGGAGGGAGCACCCACAAAAGTGCTGCCTGCTTTGGCTGGTAGCTCTGTGGTGCTCAGTGCTCCTGTAGGAGATCTGGAAAATGTTCCTGGGCTAATTCCCAGGCAGAAGCTGGGTGCTTCTGAAGCTGAGACTGAGCGTTCGCAGAAGAAATCGGGCTCGTCATTTTATCCTCGAAACAAATAAAACAAACGTAGCCCTTCTTTCTGAGTTTTCTGGGAGGAAGAAGTGCCAGCAGGCTGTGGTGCTGGGACCTTCTCAGCTCCCTTGTCTGCTTTATGGTTAAAAATCGGCTCGACCTGATCCCAGACGGCCGTGCCGTCAGCGCAGGCTGGCGTGGCGTGGACCGGCCGGTTTGCAGGTTTTGGCCGAGGAGGTGCGATAGGTCCCCCTGGTATGGAGATGGGGGACGGATAGCAGCCTTCTCCTCCCGCTCCGGCGTTGCAAGACATCTGCTCGACTTGTTTGTGGCTTCCTCTTTGGCATCTTCTGGGCAGGAGGGAGCTGGCAGGGGCCGGAGAGGAGGGAATTTGAGTCACTTCTGAGTCCTGTGCCAGAAAGCCTCTGACTCAGCCCAACGGTGGAGAAACGAGTGTGGGATCCAGCTGCCTCTCGGGGTGGGAACCCGTGAGCCAGCGTGCAAGTGTTCACTTGCGCTGCATGTCTGCGGCCGGCGCGGGGCGGGGGCTCCTTTGCATCTCCTGCTGCACGGCTCCCGGGATTGCGTCAGGGCTGCGGCTGCGGGTGGGGGAAGCCTTTATCGCTGCCGAGGCTTTGGAAGCGGCCTGCTGGCCGGGGGCCAGCTGACCTGCTCGGTAACGTTCGGGCGAAGCGCGGCTCACCTGCCGGCAGCGCCGGGGACGGAGCCGGGCTCCGCCGTGCCCATCCCACCTGCACGCACGGGCCGTTTGGGAGTTAAGTTTCCTGCTCTTGGCGCGAGGCTGTCGCCTTCGCCTTCTTCCAGGAGTCGTGACTTTTTGTAAAACGGAGTTGCTCCCCGCGAGCTCGCACGGCCAAGGCGCAGCCGCTCTAGCGGTGGTGCCGGCGTTGGGATGATCCCAACTGTCCCGTCCGTGTCCCCCCCCCCATGGCCACGGTGCTTCTCCGGGGACCGCTGGAGCTGGCGCGGTCGAGGCTGTGCCACGGCTCGGCGGGGAGGATGGGGCAGATAACCGGTCTGAACTCAGCTCCCACCTTCGGAGCAGCGTGGGTGAAGGGGACGGTACCCCCGTCCCTGTGCCTCGCCTCCTCTCCTGGGGCTGCGCGAGGCCAAGCACTCGGGCTGCGACCTGGCAGAGAGGTGCAGCTGATGTCTGTCTGTCTGTCCTGGCCCATCCCTCCCGCTGTTACAGCTGGCACCGAGCTCCGGAGCCCTTGCCAAGGGCATCGGGGTATGCGTGGGCTCCGGCTCCGGCTCCGCCTGCCTCCTCCCAGCCCGGCCAGTCGGCGTGCAGATCTACTGGGGCTCCTGCAGCCGGAGGCCTGGAGCCTGGGCTGCTCAGGCGCTGGTTTCAGCTCCGTGGCTTCTTGCTAAGACTTGTACCAGAGCCACGGAGCAGGTTGGTCTTGTGTGTTTGATCTTCCTTCCGTGGTGCCTGCAGCCCCAGCCGGTGCAGCTGGCTGGAGGGGGGGGGAGAAGGTGTCCCGTCCCCTCATCTGACTGCTGGGGTGGGATGGGACAGAGACTCGCCGTGTCCGAGAGCAGGAAGGGAAAGCTGTGGACGTGCAGCCTGCTGAAGCACACGCTTCGGTTTTTGCCATGCCCACATTACGCGAGGGAGTCGCGGCAGAGATAACTTTGCAGGAACATCCATTCCCACCTTATCTTCCATCAAGAACGCGTTACGTTGCTTACATCAAAGTAGATGATCTGCTGCTTCCCTCCTTGTTGCCCTAATCCTCTACTTCACGCTTAAAAAAAATGTAGTCAGAGTATTGCTCCACAATAATGAAATCTGAATGCTAATTATCAGCATATTGCCTTCCTTCCCTTCGCAATGCCCTGCCTTCCAGCCCCAAATAGCTTTCCTCCCTCCTCGCTCCTCTCCATCCGGTCCTCCCACGCTCCTGGGCACGCCGTTGAGCCTGGCCTGGTAGAAGTTGTCCTGCAGGATGCTTCCCTCCCTTCCATTTAAGGACAGGAATTCCTCGGGGAGCCGGGGCGTGGAAGGGATCCCTCCCTGCACCCCATTGTCAGGACTTCTCCCCGTGCCTAATTATCGCCTGTCCCTGCAGGAAGCTCCTTGCCTGGCCGTCGGGCAGAGCCGCGGCGTCTCCAGCCCGCCCGCTCCGCAGCCCTTTGTGGGAAGACTCCATTCCCTCTTGGGTGCCAGGCTGGGGTCTGGGAAGGGTGCTCAGCCTTGTGGCAGCAGGAGGGCTGGGGAGCGGGAATGAACCGAGCGAGCCCCTCTTTTTTTTGGTGGGAGCCTACGCCGGCTCCTTGCACGTGCAGTGACGGCGAAGGAAGAGGAGAGCTGCATTCTGGTGTCAAAAAACATCTTGCGGAGGCAAAGCCGCAGAGTTTAAGCACAAAATAAGGGGTGTGAAAGCAGGGCTCTGTGGGGGGTGGGACGGGCTGGTGTGGCCCCCCCTTGCCTGCGTGTGGCTAACCTCTCGCCCTCCTCTCTTCCAGATTCATGACTGGGAAGGGGCTGGTCATCTACCCGGAGATTGGGGATAAACTGGACATTATCTGCCCCAAGGCGGAGCCGTCCAAGCCTTACGAGTACTACAAGCTGTACCTGGTGAAGAAGGACCAGGCAGATGCCTGCAGCACCGTCATGGACCCCAACGTGCTGGTGACGTGCAACCGGCCCGAGCAGGAGATCCGCTTCACCATCAAGTTTCAGGAGTTCAGCCCCAACTACATGGGCCTGGAGTTCAAGCGGCAGCAGGATTACTTCATCACATGTGAGTTGCCCTCCTCTTCCTCGCCGCCGTCCCTGGCTCAGGGGGGGCGGCGGGGGCCTGGAGAGTGTCGCCAGGCGCTTGTTCGCGGCTTGGCCGGTGCAAAGAGCTGACACGTATGGAAAATATTTCCCCGCTGGATGAGAGAAGGGGGAGGAATGTGTCACCGGCCTGTATCTGGCTGCTGTGCTGTGTCCCCTGCCCTGCCCGCAGCCGGGAGCAGGAGCACGAGCATGTCCCCCAGCCGGGGTCAGCCCTGGCAAGGAGGGGCAGCACGTCTGGAGCACCATCACGCCCGGAGCTTATTTTTTGCTGCCGTCTTTGCTGGAGGTGTTGCAGGGCATTTCTTGTAGGGCTTTGCCTTGGGGCTGGGAAGCTTCGGGAGGAATGGTGACGGAGGAGATGCTCGTCCTCCATCCTGGGTGCTGCCACCGAGAGCAGCCCCGGCAGCGGGAAGCTGCCGGTGGTGCCCAGGGCTTGCTGTGGTCTAAATGGCAGTAAAATTCCGCATAGTGGCCTGTTCCTCTTATTTCTTGGTATAACGTGATTTTATGGAGGGGAGAGGGAAAGAGGGCTGAATTTTCTTGAAGCCCATGGTCTGTGCGTGTAGGAGACCATTGCACAGAGATGGATCTGCCTGTGCCGGCTCTGGCAGGATGAAGTGAAGATTCCAGGGAGCTCGTCCATCCCTCAGCAGCCGGTCTGGCAGCGCTGGGCTCGGCAACGCCTGCCAGCTCGCTCTTCCCCTGCCCATCTTCTCCTCAACCTCACCAGTTTCGCATGTGAACCCGCGGCAGAGCAAAGGGCACGGTGTCCGTGCGGCTCATCCCTCCCCTCGTGTGCCGCGGGCTCGCCGGCGAGCGGCCCGGCGCAGGGGTCAGCTGTACCTGCGTGGGAGGTGAGCGCCGAGCCGTGGGAGCTGGCGCTTTCCAGTCGGTAAACAATGTATTTTTAGCCTGAAATCTTTGCCCTCGGAGGGGCTGCCGAGGACGTTGCAGGCGGCTGGGGGCAGGAGGTGCTCTGCCGTAGCGCGGTGCCACGGTGATGCTGCCAGCCTGGATTTCCCCAGCGAGTCCTCCCCGGGGCTGGGGCTGCCTGTGGTTTTGCTGCAGAATAATTTGACGAAACCCGGTGCACAGAAAGCAGCCGGGACGGGCTCCGGCAGGTCAGCCCTGAGCCCACCCTCGCTTCCTTCGTGGTAAATTTCGTGTAGCGCTTCCTAACGCCTGGTGACGAAGGGGCTCGCAGGGGTTTCTGGTCCCCGGCACCGCGTGGCCGTAGGAGGGGGCGATGGCGGGGAGGACCTGGCGCAACAACCCGCTCGGCCTGCTCGGCGTGGCGGTGGTGCCGGCGGAGACCGCGGGCTGCGCCGGGCTGAGTCACCGTTTGGCGGGGCCGGTCTCTGCCGAGAGCTGCCATCGCTCCGTCATTCCCCAAATCTCGGGATTTGGGGCCATCTGCCTGCTGTCACTCAGGGGGCACAGGTGGGGTCACCAGCTTTGCAGCCGCAAGCCCAGGCGCCCCAGGGATGGGCTGGGAATGCCAAAAGCCCTGGGCACAGCTCCCGTGCAGGCTCCCATCTCCCTTACTGTGAGTAACCGTGGCCGGCGGCTCTGGGACCCCGAAAGGTGAGCCCTTCTGCTGTCCCTCGGCTGATGCGAGGCTTAATTTAACAGCAAGCTTTCCCTGCAGTGGGCAAAGAGGGGGGAGAGGTGCTGAATGCACAGCCGTGAGTCTGCCTTTCCTATGTCAGGCAAACACCTTGACGCGCTCCGTCAGCGGCTCCTCCGTGCTCGGGGGTCAAGTTCAGGCAGCGGCACGGTCGTCAAGCTAATGAGGGCTGAAAGCAGGGTCCTGCCTCGCGCCCCGCTGCTATGTCACCTGGGACCCCCGGGTTGCAGATAGCCCCCAAAGACAAATACGTTTCCCAGAAGGAGCTCAGGAGCCTAACGAAGCGCTGGGGAGGAGAAACGCGGGGTCCCTCGCCTTGCAACGCGGTCCGGCAGGAAGGTGCGGGCAGGGCAGGCAGAGGGATTTACCAGGCTCTGAATTGCATAACTTTTAAGAGGCTGCTTTGCATTTCACACGAAAGCTCTTGCTCAAGTTAAATCAACCGCCCGTAGCTTTCAGTGGCGTTTTCACAAGCGGCCGACGGCGTGCTGCCGAGTACAAACGTGGCTCCCCAAGGGCCCCCATGGCTTTGAGCCGGTGCCAGCTCCCCTCCGACGCTGCCAGCACACCTGGGTCACCATTGCTCCGGCTCGCTGCACCTCCGATGGGATGCACAGCCGGGATTTTGCAAGCTGCGCTGTGCCGCCTTTGCGCAGCTTGCAAAATCCTGACTGTGCATCCCGTTGGAGGTTTGGCTAAGGCTTTCAAACTTATTGCATTTTTGCCCCCTTTTTTGGTATGTTTCTGCTGCCGGCAGTGGGAATCTTCTCCCCTATCTAGAAGTTTTCTCTGTATTTGTAATGCAATCCTGCTTTCATCCCAAGGCAGGGGATCTCTAAAGAGACTGCCAGAAAATCCTATTTATCCTCTATTTCCCAGTCTCCCGTTGCAGCATCTTGGAGCCTGTATAGGGCTGGAATAGGGATGCGGTGAGCGGGGTGCTCAGAGTATCCCTGCGGGGTCCCCCCCTCTCTCCTCAGGGGGCTGACAGTGCCCTCTGCCCCCTCCTCGGACCGTTTCTGACTTTAATTTCTCTTGACTCCTCTGCGCTTTGATGCGAGCCCCCTGGGTGCTGGGAGCGAGCGGCCGCTGCCAGCTGAACTTTGGCCCCTGGGTGGGCCGAGGATGCTCCTGTGATCTGGCCGTACCCTCTGCCGAGCAGCCCCAGGAGCTCTTTCTGCCAAGAAATAAAATAGCCAAAAAAACAAAGTCAAAAGTCTCCTGAGCAGACCACCCCCGTGTTGTCTTTTTTTTTTTTTTGTCTTTTTTTTTTTCCCCTTTTTTTCCCTTTCCCCTCCCCTCTCCCCAAGCTTTGCCTTGACGCACAAAAGGGTTTTTTTCTTCCTTTTCATTTGCCGGCAGCCCTAAGCTGGGGGAAGCGATGCTGGAGCGGAGGGGAGCGAGGCAGCAGCAGGACGTGTGCCGCTTGGCCCCCGCCTTCCCCAGGCGGCTGGAAAACCTCCCCGCCGGAGCCGGGGGGGCTTCCCGGGGTCCCTCCCCATTCAGGGCTGCTCCCCCCCTCCTCGCCCTCGCCTTGGATATGCCAAGCCTTGTTTAGGGCCACTTTTATCACGGAGGGACATGGCCCCAGCCCTCGGCTTAGCAATGAAAAAGGCTTTTGAAAGAGAACGTAACCTCTCCCCATCCTCTCCAAAGCCTCGCACCGAGCCCCTCCGCGCCAGCCCCAGGCTTTCGTTAAAAGCATCTTTTTTCCTGGGGCTGGGCAGGGGAAGGTGATGCTTCTTCCTAAGCCTTTTCATAAAGAATGAGATGGGGCAGCTCCTGCCTGCGGGTCTCTGCATGAGCTCCTGCCTGCAGGTCCATGCTGGAGGACATGGTGGGGGGGCACCGTCCCTGGGATGGGGCCCTGAGAGGGCGGAGAAGTTGGGAATTGGGTGTTTTGCTCCATGGCAGACTTTGGATTCAGGGCAGCCTGGGGTTTCTTCTGGCCTTGGGCGCCTGCGGCTGCCTCCCTGCCTGCCTTCAGTGTCTGGGTGGGAGTCTCCTGTCCCCAGCGTCCTGTCCCCTCCCTGCAAAACCGTCGTACGCCGCGGGCAGCCAGAGGGAAGCGCACGGTGGCGGCTCTCCCAGGCGGTTCCTCCTGCTGTGCTGCGTGGGAGGTAGGAAGGTCCGTCAGGAACGAATTCTTGCTTTTTGCCCCAAAAGAAAGTCCTTTTTGGGGGTTCCTCGGCCAAGCGCAAAGCTGTGGGCAGGCTGCTGGAAAGGTTGAGGGGGACTCCAGGGTAGCTTGTACTTGCAGACAGACCTGCGTGCGGATGCTACTGCTGCCGCCGTTCCCTGGGCCAGCGGTGAGGTTTGGATCATTCACGCCGTCCTCGTCAAGGCAGAAGGTGCTTCTGGCTCATTAGCAGGCGTGTGGCTACTCCTCCCTTCATCCCCGCTGAGCTGGTAGAGAAGCTGGTTGCTTGTGAATGGCTGAAATGGGAGGGAAGAATGTGTCCAAGTACTTGAAAGTAATCCATCCGATTGCTTTTTGGGCTAGCAGGAGCAAAAGGCTGTAGGAAGATGGAAACTGAAGACTGTTTTGTGAAGGTGCTGTCCCAGAGGAGGGGTGGGGGTCCTGCTTTGTGCCTGTGGGTCATCTGCACCAGGTCTGAGAGCCTGACCATACCAGCATTTCCCCTCAGCTTTGTTTTTTACAAATTTCTGATGATTTTCTCTGCTTCCTTGGCTGTCGGCGTCCCACACAAGTAGCCTTCCCCATCTCCCTGGTGTCTGTGCTCCTGGGGTGCTCGTGGGCAGCTCCGACTCCCCCCCCCCCCCCGCCACGGCTTAGCCAGCCGCGCAGGTTCGGCTCTCTCCACCTCACCTCCTAATTCACTGCAGCTCTTAATTGCGTTTGCTGCTACTCTTTGAACTTGCTCCAGTTTTACTATCTCCGGTAATGAGGTGCCTAGATAGAGACGCATTAATCCCGATGTCCTGGCAGCGGGGCGGCGTGAGGAGGAGCTGCCGGCGCAGCTCCCCGCCGTGCAGATGCGGGAGCCGGGGCTGCAGCCCGGCAGCGCTGGCAGGGAGCTGCCTCGGGTGACGTGGTCTTCAGCCTCGGTGCTTGCTTCATCCTTGGACACGGTGGTGGTGGTGGTGGTCCCTGCAGCCCTTTTTTGGGTTTGGTGGGGGGCGGGAGAGCGAAGACCCCCAAGCGAAGCCTCGCTCAGCCTTTCGATGCTCTCCAGGCAGCTGTTTGCAGATGTGACGGGCAGCGCCTCGGCCAACCAGCGCTGCCGTGTTTTTCCAGGTGGGATCTCTTGCCCGTCCCTCTGCCAAGTCTTTGGGCACGGCCGCAGTGTCCCACCTCTCCTGTGAGCCTGTTTAAGGCAAGGAGACGTTGTTTGATGAAAATGCTAAAGTAAAAGCGAGGCCCCGGTAGATGTTTGCTCCATAAATCTAATACGTCTGCTGTTTGTTGGTCTTCAAGCCCTTCAATCCATTTTTGATGTAATAATGTTCGTAATCCAATCTAATGCTTTTTGGCAGCAGGATTCAGCGAGACCAGATATATTACACTGAGTGTTTCTTTAAACCCCTTGTCTTGCATTTCTGTTTTTAGATGCAATTAGACTTAACCTGGCAAGAATTATTTGTTGTAAACCATGGCTGCCTCTGCGACTTGGGCTTCGTCCCTGGGCCTTTCTGCATCAGCATTTTTCTATGGCTTGCACTTCAGCATGGAGAAGGGGGTCACCTATATTCTGGCAACTGCCAGAATCATCCTTCCTTCTTTTTTTGGGGACATGTTGCCTTACTCGCTTTTCTGTCTGTACTCCTCCAGCTTCCGAAATAGCTGCCATTGGCTTGGGAAGCCTTTTAGCCCATGCCAGCGTGTGTGAGAGTGTCTGCAGAGCCGCTTGACTCCTTTCTGCAGCCCTTGGTATTTAATAATTTCCTCCCTGGTTCCTTCTGCCCTGGCAAGTGCCGCACTGGCTGCCCATCTCTGATGGGTGCTGTGCCGGGAGGGGGGCCGGGCGCAGCCCCCCGGGGCGGTTTGTCAGCCCGCCAGCTCTTTGCTGGCTTTCTTTGCTGATTGCATTTGAATGTGGCCACTTTCATGTGCTCCTCATCTTCCTTCCCACAACTTGTTTGGTGAAGATGAGTTGAAAGCAAAAGTGCCGTTTGATGCCGTGATGAGCGCTATGAACTTCTGCTGATAAAAACCCAATTAACCGGCTTCCTCATTCTTCACCCAAATGGGCCGACGCTGTCCTCGTCCCACCAGCTTGCGACATACCTGCGGCGACGTGGAAAGCCTGGGCGAAGCAAAGCCATCCTGGCGGCATAACTGTCTGGTTTTGGGGACCAGCTTTCCTCCTCTGTCCCCATCCTGCCGGGAGCTGGTGGCAGAGGGTGGATGAGACCCTCTCCCCGCAGGAGATGCTGCGTGGGAGCCGGCGGGCTTGCGCCGGAGACAAACGGGTCTCTAACGGTGTCCCACTCCCACCTTCAAAGCCCGGGCGCTGGACATGTCAAACCCAAATAATGGCCCTTAGACAACATGCGGTTCCTTGTCTTGGAGGCTTGTCTGAAGAGCGTGACCACAGTAAATGCGATTTTGTTGAGCCCTGTCCCTTAAGCCTCTGCCTCTTTTCTCTTCTCCTCCTCCCTCCTGACCTTTTCGGCTCAGCGCTGTCCACGGACAGCCCCTGGCAGCTGATCTCATAGCTCAGCCTTTCACGGCCCTAATAGGGATGAAAAGCCCTATCAGAAAGGGCCAGTGTCCCGCACCCAGCCAGGAGGTAAATACCCAGCGCTTTGATCTGCTCCCGGGCCGGGGAGAGGGGGGCCCTGCCTGCAACTGGGGTGCCGGTGCCGCTTAACTCTCTGGCTGCTGGGCACCAGGCTGCCCGCGTCCGAGGATGCTCTTCCCCAGGAGCAACGATTTCCAAGAGCGACTCTTTAACGTTGGCGCGGCCCGTTAGTGCGAAATAGAACGCGTTCGACTCCCCGGCGCTCCTGAAAACCGAGGTGAGGTGCAGCCTGGGCGATGGCAGCAGGGAAGGTGACATCCAGCTGGCAGCCAGGCATCGCCTGCCTGATCCTGCCCCCCAGCCCCCTGCGCTGCGGGAGCAGTGTGACTCTGCCTGCCCCCCCCCGCCCCCAAAGGTGCTCCCTTGGCAGCTGTGGTGGAGGGCCAACGCCAAAGGCGTTTCGTGGTGCACGCCGTGGCCATGCATCTGCCTCCATCCTCTTCCTCCCCATTCCAGCCTCTGCTCCTCCCGGCACGTCGGTGGCAGCGGGGCTTGGGGACCCCAGGGAATCCTCTGGAGCTGCAGGTGCGTGGACCCTGATGGACCCTGCTCTTCAGTGACGGTCACCTCCGAGGGCTTCCTCCGGAACACTGGAAGAGATCAAAACTGGGCTCCTTTTGGACTAAACTTCCAGTAAGAGACTTGAAAGGCAGAAGAGGCCTTCGGCTTGACAAAGACTTGAAAAAAATCCCAGCATACAGGAGTGGCTGGGAAGGGCTTGCAGTAGACAAGTGCAGGCAACTACTTCCTTGGCATATTTTTTTTAAATAACCACTTCTTCATCGAGACCCTCTCCCCGGGCTTTTCCCCCTGGGATCCCCTACTGCTCCTGTACCTATGGGGAAGAGGCTTGCAGGCACCACTGCAGCTCCAACCTGGTGTGAAAGGCTGCGCGTTGTAGCTTCAGCTGCAACCTGGGATGCTGGGCGATCGCCCGGGGCGTGCGTGTTCGATCGTGGGTGCTGGGGTGGGCGCTGGCTGTCGGACCAAGAGCACGCTGGGGGCTCCAAGAATTGGTGGCGTGCTTGGACCATGAGACGTGCAGAGCACAAGCGGGTTTGACGTGAACGAATTGCAACGCGCAGCCCTTTTCCACCTCTGATTTCTAACGATCTGCGTTTCGAACGCTTCTCGGCCAGGCTGGCTGTGCTGGGGAGGGCTGCCCAGGTTGCGTGCGGCACCTTTAAAAGCTTGCCTTTCTGGGGAGAATTGGTTTTACTTGCTATTTGAAGGGTTTTTTTGCCCTAGGAATGATGGTTTTTCTGCTGCTGCTGTGTAAATGACTGTGCTCTTTGATCCTGCCTGGCAGCGCGGAGCGGGTGTTAACACAGCTAATTGAGAGCTGGCCGCGGTGGGCTGGCGGGGAGCCGTGGGGTCGGGGGGGGGGGGGTGGCTGCTGGTCCCTCTGCACTGGGGGTCG
>JAVJGG010000039.1:23210301-23225107 GCA_035590195.1 Aviceda cuculoides
CAGTGGGGTCGGGGGGGGGGGGTGGCTGCTGGTCCCTCTGCAATGGGGGTCGGCCCTAACTTGGGGGGCAGAGAGCCCTTCCCTCCATCCTTCCCTCGGTGAGGGGGCAAGTCCTCGTCTGGATACTCAGGAGCTTATTTAGCATATATTGGAAGTGTCCACATCCTATAACTCAGGGCGTTGCTGGAGACGGTTAGGTCCGCGTGCTGGCATGCTCCCGGAGCAGAGGGCTGAGACCACCCTCCCGGGGTCCTGCCGGGACCCGAGGGTGACGTCTGGGCTCTCAGCCGGTGGCTTCTTGCTGGGCCAGCGCGGGTGCTGCCGTGCTGGCTCCTGGGAGAGCCGTGGGCGCTGCCGCGCAGAGGTGTCGGCGAGCTCCTGCGCCGGCTGACGTGGGATGAAGCCCCGAGAGCCGAGGGGGATCCTGCTCCGGGCCGGGCTTCCAGTCCCTGCGTGGGTGCAAGGCCGGTGGGTGCACGGCAGCGGCGGCTGCTCCCCCCATGGAAGCGGTGCCTGGGCCGACTCCTGTCCCGGCCGTGGGGTTCTGCGCGACTCCGGGCCAGGAGTTGCACCGATGTAAACTTCCCTGCTGCTTGCAGATTCCTGATGCTTATGCAAAATGTACCTTTAATTGCAGTGGGGTTTCCTCCCGGCTGTCCCACAGTGCACCCTGAGCTCCTGTCCCTCCCTGCTGCCCTGCAGCTCCGGCTCCCCACGCTCTCCCAGGCAGAAGATTTGCACGTGAATCAGCCTCTCCGGTCCCTGATAACTTTGATTTTTCTCTGAGCCGCCTCCAGCCCGGTACCCAGGCAGCGATGGTGTAGCCTAAGCTCAGCCGGCTGCTGCAGCTGCAGTCCCGGCGAGCAGCGCTGGCTCCGCATCCCTGCATCCCTCCGCGCAGCATCTCGCGTGCGGGGGGGAGCTGGCGTTGGCATCGGCCTCGCCGGAGGCGGGGGGGCACCGTCCCCCTGCGCGTCCCTCTCCATCCCCTTCACGACAGATTTCTCAGTCAGTCGCAGATGTTTTGCTACCTAACCGAAGAGATTTACACCCTGTTAAAATGCAATAAGTGCTTTCCTCCTCTCCGGCTCCCAGCGGGGCCCACAAATGACTCTGGCAGAGCATCAGGTGGAGAATTACATGGCACTTTTTTCCTGACCTATAACCAGTTGCTTGGGGCTACCGCAGAGACGGTGCAAATAACCTTTCTCTTCCACCGACGCTCTCTTTTTTTGGAAGGGGGTGGATAGACTTGAAGACAAAGGCTTTATTTAGTGCCGTGGTCCTCCTGAGCTGCGCAAGAAGCGAGGCTGCGCGCGCTCCCCAGCGCGGGACAGGGATGCGGGAAGCTTGCACATCTTTTCTACGTGGATGTCTTGGCAGCATTCGTGTAAAAGGGCTTGCAAGCGAGTAAGCAAGCAGTGGTCTTGCAACCAAGAAGTGCTTTCCAGCCTTGATGAGGTTACCCGCGATGTAGCCGTGACTCTTAATTATGATGCTAATTGGGGTCCATTATAATTTTTCCATCAGAAAGCTGTTTTAATGGGAAATTAGGTTTTCACTTAAGCATTACTTGTGTTAAAGTGTCTTTTTCTATGCAATACTTCAGTGTTTGCCTGTTGCTCTCCCTTCACCCCAGGAAAGCACCCTAGAGAGTCCCAAACCAGTGCTTTGGTCTGGGAGCGGTGCTGTGGCACGCGAGGATGAGTGTGGGCGCGTGTTATCCTCCCTTCTTACCCCTTAACCCGGCTGGCGCTGCTGGACCTGTGCTTTGCAAATGTAGCTGCTGCCCTTTAAAAGAGATGGGGCTAATTCAGCATTTTTGTTTGTCTTTGTGGGGGGCTGACCCTGGCCAGGAGGAGGTGAACTCCATCCCAACCAGACCCAGTGCTGTCGTTTTCATTCCTATTTCCAGAAGCATCTTTGAACCTGGTGATTTTCACGTTGCGGTGTGTTTGCTGGAGCAAGAAGCGTGGGCTGGGATGTCGGGGTTCCCCAGGGCACGCAGCAAGCGCTCCGTCCTCTGCAGTCACCCCGGCTGTCCCCTGCTTGCCACGTGCGTGGGGAGGATGGAGGTGAAGCCCCGCGTTCCTTCGCTGTGCCTTGGCCCCAGCGGACCAGAGCAGCACACCAGCTTCTGCCTTTGGTGGCGAAAATTTGCCAGGTTTTTCAACAACACAAAATTATTACTCTAGCCAATTCAGCCTCTATCAGCACTGTTAGGTCATTTCCTCGTGCCTTGGCTTGGAGACCCACCGGCTCTTGGCCATACCTGCTTGCTCCCCCCCGGTGGAAGGACTTGGTCCGAGGTTGCGGCGGGGAGGCTAGCATTTCCCTCCCCAGTGCAGGGAGAGTCATGTGTTTTTATAGATAAAGTCTATTTATTTAGCCAGGCAACTCCAGGGCAGGGCGCGTGGTGCTGGCAGGTGTTGGCATCCCCCTCCCCTCCAGCCGCACTCGGGTGCTCCAGAGCTCCCCGGGAAGACGTGGCACCTCAGAGAGCCGAAATCCCCGGCAAACCCCGCGGCCGTAAATGGGACTTTTGCGTCGGCCGGCAACTGGGTTTGCCGTGTGCCCCTCCAGCTCCTCTCCCCCCCTCGGCGTGGGCGTACGCTGGCAGATGCGCCTGCGGGAGCTGGGTTTGGGAGCGTGCCGCTCCGCTGCGGCTCCCAGCTGCTCCGCAGGGGTTTGATGCCGTCAGCAAGAACCGGAGCCACGGACGGGCTGGAAGGAGCTGCGGAAGCCAACCGTGCGCCCACACCTGGCTTGGCACACGAAGCGGTGGCGGCGGGAGGCTTTACGGCCGCGCCGGAGGACTCGCGTGGCCGTGAACCTCAGCACGCCGTCGCCCAGTGCGCGCCGGCGTGGGTCCCGCCGCCCTGCGGTGGTCGGCCCTCGGTTCGGTGGGTGTAAATGGCCGGGACCCCCGTTCGTCCCCTGCGGAGGCAGAGGGGAGGAGATGAGCTCCTGTTTCCATGACCCCCAGAGTTGCTGCGCTGGGGGCAGAGGGAACCCGAAACCGATTGCTGGGACACGAGGAGGGTTCGCCATTCGGCAATCCAAAACCCCGGCTGCGGCAGTTCCTGGGACGGGCTGTTTTCTAGAAAACACCCACATTTTTCTGAGTCGCTTGTGTTTGTGGGACCCTGAGACAGTCAACCCCAAGGAGCAAAGAGGAGGATGGAGATGACGAACGGGGAAGGCGTTGCTTGTGAAACCCAGGTTTGGGTCTTGGGGCGCTTTGGCAGGGCAGAGCGGGAAGGTCGTGGTGGTTGCCCCCAGCTCCGAGGATCTCCGCGTGTTTCCCACCCCGTGGAAACAGCCATCCATGCACAGAGCAGCCTGGAGCAGAGCTTTTTCCTGCCAGCAGGGGTTTTTTTGGGTAACGGGGAGTAGGTGATGGTGGCAGCTGTGGGGATCCCTGCCCGTGGTGGTCGTCTCCTGGTGCCCACCAGGGACGGTGGGGAGAAGGGACCCAGGGCTGCGTGGGCTGTCTGCGGGCTGACCTGCAGTTACGGGCTCTCTCGCGTGCCCAGTATAGGTGTGGGAGGCAGAGAAATCCCAGCTGGCACCGTGGCATCGGTCCTGGCTGGCTGCATGGACCCAGCAGTGCCCTCCGACGTTGGGGTGGCGAGCTGGGGAGGGCGCAGCCCCCTGCCTCCCCCCGGGCACCCTGGGGGTTAGGGGTGCGGGGGGCGCAGGCTGCCGGGCTCTTCTCTTTCGGTCGCAGACTGGGAGGCTGGAGCAGCTCTTGAGCTGCCAGGAGGGTGTGTGAAACCCAAGCCCTGCACCTCCTGCAGCCGTTCGGGGACGGGACAGGGCTGGGCTGGCTTGCGCACGCATTTCTGGGGCTTTAGGGCCCCTTCCCGGTGCAGCTGCCTCTGGGCTGGAAGGCTCCTGCCGGCCTCGCTGGCAGCCTGACAGCGTGGGGCTCGGCTCCCCCCGCGCAGCCCCTGCCCTCGCTCTGGCAGCCGACCCAGCGAATGTGCCGGAGCTGATGGAAGGGGCTTGGGGGGGGGTGGCGGGCTCGCCTCCCTTTGGTGGGGTCTGACAAGGAAATAATAATAATTAAAAAAAAAAAAATAACGTTAATAATAACGGTGATACCGTGAGTGTAGGCTGCATGCAGCCGGGCTGCGTGTCCCTGCTGCCTCCCAGCTCAGCCGGAGAGGAGGAGGAGGAGGAGGAGAAGGGGCTGCAACTAAGTCCTGCTCTCTGGGAAGCCGCAGTGTGCCTCTGCTGGGTGACCCGAGGTGGCTTTGGGGGTCCCCTGGGGTGGCTTTGGGGGTCCCCTGGGGTGCCAGCCCTGGCCGGGATGGGGAGGGGAGGAAGGAGCCCGCTGCCCGTGAGGGAGCTGGGCACCGGTGCAGCACCTCGGTACTGCGGGTGATTAAAACAGCTTGAAAGACTTGGAGGAGAGGAAAGGTGGCGGGAGCTAGGTTTTTATTTTAAATAGAGACCGTTTGTGGGTTCGGGCAAGGGTCTGCTGGCGCAGCGTCCGAGCGCACCGGAGGGGCGTGAGGCGCATCTTCAGGGCCACCCGGGGGGTCTTCACCTGTGCCAAGAGGGGCTTTGAGGCTGGTGTGGGTGTCCTGGCTGAGCTGCGGCCGACCCGAGGGTGCTCTGCACCAGCTGCCCCTCAGCGAGGTCGGGCAGTGCCTTCCCACCGCCCCGTCTGCTCCGGCGGGATGGGGGGGTCAGGCCGCGGGGGCACCCCGAAGCCCTGGCAGCGTGTGGTGGTGGGTGCCGGTGGGATGCTGCCGCCTCCGCCTAAAGCTGCGCGATGGAAACGTGAATCTTGGACAGGTCTGGGGGCGAGGGGGGGGGGATCGCGGCGCGGGCGTCCGGGCTGCGTCCACACAGCGCCTGGCTGGGTCTGGAGCAGGGCTGCGGCGCACAGATGGAAGAGTAATTAAGAATAATAAAAGGAAAGAGACTTGGATTCGCTACAGTCTCAGCACATTAATTGTGCTTTGGGGCCCAAATCATAACGGAGTCCTGCTAGAGGGAATCCAGAAGAGAAACCAAGCGTCGCGCTCTGTCCAAAGCTGACCGTTTAAGAGACCCTTGCCTTCATCTGCTGCCAGGTATTGCTTCCAGAGTCTCCCATCTGCCAAAACCCAAGTTCTCGTCTGAAATATTTTTAGGGGAGGAAGAAAAGCTATGGTGACACTCTGAGTGCTAGCGGTGGGGAGGCAGAGCGTGATGCAGCGGGGACAGCACGTGGCTCCGCTTGCTGCTGGAGGTGGAAACCTGGGGTTGTTGGGGCTCTCGGAGGCATCTGTCCCAGTTGGCGGGCGTGTGTCACTGGGCTGGGACTTGGCGTTTCGCTGGTCTTGTGCCTGAGGACCGGGGTGAGTTGTGCCAGCAAGTGGAGGTCCTGCCTGTGCTTCCATGCAGGCTGAGCATCTCTTCTAAATTGACAAGCAATTACATGGTTAATGGTATCAGTGTTAAACCCTCATCACTCAGCAGCCTGAGGCTTAATGCTTCATTAAGGGAAAAGCATCTAATAGCTCTCTGGGCTGGGAGCTGCCTTTTCTTTAAGCCCTAGTAGAAGTCATCTGTCCAGAGGCTGCTTTTGCTCTCCCAGTCCTACAGCCAAACTGTAAGTCCCTCCAAAATGGAAGGGGGGCAAGAAAATGCTCCCGTACACTCAGTGCTGCTGGGGCTGGCCGGATCAAGCCTTGCCGATGCGAGAGCTGCACGTTGCAAATGCGGCGTGTGGAGATCACAGCCGTCGTTTGAGCCCTGCCATCTCCTATTCCCCTGGGTATCCCCAGCTCCCTGCCTGTCTTCATCCATCGTTTTATAGCTCTGCCTCGTGCTGCTGCCCTGTGACCACCTCTCCCCGGGCTCAAGGCTGCCTCTCGCCTCTCCCTGCAGCTCGCTGTCGGGCCTGTGGATTTAACCTTTTTCTCCCCTGCGTTGCCGTGCGTTTGTTGATGCTGAATTTCATCCGCCGTTGAGGATCGGGGGTGCCTCCGCCGCCCTCCCATGAGCGCAGCAGCGAGCATCACGGACGCTTTGGGCTTCCGTCTCCCTGCTTGCCAGGTGCCTCCCGGATTGCGCGTCTCTGCTGGAGCGGTGCCGGCCTGATCCTGTGGCCTTCTGCTGGTCGATCTTCCACTGAAAGCACGAAACCGAGCGGGAGGATCAGCTCTCCATCTCTGAGCTCCGAGCAAAGCACGACGGAGGAGCCTGCAGTGCCGCCGCCGCCGCAGACCCCTGCCCGTGGGTCAGTGGGGACCCCCCGGCCACAGTCCCCTGCCCGCCTCCGGACGAGCTGCTCAGCAACACGTCAGCCTGTCCTACGTCTTTATATAAAACCCGCCAGATGTTGTACTCTCTCTTTTAGCTGTTTGGATGGGATTTTGACTTTTGGAAGCCCCACCAGCTGTGTGGAACATCTTGCTTTGCTTTGGTTTGGCCCATTTTGGATCTGTACAGAGCGTGGCAGCGTGTGTCCTTGTTTCAAGAGGCTGTACCGGAGATGATCGCCATGGTTTTTGCAAGCGTTTTACCCTTTTAGCCTCCCCTTATTATGTTCTCTCAAGTAGCTGCTTCATTTTTGTCATGCGGTTCCCTTTCAAAGCTACTTTCTCCCCTCATCATTATGATGATGAGAACAAGAAGAGGCTTCTTGAACAAAGTCCTGTGTGTGGCGCGGAAGGATGCTCAGCTGTGTCCCCTCGTCCGTCCCTGTGACTCCAGCTGCCGTTCTTCTGTCCTGCTTGAACCGTTAATATTTTTGTCGAATCCAAATGCACTGTCGCTGTCGTTATTTTGGAGGAACTGCTGTCTCCCGTTACTGCTGCGTGCTCTACCTTTGCAGGATCTCCTAGTTCCCCACATTTGAGCCACACTTTGTAGATCGTTTTGATATAATTAGGTTATTACCTTATAAATAAGACCTTATGAGGTCTCGCAGAGGCTGGTTTTTACAGACTGCTCTGTTTTCCCCTGCCCCGCTGTGTTGCAGCATGAATGGGTGAAGTCTGTTCGAGATGGAGCAACCTGTGGCATGGTGCTGGGAAGCTGTTCATGGAACTACTTCAGGGCCATGAGCTGGGACGTATCGGCTTATTTCATCTGCAAACCAGTGCCTTTGGCCTGGGAGAACCAGGCTGCTGAGCCTTCTGCTGGAGTTATCTCCCCAAGACGTTTTTACGGGGAGTTTTTACTCAGGCCTTGACTCTGGTTCACATTGGGAGGAGCTTGTGCAGGCTGTAGGGGGATGTTTATCCTGTTTCCCAGGCGTTTGCATCAGGATTTGTGCTGACAGTGCTCCTGTCAAAACGCCTGCCAGCGAATCCCAGATGCGTGGATGTACGGCTCCGTCCAGGGAGCTCCAGGGAGCTGCTGGAAGGTGAAACCCTGCTGTGAGAGAGGTGATAACTCAGCAAACGGCACAACGACTTTCTGATTAGTAAAACATTTGCTGGCGTTTCACACGAGAGCCTTGGTTGCACAGAGGCGTTTGGACGGAGCTGATGGACTTTGAGCCTGCATCCCAGCGTGATCCAGGCTCACTTTCCAGTGTAGCCCAGCATCGAGTCCTCATCGAGGCACCCAAGTGTCCTGCTGGGGGACAGGGAGTACAGAAGAAAAAGAAAGACCTTGCTCCATAACTCAGCCTCTTCCCATCACCTCCTCACCGACACCCAGCGGGGTCTGACGGATTCGTCCCCACCGACCATCAGTCACCCGCCCTCCCCAAACCCGAGTTTTTGCAGGGCGGAGGCAGGAGTTGGGCTGCACAGGCAATCTGAGACCCCGGGGCTGAGTTTTGGCATTGAGGCTTGGGGTAGGTGTTGGCTGTGCTGTGCTGGCCAAATCCTGCTTTGCTTCACTGCCTTGTCTCTGTAAAATTATCCCAGTAGCTTCGTGATTCTCCATTGCGTCACCTTTCCTAAGCCCCGCTCATGCCATATGCTGTCGCCGTGCTCCTCCCAGGTTTTGTTGCTTCTCTGGGTGAATAAGTCCCTGTGCCTGGATTTGGTGGAGCACCGGGATGATTTGCGTTTGCCGTGATGGATGGAGGCGCCGGCTTGGTAACCGTCCCTGCTTGCTGGGGAGAGCCGGCTGCGTGCCAGAGCCACCCAACGCATCACCCATCCGGGCACAGCATCCACCGGGTGCTCACTGCTGCCGGCAACGAGGGCCCTTTTGGGATCAGAAGCCAGTTTTCCGAGTATGTTTATCAGAATCTGCCATTTGGGTTCTTAATCCTGTAATCCTCTGGTTTGGGTTTATTTTCTCTGGTGTCCACCCCTGCCCTGAGCTGTCCCTGCCACGGCAGAGGGCTGGTGGGCGCGTGGGTGGGGGTCCTCCTCTGCGTGGTGGCAGTGGGGGACGTGCAGCTCCCTGTGCTCCCGCAGGATTGAAAGGCTTAAAAATCTGTGCCGGCTAAAGCAAAAAGTTAATGTGACTATAACTGACTTCTGCCCTGCAATTAAAGCCACTCAACCCTATTGGGGCTCTGAGTTTACATTCTTTACTGAGGCACAGTGTGTAATTATATATGTATAATTTAAACTGTGCATATGCATGTGTTCCTATTATACACCAAGGAGCAAAGGAAATTATCCAGGAATTAAAGGGGGAGGAGGGTGCAGGCACGGAGAATGGCTCACTTGTGTGGATGTGGCAGTGAGGAGAAGCTGGAGGGATCACATCCTCACCACTGAGAACAGCCTTGGAAGGTGCAGAAAATGAGAACTCGGTGTATTAAACACTTGTGGCGGGCTCTGGACTGGGGCATGAAGAAGTGGCTGCAGCAGGAGGTCAGGAGCAAGCCCCTGTGTCGGGAGGTGCTGAGCTCCTGCCAGGTCCCTCGTGGTGCCTGGGGACAGCAGGGACCTGCCTGGTGGTGCCTGGGGGGAACTGGGACGTGCCCAGTGGTGCCATTCCAGCTCCCAGGAACCCTGTCTAACGCTCCTTCTCTTTTCTTGCAGCCACTTCCAACGGGACACTGGACGGCCTGGAGAACCGGGAAGGAGGGGTCTGCCAGACGCGCTCCATGAAGATTGTCATGAAAGTGGGGCAGGGTGAGTCCTTCTGCGCCCTGGGGTCTCCCATCGCCAAAACGCCTTTGCCCAGCAAAACGTTGGCCCCTGAACCAGGGCCCCTGTCCTGCTGTGCTGTGGGGGTTCTGGGGGAACTGAGGCCAGGCCAGCTGGTCCCTGGAGCCTGCGAAGCCTCCTCAGTTAGTTCAGCAGAATCTCATTTTTAGGGTCTTTTTTTCCTCCCTTTTTTCTTTTCTAACACTTGCACGTGTTTGGTGCATTGGGATTAAAATGGAGTAATTGTTCTGTGTTAACCTCGTGGTTGGTGTCCTGGTGGGAAGCTAGCTCAGCGCGGAACCCATGAACTGTACAAGTGCCTCAGCAGGGGGGGTTGGCACAGACAGTGCCCCCGTGACTTGCCGGGCCCCCAAGGAGGGGTTTGAGCTGGGCAGGCATTAGTGCTCGGGCTCAGCGTGGTCCCGGCAGCTCTCAGAGGTGGTGGCCGCCGCGCTCTGGGGACGATGCAGGCTGACGGTGGCAGTGGGACACCAAGGGTATCGGCGATGGTAGTGCTGTGGCAGAGCGTGCTCTTGTCCTGGAGGGAGCTCCCCAACACCCCCCGTCCCGAGCTGCCGGCTGCCTCCCAGTCCCAGCGATGCCTTGGGCTCGTTTTGGCCCCCGACCTGGATGCACAGCTCCTGGTGGCTGCTTTTCATTATTGTGTTTTCGCTTTGGGCCCAGTATTTATAATAAACAGAAGAAGCAGTGCTGCAGCCTTGGCAGGCTCCTTTCCCTTCCCGTTCCTCCCGCTGCCTGTGCAAGAAACTTGCCCCAACCCACGCAGAGGAGCTCAGAAAACATAAAAGCGGGGGGGATTAGGGTGGGGAGGCTGCTTCCCACAAGCCCTGAAGCAGCTCACTCGCCCTTGCTCGGTTGCTCTCGGCATCTCCCATTGCTCCTGCGTCTCCCCACGTCCCGTGGCGGGTGGCTGGCTGGGATTTTGGGGGCAGTTGTTCTTCAGGCAGGGAAGCGAGCTGTCGCCATCGAGGTTGAATGAGGTTTCTCATGTGTCCCTTCCCTTCTCCTCCCCAGATCCGAACGCGGTGATCCCAGAGCAGCTGACGACGAGTCGGCCGAGCAAGGAGTCTGACAACACCATGAAAATCGTCACGCAGAGCCCGCGCAGCAAGGTCCCCGCGGTGGAGGAGCCTGGCAAGCCGGGTGGGTTTTTCCAGGGACACCCCAGGAGAGGGAGGGATGGAGTCTCTGCCTGCCGGCAGGGCTGGAGGTTGACAGGCAGCTGCTGCCGGCAGAGCAGCTCCAAGCCGGGCTTGCCGCATGGATCCTGGGGATACCAGGCGCTCCGGAGCGAGGATCCGAGGGTTTCCTGTAAGCGCTGTGCCCGTCTCTGCCATCCCCACTGCTCGCAGCATCTCCTTGCCCCAGCCCTGGGCCTTCTGGCCAGGGACCGCTCAGGGCACGGTGCAGCCAGCCAGGCTGCAGTGCGGAGCAGCTCGAGTTTGTTTTCCCAGCTCCGGTATGTCCTGGCAGGAGCTTTGCGGGGAAGTGCTGTTTCAGCACCCTCCTCCTCCTCATCCTCCTCCTCCTCACTGACCATCTGTTCCTCACAGTACATCTGAGAGGGCTCGGAGGAGGTGAGGTCCTCGGGTTTTTGAGCTGAGCCAGTGTGAAAGCCCTTTGAAGGTGGTTTCCTGAGTTCCTGACCCTGCTGAGAGAAAAGTGAAATCAGATGAAGTAGGGAAGAGTTGCTCTTTTCTTCTCGTCCGGTTTGGCCAGCCAAGCACTCTTCCCCCGGGGGGCTGGGGCTGCCCCGGCCTGGGGGTCAGGAGGAGGTGGAGGGTCAGTCATCGGCTATTGTGGGGCTCCAGGTATCAGAGCCCACTTTCAGTAGAGCATCCAGATCTGTTGCAGAGAGCAAAGGCTCCCAGGGTCCAGACTGGTCATCACCCAGACACGAGGAGTGCTCTGCTCCATCGGCCGGGAGATGGAAAGGGGGAGCAGCAACGTGGGGTGGGGGAGAGGGTGCGTGGTCCCTCCTCTGCGGGTGCCCGGGGCTCCTGCCTGCGCTGCCCAGCGCCTGCAGGCTGGGCAAAGGGACGGGGTGGGAAGGTGGGGAGATGCTGCCGGCCCCTCGGAGGCGAGAGGGCTGCTCCCCTCCCCAGGCAGCAAGGAGGGAAGCTGTTGTGCCGATTTTGAGGGGTGGCGGGGGGCTCCGACGGACAGCTCGCCCACCCGCCCCACAGATGCAATCCACGCAGAGGTGGGGTGCAGGCTGCTGCCCGCCGGGCTCTGACACCCCTCTCCCCTCGCCTTGCAGGCTCCGTCAACCAGGACGGCCAGGAGACCCAAGGTCCCAGCGACGGCTTCTTGAGCTCCAAGGTGGCCGTCTTTGCGGCGATCGGCGCCGGCTGCGTCATCTTCATCCTCATCATCATCTTCCTCGTCGTCCTCCTGATCAAGATCCGCAAGCGGCACCGGAAGCACACGCAGCAGCGAGCCGCAGCCTTGTCCCTCAGCACCTTGGCCAGCCCGAAATGCAGCGGGAACGCCGGCTCCGAGCCCAGCGACATCATCATCCCCTTACGGACTACAGAGAATAACTACTGCCCGCACTACGAGAAGGTGAGCGGGGACTACGGGCACCCCGTCTACATTGTCCAGGAGATGCCCCCCCAGAGCCCAGCCAACATTTACTACAAGGTGTGAGGAGCAGCCTGGGCAAGCCGCCGATGCAGGAGCACGGGAGCGCCGAGCGCGGGGGGCAGCCGCCCCCCCGGGTCTCCCCACGGGCGGTCTGGCGCCGGGAGGGAGGAAGCGAAACGAACCCCACGGCACGGCGCGGGGAGCGCCAGGGTCCGGCGCCGGAGAGCGGATGGCTCGCTCGCACGCTCACGCGCCGATTTCTCCCCTTTGTATTTAGTTTTGTAGTTCTCAGCTTTTGTAATCCCGAGACTCGAGGGTGAGCCTTCAGCATCCTCCTCTTCTTCTCCAGACTGCGGCCGGCCAGGGGGGCGGGCGCCGTGCCTTTCCGTGCTCGCTCGGACACCGCCGGCAATCCCGGACGCTCCAGCTCCCCTTTTTCGTTTTGGGATTTCCCCGCGTCACCCCTACGTCCTTGCGTGAAGTGCCCGTGCGCCTGGCGCCGCGTCGGCCGCCGCTTGGGTCCCGGAGCCTGGACCGACACCGGGGCCGCGGCGAGGAGCCTCGGTCCGAGGAGGAGCGAGCAGCCGCGGGGGGAGGAGGAGGATGCTTTGCCTAGGTGCCAAGATGCAGACAACTGTGCAGGGAGGAAGCTGGCAAACCCGATTTACTACTACTACTATTATTATTATTATAATTATTTTAATTTTTTTGTAACATTTTTATTTTTGTGAATTCCGGGCGGGACTCCGGCCCGCCGCCCGCCGCCTTCGGGCACACGCCGTCGCCTCCTTCCAGCACGCCATCCCGCCGGCCGCGGGGCAGACCCCGCTGCTCCCGCCGCTGCCCTTTTAAACTTTTGTGTTCGTAGCTGTCGACTCTTGTTTTAGTCTCTTTATAAAAAGAAAGAAAGAAAAAAAAAAATATATCTATACCATGTCTCAAGCATTCAGTGCGCGAGAGTCCGGGTGCTCCTCCTGCTCCGCACGGAGCAGCAGCCTCGGCCCGGCAGCTCTTCCCGACCCCCCCGAGGGCATCCCAGTGCAGAGGAAAGCCTTTGGTGAGGGTTTCCATCGGCCTGGGGCTGAGCCTGCTGGAAGCGAAGTGGGGGGCAGTGGGAGGGTAGGGGGTAGCTGCAGCCCCCGGTCCTGTACCCCAGCCGGCAATGCTGCGTGCGGGTGGGCTGTCCTTGGAAAGGAAAACTGGAAAACAAACGATCCCGATCCACAGCCCGTGCTGTGGAGGGAGCTTGGGGTGCCAGGAGGAGGCCAGCGCTCAGAGCTGGAAGCCCCCCGGGAGGTATCCCTCCGGCCGGCTGGAGTACCGGGCTTGACTTGGTTGGGAGCGGAGCTGACAGCTTCTCCACCCACCCGGTTTACCAGGACAACCCAGTGCCCCTCTGCGGGACCTGCCTTCGGGGACTGGTCCCCAGCAGCGCCTGCCGCCCGCCCGGCCGTGCTCCCACCGCAGGAGCGTCACCCAGCCGTGCCACCTCCCGGGGGTCCCGCAGCCCGGGCTCCCCCTGCATCTCCTGCCCGAAACTGGAAGGGGTTGAGCCTTGGGCTCTTTTGACGGGATCATTCCCGGCTTTCTCTTCCCAGGAGGACCTGCCGGCGCCGTAGCCGATGCCGGTGAGCACGGCGAGGCTGGCGGTGCCCGCGGCCGTGCCCCGCTGCCCTCCGGTCCTGGGACTGTCCCGGCGAGGGGGCTGGCGGCCGCCCCCTCCTTCCTCGCTTTCTTTTCCTTTCAGAAGTAGCTGCTTTTGCTCAGGGAGCAAGCGTGGGGCGGGCGGTTCTGCTCCCCCAGGGCGGCTCGCCGCGCTGCCGGGCGGTGGGTTTGCGGTGGCCCGGGGTCGCCTGGCCTGGTTTGTCCTTGCCTGTCCCCGGGACCTCGAAACCCGCGTTAGGAAGTGCCCAAAGAGCCAGAGAGCTGCTCTGCAAAAGTGCCTTGACGAGGAGCGGGCAGGAGGGGCAGAGCAGGGGACGGGGAAACCCGGCGGCTCGGATGCTGTGCTGGGGGTTTGGCTGCGGTGCCGAGCGGGACGGGAGCATCCCTTGGTGTCGCGTTGTTGGTTTTTCGGTTGGTTGGTTTTGTTTTTTGTTTTTTGTCTTTTTTTTTAAGGCAGGACTTTGGGCTGGAGCAGAGCAGACTGCCCCAGCTCTCCTCCTGCCCTCGGCATCCCGAAGTGAGGACGGCTGCCAGGGTTCCTAAACCGGCTACTGCCCTTGGGAGAGAAGAGCCGCGGTGGGTGCTCCCCCTGCCCAGCCCTTCTCCCCTGGCCCCCCCGTGTAGCACCTTTCAGCCCCCTTTCCTCCGCGGCATCCATGCCAGCGCTGCCCACCCCGGGCTGCTGCTGAAGGGCCGGGAGCTGCCCCAGCCGGGACCCCCGTTCCCTGCTGGGGGGACGGGGTCTGCTCTCAAAAATCACAGAAAATTGTGTCTTAAAGAAAATCCCCCTTTTCCCTCACCGGTGCCCTCTTCCATCTGCAAAATCATGACCTGCAGTTCCTGAAGCGAGCAGAGCCCCAGTTGGGCGGTGGTGGTGGTGGTGGCAGTGGTGAAGGATGCTTTGTCGATGGGGAGCTTCTCCCCGCAGCCTGGAGAGCAGCGGCTGGTGTGGAGGAGGCGGCTGGGGAATGATTTAGTTTTGGTTCGTTTTTAGAGGAGAAGGGAAGGAGTCTGGCCATGGGTCGTACCAAAAGCAAACTGGTGGCCCTGGGTGGTTTCCCACAGTGGCTCTTCCCCAGCCAGGCTGTGGCTCAGCAGCTCCCATCAGCTTCACTTCTGCTGCTGGGGGCAGCTGAGAAACCTTGTAAATATGTGAAGAAAGGGTGAAATCAGAACTCTTGGTTTTTGCTGAGCACCTCGGTCTGCTGGGTCCTGAAACGGAGTGTGTCCCTTCGGTTCTTTTCATGGAAAGCATTGAAGTTTGGTTGGTTTTTTCTTTTTTTTTTTTTTTGGTTTTGGTTTTTTTTTCCCCCCCCCCATTTTGTTTGTGTAAATACTAGTCTTTTTTGGAAGAAATAATGTAAAGATGTTTTGTATAAACTCTGAATTATTTTCTGGTTGCTTTTTCTTAGAAAAACAAATGAGAACTAAAAAAAAAAAAAAAGAAAAAAAAAAAAAAAAAGAAATTT
>JAVJGG010000039.1:23230151-23246387 GCA_035590195.1 Aviceda cuculoides
CCCCCCCCCCCCGCCCCCCCCCGCCCCCCCCCCCCCCCCGCGCGCCCCGGGGGGGGGCGCAGCCCCGGGCCCCCCTCGGCAGTGCTGGGCGTGCAGGCTGGGGCAGGCGCCTGGGTGCAGCCCTGCCTTCGCCTCCCTGCCTGCAAGGAGCGGGGGGCTGGCGGGCATTGGGGGTGCAGCCCACCCCCCCGGGTCCTGGCAGGGGGGCCGCTGCGAGCGGGGGGGGGCGGCCGCGCTTTTGGGGCTGCCGGCACCATGGGGCTTGGACCCCAGTGCGGCGTTTCTGCGCCCCACTTCCACCGGCTTGGCACGGCATAGCCCCTCTCGTCTCGGGGGGGGTCCGCTGGCCACCGAAAGCCCCCTCTTATTCCTGGGAAGCCCAACCCTCGCCCCCCACCCCCCGCCAGCAGCTCGCCCGGGGTCCCAGCGATGCTCGGCACCGGCGTTTGGCCAGGTCCCGCACCAAGGGGTGCCCGGGGATGCTGCGGGACCCCCGCTCCCCCCGCACACTGAGACGGGGAGCTGGGGAAGCCGCCCCTGGCTGGGAGCAGCGTTTTCACTGGTACTGAAGAATTTGCCTGGAGAGACAATCAGCTCAGACCCCAAGACTTAGCTCATTACAATAATATCAAGATTAAATGGGATATAGAAACAGCTGTCCTAAAGCTCCTTAAAGGATCTGAACAGATGTAACAAAAATAGATTTACATTTAATTTATTAAGTTTTTCCTCCCTTAACGTTTAGATCATTTGGTTTTTTTAATAGTGTTTTATCTCTGCCTGGGTCTCCCCAGCTACTGCTGTCTCCCCTGTTAACCCAAGACCCTCATTCTGCAACACAGTCACGAGGAAAAGACCCATTTCAGGGGACCGGGGACAGTGAACTGGCTGTTTTGGGTACGTTCACATTTGGATTGGATGCCCAGTTGCAAATGAGATAAATGTGAAGAGAAGAACTAGGGCAGCGTGATGCTCAGAGCAGCTTTGGACTTGACCTTGCTCAGACTGGGCTGCTGAAGGCAGTTGCCTGTGGCTGAAATAGCTGATTTCAAGCTCTATCTACCGTAGCTGCCGTAAGACGAGAGATGGGGAGAGAGTGGTTTGTTCAGCCCCGTCAAACGGAGGTTGAGAGAGAGGATATAATGACTCTTCATAAACATATCTGGGGGAGCAAACGCCAAGGAGAGAGACAAACCGTTTACCTTAAGAGAATAGTATCAGCACAAGATCAAATGGCTGTAAATTAGTCATTAATTAATTTAGGCTGGAAATCAGGAAAAGGTTTCAGACTGGCTAAGGGGTGAAAGTCTGGAGCAGTCTGTGAGGAGGGGGACGCACCGGCTGGGGACCAGGACCCTGGCTGGGTCCGGGAGGGAGCTCGGCGGGTTTATGGAGGAGTTTGTGCTGCTGAACTTTAAGCCCACCAAACGCGGGGAAGTTTAACAGGAATTTGAGTGTCTGATCTGTTAGACTGAAGGATCTGGCAGTTTGCTGTTTGCGTGAATTACGCTTTTATTGTATCAACCCCGCGCTCCACCTGCGGCAGCCGCGCACGGAGCTCTGGCGGCCCAGGGCCGGGAGCTGGGGTTGTTCTCTGCACGGAGCAGCCTGGTTTTGGGGCTCTGGCTGCATAAATAGGACCGCAGCCACGGGAGCCTGCGCCAGGCGAGATGCCCGGGTCTGTCCAGGGAGCTGATCCGTGCAACCAGCCTCGCTGTGCATCATGGGCAAATCTACCCTGCCTCCGTTCAGCAGGGGAAGAAGGATGGGGCGTGTGAAAAGCATTTGGAGATTCTCAGAGGGGTGATGTCAAGGTGAAGCCAGATGCTATTTCTAAATAATATTTCCCCTCTACTCCCCTTCGAAGGCACGCCGTCACTGCTGGGGCGCCTGCACCACGCAGCGTCTGGCAGAGCTCACCGGTGTCAATAAACTCATCCTGCCCTGCAAAAACCCGGTCTGAGGGCGGCTGAGAAACAAAACATTCAGCTGGGCCCTGGCCGAGCTTGATCCCCCCTGGCCTCCGCACGGCAGCGGGCGCTTGGCCGTCAGTCTGAGCACGGCCGGGCTGGAGGCTGGGCAGCTCACGGAGCTCTCGCTTCTCCAAAACGCTGCTTCCTTCCTCGGGAGCTGTTACTGGGAATGTCACCCGCAGCCCTCGGGCTGCAGAGCAGGATGTTTTCCTTTGCCTTTGAGTCTCCTATTTGTCTTTTGATACTCTTTGTAGCTCGCTGGTTGCCGGGGTTTCTATAGGCGCATGGCCTGTGTTTACTAGGATGCTGTTTTGGACTGTATTTGCTAAGGTGCCGGAGGGCTCGGGCATAGGGAACCCGCAGAAGAACATCTGTTAGAGCCTCTCTTGCTTTCCTTTGCCTTCATTACCTAGGCTGCATTTTCCCCTTTCATCTCGTTCTCTCTTCCTTCCCTCTTCCCCTTGCTCTCCAGCCTTTTTCCTTATCTGTTGTTCCACTTCCCGCCTTGAGGAAGTAATTTTGCTCAGATGTCCCACACATCCATCACAGGCACAGCCGTTCTCCCAGGCCCTTCGGTGGGACTCCGCTTTTGCTGGAGGATCTGCCGAGTAAATTGCTTGGATGGGAAATGAGCACCTGGGCTCATTACGACCGAGTCCGGGAGATGGTAATTATCTGCCTGCGAGGGAACAGGGTGTAGGACCCGCCAGGAGAGCGGCACCGGCTGACGGGCTCCGGCAATATCAGCAGCCAGGCAGCGTGGAGCGGGAACCTGCGCCGGCGACCGGGGATGCTCGCGGGGATGGATAGAGGCTTAGCGACAGGCCAGTGTAAAGCGAGACTGCAAGGGACTGGCAAAGGAAAAAATTCACCGATGCAGGTGCCTGACCTGTATCCCCGCACGCTGAACCCTTGCAGCCCGTGCTGGGAGGACGGTCGGGATTTTCAGTAGCCCTAGCGCAGAGCCCTGCAGAAAGGAGGTTTTTCCAGCTTGCACAGCCCCGGGGTGGGTTGTCCGCCCTGTCTCTCCCCTGGTTCTTCCCCTGGGCCTCCCAAGCAGCTTTTCGCAGCCCCTGCAGAGGATGGTTGGGGCACGCTGCCTGGCACTGCCCCCACATGGGCTTTTGTCCTTCCTGGTCCTGCGGCCGGCCACGGGGAAACCGGAGGAGGTTATCATCTCTCGTGGTTGTTATCAAATGACAGGTTTTTCCGCTGAGCATTTCTTTCTCTCCTTGATGACGGCTGCTAAAAAGCCGCCAGGCTGGGGTGGTGGCCGCTCGCCCTCTCCTGCTCCTTCATGAAAGATTTCGGGAGCATCTTCTGCGGCTGGGCTCTTCTGGAGCCCACTCTCCGCTCCTCCGGCAGGGAAAGCAGCAGCACAATGTACCGTTGGGCCGGCTCGGGGCCAACTCCCCGCCCCCCCAGGACAGTTTTTAGCCCAATTTCCAGCCCCTCTGCCACAGACGCCATCTGCCAAGCCCGCTCCGGCATGTCTCACAGTCCCCGCTCCACCTCCGGTCCCGCGTCCTCTCCAAGCGCAGACTCGCCGCGGTTATCGGGGCTCGCTTTCCCAGAGCTGCTGGGCACACGCCGCACGCTCAGTGTGTGCGCGAGCGTCCATCTGTCCCCCGGTAATAACTTTGAGTCCACTGGCTAATTTTAACCGGATCTGACAGGTCTCTCGAGCACGTCATTCCAGCAAGTTTCCAGATGCATGATAGCACGGCAGCTACCCGATGGGAAGCTCCAATGCCCGGGCTCGGGGAAATGTTAGGAGGGGTTTGGAGCTAGAGCTGTTTTTTCCAGGCAGAAGGAGCTGTGCCGAGACGGACCCCCTGTGCCCCGTGGCCGAGTGGTCTGGCTGGGCTGTGCCAGGCCCCCCCCGTGGGGCAGGAACTTAAAAGGGGTCTTTGGGTAAAGACAAAGGGTCTCAGCTTTCCCGCAGCTCCCTGTAGCCCCCCGCCCTCCCCACTTTCCCAGCCCCCTGCCCGTCTGTCAGCTCCTCTCCCCCGGCCAAGGCGTTCTTCAGCACCAGCCTATTCCTCGGTGATGAAACGGCCACTCAGTCGCTGCCAGGCGAGAGACAGTGACCTTGTGTCTCCCCTCTCAGTCTCCTGAAACAGCAGCTGAAAGATGGGGACAAGGTCAGTGGCTCCTGCCGGCAGGTTTAGCGCCGAGGAGGGGTGAGAGCTCGTCTCCAGCCTTAGCTGTGGGTGCTGGCGGGGATGCTCCCTGAGATGCTACAAGCGCCCGCGGAAGCGCGCCTGCACCTCCCCGGCTTGTGGGGTGCCGGTAGGGCAAGGGGGAGCAGCGTTTCTCTGCAAGAGGATGGGGCTGGTTTGGGGTAGGGGGCTGGATAAGTGTTTACTGCCCTCCATCCCTCCATCTTTCGGTGCTTTTCTCCACTCTGGCTGGCTGCTGCCACGCCGGTAGCAGGGAGGCCGTGGGGGAGCAGTCGTGGTAATGGCAGGTAGCATCCACCGCCTGCCTGTGGGTCGGTGTGGGCTCTGTGGGGCAGAGCGGTAGGTACAGCAAGGTCTGTGACACAGCCCCGTGGGTCTGCCCCCGTCCCTCTCCCTTTTCCCTCGCCTCCCTCCGCATGACGCCAAAATGATCTCAGTCCTTCCTCCCCCGCGGGCACGCACGCACGGTGTCTGCAGCCCGATGGCCGGGCTGGATAATCTCGCCAGCTTTTACATGCGAAGCGGGAACTGGGTCAGCCGTGCCGGGATGGGAGCCGGGGTGGCGGAGCCGGCGCTCGCAAGCACCGGGCCGGTGATTCAGAGGGTGGCGGTTCCTTCCGCTGAGCCAGGGCTGATTCAGCGGAGCCAGGGGTGCTGCGCTGCTGTGGGCCCAGTCTTTTGGCCGTTCCCTTTTTGTTGGAAATAAAGGTGGTTTTTTTTTTTTTTTTTTTGTAATTGTACCCATTTAAAGCAAGCTGGTTGCTTTCATGATAGAGAGGGTAGTGCAAATCCCAGCGGGGCAGCCGGGCATCCAGCGCATCCCCTGCGAGTACCGGGCAGCTCCCCGGGGCAGCGCTGCATCCCGCCGAGCCCAGAGCATCGCTCGTCTCCCTGGGGAGAAGGTACGGCAGGAGGCAGAGCAAAAAGGTCCGGTCCTCGCAGCGATGCTCTCGCTGGCCGGCATCCCCGGGTGCCACCGCACGCCCTCCGTACGTCACGGCGCAGGAATGTCCCCCGTGGAACTTCCCGTCCATCTGTTGCCCACAGCCACGGACATTGCCGTGATGGGGCCTCAGGGACAGATACCCTGTTTGCAATGAAATCCCTCTTCAAAGAGTTACCACGACTCCCGTGACAAAAAAAGAACTCGACTGTCTGTAACAGTTTTAAATCCATCACCAGGAGATTAAATTCTAAAGGGATTTTAGCTTTCAATATAAACAGCAGATTCTTAAGTACCTCTTCATTTTCTGCGTTTAGGAAAGACACAGAAAGGCCTAAAATCCTCCCAAATCCCTTAGCATCCTTGCAGCCCTGAGCAGAGATGGGCCCGGCGTTGGGCGATGGTCTCGCGCCCGCGGCGGGGTGCTCCGCGGGGAGCTGGTTGGTGGCTGCACCGGAGGCTGCGATGACGGGGCTGCGTTTCCTGACAAACCGCATCGGGAACAGGAGAACTGGAAGGTCCCCAGCTCCCCCGGGGCAAAGGCGCATCAGAAATACCAGGAGTATTACGGCTGTATCAGGGAGCTGCCCGTCTGGAGCGGGGGGGAGAGGGGAAAGGTGTGGGGAAAGCTGCTGGTGAGGAGGGACCGAGGCTGCAGAAGCCAGCACGGAGCATCCTCGGGGGTGAGGGTGGTGTGGGGCGGCTGCCCCCCCAAGGTGGGAAGGTGCGGGGCGCCGGGTGCCTCCGGTGATCTGGCTGGAAATTTCCCATGAGCTGCGCACATCCCAGACGAGGCCGGCGTGACGATGCCTTGACGAGACACCAGCCTGCAGTCAAATTCTTGCTCGGGCTCTTTGTCTTCGCCTGGGTGCGGACCCGAGTCGGAACCCAAGCCACGGGGCGTGTCGGCATCCCGCTGTCTGCGGGTGCCTTCCACCCCCCCGCTTTCATCTCCTCCACCCCCAGCTACGCTCTCATGGCCGGTGGCTGGTGGGTTGATGGGCTCGACACCTCCCGCCGCAGCCTCGGAGGAGGAGGAGGAGGCGAGATGCCAGACGTTCCCCCCCAGGCCAAGGTGAGCCCGGCTGTCTCGCATCTCCTGAGTCACCCCCGGCTCGCCCCGCTGCCGGCCCCCGGGACAGCTCGCCCCGGCTGCCTGGGTGATGGCAGAGGTTTCCTCCCCGGCCACCGGTTCTCTTGTTTCCTCTTCTGGCTTCTCAAGAGTGTCCCTGTTGAATTTGTTTAGGTTTTTTTTTTTTTTTTTTAACAGAATTTTTTTCACAAGTTTTTTTTGCAAAACTGAAAACCGATAACGAAACTGCAGCAGCTGCCCATGGCCCGACCCATGGTGCCCATCTCACCTTGTGTGGCCAAGACTCTCCCTGTCCATATCTTGGGTGCTCCAGCGGTCCCCCGGCAGCAGAAGCCAGTGTGGAGGCTCAGGGGGTTCCCTTGAATTTGGGGGGGGGACGACGACTTCTGGTCTCCTCCCTCATCTTTGCCTGCCAAAAGCCACCACCGCTGGCTTCTTGCCTTGCTGCACGCTGGAAGTACCTGCAGCACTGGGACTCACAGGCAGCGAGGGGTTAACGGAAATGCTGCTTTGAAGGTGCTTTCTCTTTTATTAAAAAAACCCAACAAACAAAGCAGTGTAGTTCTGTATGAAAATAACCCAACCGAGGAAAGAGGAACCACCTGAATGCTAAAATCTTGCTCTGAACTCCTTTTCTTTCTCCCCCGAGTAGCTCGTCCTGCCTATTTGCCATGAACCCAGCCACAAAGAAGAACTGTTGGCTCATGTGAAATCCTGCCCCAACGGCCGGAGCCCAAGTCAGAGATACCCCCGAGCAACGTTACCCCAGACACCTCGGCTTCCCGGGGCACGTCCCAGGCTGGACTCGCCTCCCAGTTTCGCCTGAGCCCAGAGCTGCCCGGAGGGCTGGGGAGCTGAACCCCGCGGCTCGTTGCTCCTCCGACCTCCTGGCGAGTGGGACCTGTCCGTGGACACCAGTGGAAATGCTTCTTCTCGTGGAGAGGCTGAACTTAATGCAGCCGGATTGGGGATTCGCAGTTGAAGTCGGGGTCCTCGGCCGTGGCGCTGGCGGGAGGATGGAGCTGCGGCCTCTCTCCGTCGGGCTCAGGCTGCCGGGTGAACCCGGGCTCCGGTCCCTTTCTCTTGCACTGGGCTGGGGGGGGGAACGGGGCTGAAGCGGCAATCCCGAGGCTGGAAGCGACAAAAATAGCGACTGGGTGTCATGGAAGCTGTTTGCAATCAGCCCGCGCGCTGGAGTGGATGCACATGAAACGTATTTTGAGCAATTATGAAGAGCGAACAAATTAGTAAAGAATCAGAGTCTGTTCATGAACAATTCACAAGCAGGGAGAAAGGAAAAAAGGCAAAATGCTTTGAATAAGTTGTTTGCTATAAATAGTTTGCCCAGTTCGAAGAGCTAGTGACAAACACAGTCAGGGGAAGGCAAGGATAATACATCACAAAATGTACTTTGTTCATTTATTTGACAAGTGTAGCTAAGTTTTAATTATTTATGATTATACTTCATAATGTGCTAGCACATGTTCTGAAGAATATTTTAGTCTTAGTAATCTGAGACCTCGCTCCAGCACTGTCCGGGCTATTAAATCCCCGCGGCTCAGCGGGGAGCGGAGGACCTTCCACGCATGTGGAGCCCGGAGCGTGGGAATTAGTGAAGAGCAGATAAAGTCCCACTGTGTTTGTAACCCAGGTAAGGAACTGCATTGTTTGAAAATACCGAATTGTGAACCTGACAATATGCCTTTAATCTTTGTCACTTCACATGCCAAATCCCAGAAGTGCTGAATTATTAAGTCTAAAGTTCCAAAATAAACTCTCACTCAGAAGATTATTTCCATATAATTTGAAATTTCCTGCTCTAATAACTCCTGCGCTGGGTCTGTCTCTTGCCCTAATCCTGTTTCGAAAGGCTGAGCCCAGCCCTGGGCCTGCGCGGAGCCCCTGGGGTGGGCTCACCTTCCCCTTCCCTCCCCAGATAAACCTCCATCTCCCAAACTGCTGACGGCTTAATTATTGCATGGGATAATTAGCACAGGGAACCAGACTGAGTCCTCTCCAAACTCATTTCACTGAGGAAATCAATCTGATCCCTCCCAAAGGGCCCCGCTGCCAAACTTAATTCCAAATAATTTAACAGAAAAGTTCTTTAATGTTTCAGAGGGGTAAACGCAACGAGACGGTGACCGGCCCCTGGCACTTTGCAGATGCCGCGGCGAGGCCGGGGGCTGTGGTCTGGGGGGGCACTGGGTGCTCGGAGCACCCGGCTCTCCCCTCTCCGGTAACCCAAATCCCGGGCGGGGATGGTCCAAAGGCCGCGGGCGCCGGTGGAGGGGACGGGGAGCAGGGCAGGCAGCACCGCTCGCAGGCAGGGAGCAGGCAGGAGGTGGGCGCTGCGGGACGTGGGTGGGCGCAGGGAAGGATTGGACCCAGACAGAGCTATTTTTGCCATGAAAAGGAAAACTCCGCCTTTGCTCCCTGGATTATATATATGTATGTTTTTCCCCCTGCAGTAACTGGAGAATAGAAATAAAATACTGAATTATTAACTCTAATTACCCCCAGAATTACTTCAATAACAGTGCAATTTCACAGACGGCTGCTGCGAAGACAATACGCAGGGATAAAAGGAGGCAGAGAATCCACTTCCACCACAGGAATGTTTGCAATTTATTATTTTCACATTAGCCCTCTTCTTTTTTTTCAGTTTCCTCATCTTTTCTTTAGCGGTGGTCAAATTTCAAACGCTCCGAAGCATCATCCCGATGTGTGGCTGCATCTCCGGAGTATCCCGACCCCACCGAGCTGCAGAGCTGGGCTGGAGATTGCGCAGGAACCGGCTCGCTTGAGGGCAGCAGGGATGGAGCAGCAGGGATGGAGCAGCAGGGACGGAGCAGCAGGGATGGAGCAGCAGGGATGGAGCAGCAGGGATGGAGCAGCAGGGATGCTCCTGTGCTGCATCCTTTCCCGCTCTGCTGCCCGTCCATCCTGGCAGCACCGGTGGGTCCGGGGACTCTTGGCTACAGGCTACCTGGCTCTTTGCAGGCCAGCCGCAGCCCCGGCGAGGCGGGGGACACACTCAGAGCAGCATTTCCAAGCCTGACACTTCAGCTTTCCTGGGGTTTGTTACCAATCCGGAACCGATCCTGTTTAATACCGTTCTGCATATGTTCTAAAGGACGTTGCGTTAGGTTATACAGCAGTCGGTCCCCTCCTCCCTCCGTGCAGGTGTAGCTGATTTGATTTGTGTTGGCTTTCTGCGTTTGCGCGGGCTCTGTGAAGTTTTTCAACTATCAGAAAACTTTGGTGCTTGTGGTCCAGCCTCTACAGCAGCTCCGGGGCCGGGACAGCCTCTCTCCTCGGGGGTCCCTGGCACAACCTTTGCCAGCGCCTTGGCCCCCGCCGCTCACCCGAATGTCTCAGCCGGCACTTGGGGCGTCCGACCCCTGTCTGGGGGGGTTTGAAGCGGGTGCTCTTGCTCCCAGCCCTTCTCACTGCCGGGTACCAGGGCACAAGCAGAACTTGGCATGGCAGGGATGCTCGGGCCTCATTTCCACAGGCAGGTTAATCCAGAGCAATTTGCGCTCTGCTCCGCTGCTCTGTACCTGAACCGCAGCTCGGGGCCATGTCCTGCAGCTTTTCACAAGCACTAAATCAAAGGGGGCTCCTGGAAGGGAGACAGGGGGGGAAGGGGAAGAGAGGGGAAAAAATGCACTTTACACTGGAATGTGACCAGCCTGGGTAACTTAAACCAGAAGGCAGCCAGTGGCAAGCAGGCAGCTGGCAAGCGGCTCGCCGTGCTGGCATGGCTGCAGAGCTGACCTGCCAGAAGCCTCTCAGTACTGTGTATAAAAACCCAAAGAAACCCAGACCAAAAAACATGCTGACTTGGAGAGCGGCATCACTCTCTTCTTTCCGCTCCATGCTGGTGGCTCAGGGCTGGGAGCCCTGCATCGCTACGGTGGAGTGAGCGAGTTCAGTGTGCGTCCCAGTGACAAGGGCGCAGACCCAGCTGGGGGGGGGATGTTGGGGGTGGGAAGGGGATGGGTGCTGTGTGAGGGTCACAGGGTGGGCGATGAGCACTGCAGAAGGGCAAGCCAGCTTCTCAGCCCCGGAGCTGCCCTGGCTCCCTCCTATTTGTGCTGCTGGTCCCAGTAAAGAAGGGGGAAGAGAGCTGGCAGGTCTCCCCCCACTCCACGCGCGCTGCCCTTGCAGTGCTGTGCATCCCTTTTGCCAACAAGCACTTAAGTGGAGTACATCCAGCTTTCCCCAGGGAGCAGACGTTTCGGCTATTCGAGTAGCTGGCTTTGAAACGGGAAGGGAAATCCCCAGACTCTGGCAGGCTGCTGCGGATGCTGCCGTAACGCTGTGAACTCTGCACTCCAGGGCTTTCATATAGTTTTCTCTTCTTGCCACATTTTTCCCCTTCATCTGCTGGTGAGCAGCCGCTGCTCCAGAGGACGCAGCTGGCTCCGGGAACCCATCTGTGTTAAGAAGGCTATTTTCTTTCCGTGGAGAGAGTAGGTCCTCCTCTCTGCCAACAGCCCCCTTCCCAAATGGAAGAGTTAATTCACTCCACTGCCTCTCCTGGTGTTTCCTTCCCAAAAGCTGGTCCAGCCCCTCCTGCAGCACCCATCCCCATGGGCCTTCCCAAGGCAGCTCCCGGCACCCCGAGGCTGCTCCGGCTGCTCCGGCCACGCCGCTGCCTCTCAGGGGATGCTGCATGCTGCCTTCCCGCAAGCCCTGATAGCTTCACTCCATCCTTCTGCTACTAGGAAATCATTTTGCTTGATAATGCATTAAAGTGATTGTTATTTTAGTGATCGTGCTCATATTTCTCCCTCTTTGTTTTCCCGCCAGGCTTTAGGGGAACCTAAATAGATAAATCAGTTCTGCAAGCAGGTGTGGGAGAGAGCTGTTCCCGTGCTGCTGGGAGTCGGATGGATGTTTTGCAGCACGCACCACTGGATCCAGCAACAGCTGTACGGACCCTTGGAGCCGTGGGCATTCCCTCTGCCCGGCAGCCACCCTTGTCACCCCCAGAGCTGTTTTCCCGCAGCTCTCCCCCGCGGCACGACGGCGAGCGTGTGCTCCGAGCTGCCACGCTCCGCTCCACCGCCGCATCCAGCCTGCGTGGGGCAGGGGACGGGGGCTGAGCTGCCGCCGTGGGGCTGGGCAGGCGTCCACCCCATCAGCCTCCTGCCCCTCTCTGGGGTCCCCAAGCAGGAACGTGGGGGTCCCGGGGTGGGTGGGAGCAGCGGCGTCTGCCCCGAGGGCTGCTGCGAGATGCTACGGGGTCTGGAGGCTGCTCTCCTGGGAAAAGGCGGCTGGTTCGGGCGGCAGGCAGCCCTCCAGCCCGGAGGGAGCCAGCCTGGGAACCGCCGGGACAGGGTCAGGCCCAAAGCACCCAGACGTGCCGGTGCTTCCCCACGGCCGAGCGCTATCCCGGAGTCAGCCCGCTCAATGGGAGCTTTCAGTCTTTCCTTCCCCTTGCCTCCTCGCCGTGCCCTGCAGCCAAGTCGGCACCCCCTCCTTTGTTCGCGTTTTTTAAAATAAATCATTTTGGGGGTGAATTTCGTGCCAATGCCAGCCGGAACGTGGCAGGGACTATAAGGGCTCCGTTATTTGCGGCAGACGCCCAGCGCGGTTGAAGGCCAGCCGCAGGCAAAGCATCTCCCTGCGATGCTGAGCACCCTGCCCTGTCCCTGGGGTGGGGAAAGGCTTATCCCCCCCCCCGGACTGCTGTCACCTCCCCTGTGCTGCTGGCGGGAGCCTGGGCTGTGTCCTTGGGGCTGGGACCCCGGCAGCGCCTGCTGTGCTTGGGGCTCGGCTGCCCAGTGTCTCCTGCCAGCCGGGGCTTGGCATCGCTGGTGCTTTACTGGGAAGGACTGGGATACACTGGAGAAAGGACTGGGACTGCAAGGCAGGGTGGAGCAGGGGAAGGGGCCTAGGAGCGGGGCTCATTCCTGAAACACAGATAGCTTTGATAATTAGCCAGGACTGTGAAGGGAAATGATGAAAGGTAGAAAGGATTTGTTTAAGCACGGCATGTTTTATTGCTTTCCTCTCTCAAAGTCTCTCTTTAAAGTGGTTGGAAGATTTTTGCTCTTATTTTGCTTCAGATGTTGAACTTTAATTACAGCCAACGCACCGAAATACCTGTAATTTGAATAAATCATGTAAAAATTTTCCCAGGGATTCCTGCTGTCCCTGAGCTCTCCCCACCTCCCCACCGCACACGGGGGTCCCGACAGGGACCCCAGCTCAGCCCCGTGGGGTGCCCGCGTATCTCGGCGCTGCCACGGAGCTCTTGCCCCTAAGTCAGAGCCCAGGCTGGGCAGACCCCAGCAGCCGGGCGCTGCCCTGGGGCTGGCATCACCCGCAGGGTGCTGCTGGTGCCGGGCTGCATTTGTTAGGGAGGGCCTAGGGGAAAACTTGCCACCCTTCGCCAGCCCAGAAATGCCGCGGTGCGATGCTTCGCCCTCCTCTGCTGCTGGGTTGTGCCCGGAGGCGGTGGCAGGACTGAACACAAACTATATTTTCTATTTTCCGGATGCCAGCTCTCCTCTTCCCAGCCCTGCCGTCCCTTCTGGCTGCTGGGACAAACCCCTCGGGCACAGGGCAGCCCCCCCAGCCCGGCGCTCTCAGCGCCTACCTTCGCACACCTCTTTCCCTCCCGCAATTATTGCAAGGGATCATTAGAGTCTGTGTGCGCTAATTGCTGCAACAGTTCCTTTCCTGGGAGGAAATCCGAGGAATGGTCCACGGTTTGTTACTTTTCCCTTCGCGGCCGGTGTGGATGCGGTTGAGTTTTCCGGCTCAGGGCCGGGGAGCCAGGGCAGCGATGCCGCTCGCCGGGCTCAGGCTGTCTGCTCCCACCGGGAACGGCCAGAGCCGGCCAGAAAGCAGCAGGTCGGCTTGGACAGCCCCTGCGTGCGGGGCCGGAGAGGGGCTGCTCGGATCAGCCTGTCCCAGTTGGGACCCCAGGGGGACAGGGGGGTCTGGGGGGGTGGTCTGGGGGCTGGCGAGGGGGAGGCTGCAAACAGACACGGGGTGGTGGAGCGGTGTCAGCTCCGCTGTGGATGGCGAGGAAAGTCCTGCTTTGCCTCGGTGGGGGGAAGGCACGGAGAGGAGGAGAGGCACGATGCCGTCGCATGTCCCTGGCAGACCCAACCTAGCTATGCTCCTGTTATCGATTCTTCTTATGTATTTATTATTCATACTGCACCGTAAGTGCTCAGGCTTTGTATAGGCAAACAAAGCTGGCGGGCCATGCCCCGAGGCGCTGCGCTTCCATAAACGACTCTGAGAGCTCCCAGTGCTTTCCAGGGCTGTCTCCCCCCCACACACCCCTTGCCACCCTGCGTACGGGGCACGGGTGACCCCAGCAGCGAGGGGACCGCGGCTCAGCGCCGCTCGCTCAAAACCGGGGAGATGCTGTAGAAGGCTGGATAGGAAAGAGCCCAATTAAGATAAAATCACAGGGAACTGATTAATAATTAGTGGGTAATTAGTTATCTCTCTACCATCTGGAGGGCTGAATCTGCTTGTGCAGCAAGCGGCTGTCTGCTGGGTGTCCCCGGCCACCCGGGCTGCCCCGTGCCACCCCCGCAGCTCTCCTGCCCCATCCTCGCCGGAGCCCACGTCTCCTCCGGCATCTCCGCTTCGGGCACCTCTTGCTCTCCGGGTTGCAGGAGGAGGCGTGGAGGCACCTGCTTGCCGCTTCAGCTCTTATTTTTCTGGGTTTATTCTGGCAGGCTGCCAAGGGAGAGCTCTTCCACGGGCCCCTCCTGGCTGGGAGGTGGCCTGAGTTACGGAAGAGCACGTGTACATCTTCTGCTCGAAGCGGGAGCAGCCGATGCTCAGCCTCTTCCCCAAAGAAGTGCTCCTCTGTGCCAGAACCAACGTTTTAAATTTTCAGCTTCCTCCCTGTGAACCAGCAAGTTTCTGTATTTATTAGGTGGGGCGGCTGGGGAGGAAAGAAAAGACGCCGAAGCCGGGAGCCCTCCCCTTCGCCGCCCGATTTTTGCAGGGGCTCAGCCCAGCGAGTGCCCCTCGCCTGAGAGGCGGCGTGGCCAGGAGCAGCCGTGCCGGCTCCTCCGCGGTCATGCCGTGTATTTTAAATGTGATCATTTCTACGCTGCTGGCTCTCCGTCCTGCCTGCGCTCCAGAAATACCATCAGGCACGTGGCTTGCCCGTCCCCAGCCTCTCTGTCCCCTCTCCTCGGGGTGGGAGAGCGTCCCACCTCCCCGCAGCCTCCTCCCAGTGCTCTGGGAGACTGGGCTGGCCTCTGATGGGGGCTGTGTTGTTTCCACACACATGAGCAATTGGTGGCATGCCTGAGAGCACCCGGCGAGCGGGGAGGTGAGCCAGCGACGGGAGTCTGATTTCCCTTAGAGGACTTCACTGGAGGGGATTCGTCTGACAAACATCACCAGTACAAAAACCTGAAAGCTTTCCTTTTCGGCGGAGGGATAAAAGGGCTCTGAAGACACAATGAAGACAAACACCATCTTGCAAGCATCCAGAGGGTCTATGAGTGATGGAGCACAGCCCGTATCCCGCCCCCCCCGCCAGCCGTGGGGCTGGAGATGTGACCAGGGCAGGCACTGGGCAGGGCTGGTGGGGCAGGAGGGGGTCACCCCCGGCCAGGGAGTAAGGACGAGGGCTTAGGGAAAGCTGTCACCTCTCTGTCTGGCTCTGTCTTTCAGAGACTGGATACTGAGAGCATCAGTTCATCCTTCCCCAGCCTTGGTAGATGTCAGGGAGGTTTTTGCTACGGGTGGCTCACCCTCCACGGGTGTCTTACCCACCGGGGCAGGACTTGGTGCCGGCAGAGCTGGGCATTTCTGCAGCACCGGGGAGCTCTGGCCCTCCCTGCCCGGTTTCAAGGCCTGCTGCGATGAAGGCAGCCCTGGATCGGGGCCAGGGAGTTTTCTTTGGCTCTCCCTGTGGTAAAGAGCATGCTGGCGAACTTGAGGGCTTTGCAAGACCTTCCCGGGGCTTTGCTAATGAACCCCTCCCCGTGCCACATATTTCTTCACAACACCAGAATGAAACCACAGAAGTCCATGGAGAGGCATTTCTGCTGCTCCAGAGACAGCAAAAATGTTCACATGCAAACGTGTCTGGTTTCTCTTCCATTTTGGAGCCCAAAGTAGCTTCATGCCTCCTATTTTCTGGTTAACAGAGCTGCCCTGGGCAGCGGTTTGAAATCTGAAGACGTGTATTGTCTTTCTTCTGGGAAGAAAACAGAAGGCAGCAGCTGACTTGTAATTTGGAGGAAATCAAAGCCCTACCCGAAGGGAAGGAAGGGGCAAGCTGTGCCATCTTTCTATCAATCTCTGCATTATCTCTGTGTCTCTTATCCCCTGAATCAGAGGCCCTGCGGACATCCCCACATGAGACGTGGGATTTTTCCACCGCCACTGCCAGTCTCCCCACAGCGAGGCACCCGTTGTCCAGCCGGTTACATGCTCCATGTCCTTGGAGATCTGGTGCCCCAGTTTGAGAGGGAACCTTTTGGTGCAAGTTCAGTGGTGTCATGCAGAGCCGCCCCGTGTCCTCCTGCTGACGGACACTCTGGCCCATTCGCATCAGCCTTCCCAACCTTCCCAGGCCCTTCGGTATCCCATCCTTGTGAATCCATGGGATCCCTCCCTCCCTGCTCCTCTCTGTCTTGCGGCGTGCCACGGTATCCCGCTCCAGAGACTGAGCCCTGTCCCCTTGCGATGTCCCTCACGGGCTGAGGGTGCTCAGGGAGTCACCCATGCTTGTGCTGAAACCTTAAGTTGCATCCACGTCTTACTGAACAACGCTTTAATATTTTGTATTAGCTACTACTCCTCTCAATTCCTCCTCCTTTACTCCATGGCTGGTTGATGCTTTGCTGGTTTTTCAGCACCTTCTTCCCCTCCGCCGGAGAGGGGACGGGCTGTGAGATGAAGTTCAGGGGCGGTGAAGGCGCACACAGAGGTGGCTCCTGGGTTCCAGAGAGGGAGCACGGCAGCCGGTCCCCATCGCTCCCTGGCTCCTGGGCTCGGGAAGGTCCTCGCTGCCCTTTTTGCGGCCTCTGGAGAGGGGTA
>JAVJGG010000039.1:23250147-23262702 GCA_035590195.1 Aviceda cuculoides
GGAGCCCGGGTCTCCGGCTACCCACGGACCCCCAGGAAACCCACCCCACGTGCACGCACCCGCTCGTGCGCATTCCCACCGCGCACCCGCCTCTGCCCGTCCCCCGCCGCGGGCACCGCTCACGAGCGCGCACGAGCGTGCAACCGGCGTGCGCACGCTCACCCCTCGCCGGCCGCGCGCACGCGCTGCTGCAGAGCAGGATTCTTCTCCCGACCGCTCTCCGTCAAAGCAGGCACAGCCGGAGCCTTGGAGAAGTGCAAACAAAGCCCTTTTTCTGAAGCCCTCGGTGGTTACGGGTGCATGTATTTCCTCCTGTTACTTTCTCATGACTTGCTTCGCCATGTGCGGACCGGGGCCAGACTGAGAAAAGCGGAATTATGCCAAGAAAAGCCCTTTCTGCTTGATGCAAATGCCTGAAATGCAGAAGGGCTGAGCCTGCACACAAATAGCACGGTGGCCTTTGCCAAGGGGAAGGTCGTTCACCTGGGACATCCCCCTCGTCTTGTCTGGAAGGAGCCAGGGGCTTATCTCAGCCCCTCGGCGGGAGTCTGCTTAGTGAGCAACAGCGCTTTCTGGATGGAAGTGCCAGGGCCCAAATCAGTTAAGGGAGGAATGAAGCCCCCGAGCTGGTCCTGGCCGGTGAGCCGTAGCACTGGGTGGGCCACGGAGCGGCCAGACCAGCAGGTCCGGATAAACCGGCAATGCCTGCAGCCAGGGACCTGCCGGTGAGGACGGCCGGGTGCTGGCAGAGCGGAGCGGGAGCGGGAGCCGCGTGGTACCCCCGCGGGAAGCAGGGAGCTGCTGGGACGGGACCGACGGGCATCGGCTGCGCGGGGCGGCTCGTGGCTCTCCCCGCTGCAACGCCCGGGGACACTTCATCCGCTGAAAAATGCGAGACGCCGCGCGTCGCTGCAACACTCCTAGGGCTTGGGATGCTGCCCTGCAGGGAATGCTGCGTGCTCTTTGCCCTGCGTTACGGAGCGGGGTCAGGCTGCAGCAGCCCCCGCGTCCTGCTCCTGCAGGGGATGAGAAAGTCCGAGCTCAGGGAGCCAGCCCTGACCCTGGACACGGCGCTTTTGCCAGGGCAAAGCAGCAGCCCAGAGCCGCGGAGCCTCTCCGCGTGGCTCTCCAAATCCGCGGGCCGTGGAGGAGCCGTGCAGTGGGAAGGAGCTGGCGGGGGGGCTGCGTGGAGGGGCCCTGCCAAAGTTGTAGCACGAGAGGGAAAACGAGAGTCCCAAATAATTTGAGAACCTGAATGTCTCTTGCTGTTCAGGTTTTGTGAACATCCTTAACGGAAACACATGTGAAACACGCTCTCTGTGGATCTACCCGAGAAGCCTTTTCCGTTTTTGCTGCGTTAGCAAACTGCAGACGACTCTGTCTCTCCGCCGTGAACTACTGAGCAGGGACCCTGGACTCTCTCCTCCATTTTCATTCAGAGCCTCTGCCAGCGTCATAAACCCAGTAAAACGTTATGGCACTTTGCACCCACTGGGAAACCAAATGTATTTTAATGTATATTTAATAGATTTCAGGTCTTTCTGTTATTAAATTTGCTTTTCATTCGCCCCCTCCCCCTCTCTTTGGTGCATGAGACTCAATGGGAAATTTTAAGTGTATTAAACCAGCATCTCACAGAAACAAATCCAGATGGCCGGGTACGAATCAGGAAAAAAATCGCATCAGAATCTATTAGAATCTCAGCCCAAATGCAATCCACATTTCACCAGGCAGAGACCGCCCCGTTACTCAGCTCCTTGCTACATGACAGCCAGGAAACATGTGCTTTCTTGTCTGGGCTTCTTGGGAAGGTGATGGATTTGACAGCCTGGAAGCTGCGGGCCAGATTCCCCTTTGGTGTGCGCTGGTGGAAATAGGCACTCAAGGGGTTGAGGTCAGCTGGGGTACTCTGGTTTTCCCTTGCTCTAACTGGGAGCCGAACCCGGCCCTCCAGCTCTGGCTCCCTCAGAGGAGGGGAAGGGATGGTGCAAACCTCCCGGTCCCGCAGCGCGATGCCCCCGGGACTCTTCTTCCCTCCAGACCTGGAGCAGGACCAACCTGCCCGGGTCAAGTCCCACCTGCCCCCTCCAGCCTGCACCAGCAGACTCCATTCCCGCTGGTCTTCCACCGTCAGTGCTTGGCGCAGGGAACTCGGACCCCGGGACGCTGCTTTTGGGGTAGCAGAAACAGCTCAAAGGAGAGGTGAGCCCTCGGCAGGAGCGCCGATGGCTTTGGCAGGGGTCCCTCTCCCCGCTGCCTCCCAGCAACGCGTCCCAGCCTCCCCAGCCTTTTCCATCCCCTGCTGCCCACGGCAGAGCTGTGCGAAGGGCCTGAAACACAAACTGGTTTCAGGAGTGCCGGTTAGCAGGGCATGGGAAATGAGTCCAGGACAGAAAGAGCTCCTTGTTCAGCTCAGCCCTGGTGTGCTCACGGGGGGAAAGCCGAGAGGCGGAGGGGAGATGGGCGGAATGGCCGTCCTGCCTGGGGCTCTGCTGCCAGCAGAAGGGGCTCGGCCGGTCGCCCCGGGCCATCCCCTGCCAGCACACGTGTCCCAGGAGCGTTCCAGGAGTCCACGGCGGCTGGACGGGATCGCTCGCGGATGCTTTGCAAGGGAAGGAGGACCACCGCTCCCCCGTAACTCATTTTCCACGCTTTATTAATGTTTCAAACCACGACTCCTTCCCTTCTGGTGAGGAAGGGCAGCCCAGATTACCAGGTGAAAACAGATCGCTTTCCTTTCTTCTGGAGCGAACGCCGGCGGCCAGTGGATCGCAGAGGCAGGAGGGAGTGGAGACGAGGGCCTGGAGGGGGCACAGTTATTTATTTCATCTGCACTGACATTTGTGAAGCGCTCCTCAGTGGAATTTCCCCCTGGTCTCCGTGCCCGTTCCTCCAGCGCGCTCAGCCAGGCTCCCTGCACACCCCTGCTCTGTTTGCCTTCAGTTAATATTCAAGCAAACAGAATGAGTTACGAGGAGGAATGTCCATGGAAACAGTGAATTTTAAGGCACTCTTGTAAAATATTCATAGAAAGCAAATTTTGAATTAATACAAAATGTGTGCACTGAAGACCCAGTGCTAAGAGTCATCTACTCAGGGAACGGAAATAATCCCATATGACCTATACGGCCAATAAAGCAGCTTGACTTTTGAATTCTTGCAGTAAACTGCCTGTGAACAAGACACAGGCCAAGAATTATTTGCAGAAATTATTCATTAAGGGCCTAATCCAAAACCCAGCTAAGTCAGTGGAAAGATCCCCCCTATGTTAGGCCCCAAATAATTTTGTATAATGAATACATTTGAGAAAACAGTGATCCTTTCCCGGATAACTCAACAACCAGAAAAAAAGAAGCAAACTTCACCGAGCAAAGTTACGGGCTGTAAATAACCAGCTGAGCGGCTCTCGCCCCCGCTGCATCTGCTCCTCCCCGGCCGCGGGAGACGTGTTGGGTGCTGTAGGATGCACAACATCCCTTTTTCCGTGGCTGCGGCTCTCACGGGGATGGGGACTAGCACAAGACACCTCCCGCCGGGACAACGCCAACCTGGCCCCATGCATCCCCTTCCGCAGGGTCCCACGGGGTGCCTGAGAAAGGCAGGTCACCCAAATAGATGGGATAAAGCCAACTCCTGCATTGTCGCTGCTCCTCAGAACACACAGCTCATCCCTTCCCCAGTAAATCAGGCTGAAGAGATGGTTATTTGTTGTGGCTTCTCCAAGTATCTAATTGCAGAGTACCCTGGGAGAGTTAGGAGGAATAGTATAGCAGCAAAATATATTATTATTGTTAGTGGTGTTATTATTATTATTACTCTTCCTATTATAACGTGGCAGTGATTCCATCAACAGATCATGGTGACACCATAAAAGAGAAGAGCGAGGCTTGAAATCGCCTGAGGTCCTCAGTGCCGGAATGACACAATTAATAGCTGTATATTTTTATGGCCACATTTAATACTATACATTAAGGCTCACAAATCTTGCCATATTATTAAATGCTGCTTTTTATCCCGCTTTGGTTTTGTTCACGTTCGTTTGTTGTTCAGGGCGATGGGTGGATGATGCCGGCGGCTGGGCAAGTTTGCTTCGCCTCCGAAAATTGCATCCCATCTCCGGCGATGATGGAGAGGAATATACCCGGGGCTGAAAACAGCCAGACCACGAGAGCTGCCGTGGTGCTGGGAGGTGGAGGGAATTGTTCCCAAACGCCCTTGTCCTAGCAGGACAGATTCCGGGCCAGCCGGGAACCCCAAGCCTGCAGCGACAGGCCACCGGAGACATGGGAATTGCAGCACCACAGGGACCGGTGGGGGAAATGGCTTAAAAAAACTCACCCGAAACAACACTGTGCTATATTTGTAAGCTATCTATATAAAACATATCTGCATTCAATATCAGTGTAATGGGAAGCCAGTGTCAGGGAGTGTGACCCCGAGTCCATCTGGATGCAATTCTAGCTTAACATCTGAAAATCGAATACATATTTTTTGAAGCCTATCAGACAGAAAGGGCTCTTTTTTTTTTTTTTTTCCCTGCTTCTCCCTCGGCGCGTGCACGCCCCTGATGTGCGCACACGTTAATGGGGTTATTGTCGTAGGGTGTGACACCACCCACGGCAGGAGACCGAGCTGCCTTCCCCTGCCTGGGTCAGCCCCGCGCCGCACCGCCAGGGCTGGCGTCCCCCCCCGCTCCCCTGCCACCGGTTCACTCGTGGGTTCGCAACCAGGGCAAGGCACCCCTCCGGCTCTTCTTGGGACCCAGCACTGGGAAAGGTTTCCTTTATTTTACTTGAGGTCATGGATACGCAGCGAGAGTGGAAATTCACCTTCGGAGACTCCCTCGTGCTCAGTATAGCTCGGAAAAATTTGGAGGAAGAAAGTCGTTCCAGTGTGCGGGGTTGGCGAGTCCTCCCCGGCTCCTCTTCCAGCGCTGCCCCCGGGTTTTATGGGATTTGGTGCATTTGAACGTTCACAGAAACAGGGTTTCCTTGCTCGCCGCCTGACTCGGAGGAGAGCCGGGAGGAGCCAGGCAAGTGCTACCAACAGCGGGAAATATCCGCAGCCGGGGAAAGGCTGAGCCGGCGCGAGCATCCGCGCCGAGCCGCGCTCCACCAACCCGGGCACGGCGCAGGCACCACGTGGCTGATGGCAGGCGGCCAACCCAAACGCCATGGTACATGAACTACAAGTAAACACAGCTTGAGTTTCACATGTCAAATATGCTCAACAAACTGCTGGCGGATAATCTACAGGCCAAGAAACCAGACATAAAAAGTAGATGATGAATCAGTCGCAATGATGAATAAATTAGGGACTGTAACAGTTTGCCCACAGGCGGCTCGGAGAGGACAAGAAGGAAAAACCCAGCACACGTACGACTCGCTGCCAGTTATTTGCCCAGAGCTCACTTTTCCTCCTGGCAAAGCTTCTCCCTCGCGGCCCCGAGGGCTGGGGCAGGCTGCATGCTTCCTCTTCAGGGCTTCGGAGGAGTGAAAAAAAGCAGGTTTTGCTCAAGCAGTGTCGAGTCAGCAGCTGCACAGTAGGACCCGCTGCAGCCCACGCAGAGCGTCCTGGGTGGCTGCCCACCCGGGTAGCATCACCGTGGCCACGAGCAGCAGGAATGGTGCTGTTCTCCCCTCTCCCCCACCTCTTTTCTCGGCTGATCTCGTTTTATCCTGGCGCAACTCAGGGCGATGGGCTGACGTGGCTCCGGGCTGGGCGGCGCTGCTGGGGGGTTGCCTGTCAAAGGGCCGGTGGGGAGGGAGTCGGAGGATGCACCCGACGCTCTCCCACCCGATGCTCTCCCACGCCGGTGTGATATTTCCAGCCCCCATTGATTTAATTGGCCAGAGCTGCACATGGCAGCTGGAAAGCAAAGTTCCCATCTTCCAAACTCAAACAGGAAGATTCATTAACCGTAAAAATATACAGAGCCCCAGCCCTTCAAAAGCCTGCAATTTATTTTACTCGAGGCAGCCAAACTTTATATAATCTGAGATGAATGCAGGGATCAGGGAGCAGGCGAGGAGGAAGGGGCCGAGAGCGAGCGCAGGGGACGGCGGCGGGGACGGAGGTGGAAGGGGAGGAGGAAGGCGGCTATTAATGAAAGGACAGGCACCGGGGGGAGCCGGGAAGAAGGGGGCTTTCCAGGAGGACGGCTAACGTGGGGGCAACGCGGGATGATTGATGAACAGGCGAGCCGAGCAATCAACATGCCACTTTATCCAGCCAACAAACCTGGAGCCGTTGGTATTTATACAGGCCCCAGCGTGATTATTATTGTAAGGGAGATTTCTCTAATCAAAACTCCAAAAATTACACGCAGGCCTTTCTGATTAATATTCCATGATAACAGCAGTGGGGCACATCTGGCAAAGGAGCTCCGATTTTTGCACTCCCCGTGTCCATTTATTTGCCTGACGGAAGAATAAAAAACCCGCCTCCTCCGGTGCTGCTGGTGCACCCCGGGGGTGGCAGGTTCCCAAGGCAAGCACGCCGCGCTGCCTGCATCTAAAACGATGCCCGGCCGGCGCAATCCCTCTGGCCCGGGGCCCGGAGGAGCAGTGCCGTGGCCGGGGCCGTGCCGGCGGCGGTGCCGGCAACCCTGCCCGCTGCGGGTGCTCCGGCTTTGGGAGCTCCTCCTGAGCCGCTCGCCGGCCGTGCCGCTCTGCTTTTCCCCGCCGCGACGTGACCGACGCTGATGCGAGGTTTTTTTTTTTTTTTGGAAGGCAGGATGGAAACAGTCTAACCTCATATTATAAAGAACAACAAATGCGTGCACGGCAGCAGGGCAAGGAAATTCCGTCGAGGCTTTTGGTGCCGTGAGCTCCGCTCTCCAGCTTCCCGGTACAGCCAGGGACACCTGGGCCGGTGACAGGCTTCGCCTGGCATTACATGGCTGCTTAGGGACGATTCCTCTTACCCGATGGAGATGCTGGGGCTGGGGCCGGCTTCTGCCCCCGCACGGCTGCGGAGGGGGGGCCTGGCTCACGTGCCCCAGGGAAACATTTGGGATCCTCCTCCTCCTCCTCGTTACAGCTGGTGGGATGTTAGCCTTGGTTTGGGGGTGATGTGCTCCACCGAGAGGAACTGATAAGCAGCTCCCATCTATCGCGGGTAGTGAGAGGCACGTTCATTTTTCGGAGGGGTATGGGAAGCAGCTCGGGCTGGAAAATGGCGATGCCCTCCCTCGTGCTGCTGTGCGAGGCCGAGCACGTCGGGCTGGGACGTGCAAGCGCTCTGCTGAGCTACGGCAAACCCAGCGTAAATAAGAAGCGGTGCTTGTGCGAACCCTCGCCCGTGTCCGTCGGAGCAGCTCCGGGCACGTCCCGGCTGGAAACCCGCCTCTGCGTGGCACGGACCACGGGGGAAGGTGCATCCAAGGAGAGATGCTCTTTTTATATCCCTGAGACGAGCAGATGAGAGAGGAGTCTTGTTTTTTCCGAACGGAGGGGATAAGCTGGCTCCTGTATTTTCTGAGCAGTAGGCAGGGCGGCAGCACGATCAGAACTGGAAATGCCTGTGAGGGAGAGTATACTCATGGGGTTCTGGTGTAATGGGAATCTCACAAGATTTCCAGCTCAGCTGGAAAGCTTAAATGGACTTAGAAGAAGCTTTGGATGAAAACTGCTGTATCTGGATGCTTTAACCAAACATCCAAAGACTCCCTTGACACAGGGCTCTGTTGCTCACCCGCCAGGAACGGTGGTCCTGGGTGGAGGACTATAAACATACCTTTTCTACCCAGAAATGTGCCTCTTACCACTGCCCCATTTCTTGCGGCACCGTACCTGCAGGCAGCCCCACCACCCCACCAGTTACTGCCAGCTGCTTCCCCTCCCAGAGCCAGGAGCCGCCTGCCTGCCGGGGGGAGACCATCCTGCCCTCCCCTGCTTTTCCAGGCAGCGCCTGGACGTGATAAAACACAACCTTCCATCAAACTCCTCCTGGCCTTCCCGTACCCGGCTGTTGGGTTGACCGGTCAGTGAGGAACAACGGCTGTTTTGAAGCACGTGGGGAAAAAGTCCGAGTCTTGTACGGAGCAAGGAGGGATGGCGATGTCTGCCTCCAGATGAGAGCCCGCAGGACGTTAGGAGGATGAGGTCCAAGCGGGTTTCTGCTGGAGGCAGCCAGGCTGGAATTAAAATCTGCAGGGAGGAGAGAAAGAGGAGAGAGATGCAATTGGAAATTCCCAGTTACTTCATGGGCATCAGGGGCAAGCGGAGGTGCTTTTGGGGGCTCGCTGGCCTCAGCAGCCTGAGACCGTGCAGTGTGTGGTCCGTTCACCCCCTCCCCTGTCCCCCTCCCCGAAAGCTGCGGTGGGGGTAGCTCAGAGGAGAGCAGCGGGGGGGCTGGGACGCTGCCGGCCAGGGGGTGCTGGGGCAGAGGGGTGGCCTGGATAGGTCCCACCGTCTCTGATTTCCACCTTGCTGCCAAGTTTGGTTCCTCTCTGAGCCCGGTTACCTGGAGCTGATCTGCAGCCAGCACGCAGGTTATGCATTATCAGAGATTTATGAGGCATGATTTATGGGGCCGGTTGCTGTGCTGGTGTTATATACCCTGACTGAGGAGTCCAATTTTATGCATAAACTCTATTCTTGGATCACTGTACCTCCAGAAATAGTGGTTAAATAAAAAGCTCTTTCCAGTCACCCACTGTTCCCAGGGCTGGGGAGTGGAATGGGATATGGTTTGGTGCCATCTCACGGGCTTCGGTGCTGGGAGAGAGCTCCTGAGCAGCCCCGCCGGCAGGTTTGGCCCTGCTCTCCAGCCAGAGAGCCTGATCCCACCGCCTCCGCTTCCCGAACAAAAGACCCCGCTGGTTGCAGCGGTTTGGGATGCTGCACGGCTGGCCGTGGCTGGCACCAGGGAGGAGGTGGCAATGGCCACGGCGGGCGGCTCGTCCCCGCATCCCACCGCCTGCCGCTTCCCGGCAGCTGCCCCCGAGCAGAAAGCAAATCCCTGCAGGCAGCACGGGGGGGGGGGTGGGTGGTGGAAATGGCCAAGGACCGCTCCGTTCCCTGACGGACACAGACCATCTGTCCCCTCCGTCCTTGACATTCCAGCAGAGCCGTTCAGTCGCTCTCCGGCTGTGACCCGCTGGCAATTTCGCTTGTCCTGCAGCCCGTTAGGAAACGTGCCACGGCCTGGGGACACAGCTGCTCCTTGTGCCGGATCCGGGCCCGGAGGGAGGGTGCGCCGGGGTGGGACGGAGCGATCCCACACCTGTTTGCACTCGCCGGGTGACGTGGGGGCGAGGGACGGCTGCTTTCATCCCCCAGACAGGGTCGTGCTCGCGGCTTCGCTCCGGAGAGAGCCGGGGTCAGGGCCGGAGGGGCATTGCCACCTGGCTCCCATTAGGAGGGCTCCTTTCTCCGGGAGAGGGCTGTGTCGTTCCTCCGCTCGTGCCAATTATCCCGCTAGGTCTCTATTAGCCTGCGCAAAACAAACCCTCCCTGTCCCGCGCTCCGGCGGCCGAGCGGACGCGTCCTTGCCGAGGTGCTTTGCCACTTGCCGGCCGTCGGCCGCTCTCTCCGGGTTGTGGATATGGCAAATGGCTGCTTTCGCCTTCCCCTTCCTCTGCTCAGGGCAATTGGTCTCATTTTTCTTCTTTTTTCCTTTTTTTCTCTCCTCTCCGCTTGGCTGGGGTGAGATGTGGCTCCCCAATGAGTCTGGCTGTGCCTCGCACATGCTGGCAGCTGCAGGGTGCCAGCCTGAACCGTGAATTTGATGGTCCAGAGCCCTCCGAAATTAAGGCAGAAGGGTGGTCGTGAGTACGACAAGCGGTAGCTCCTCGCTCTCCGCAGCATCCTGGCTCAAGGGGAGGAATGTGCTCTCAGAGGTGCCATCTCCAAGGCCCCCGTTATGGTATTTAGAGCAGAAAAGCAGCTCCCGGGCTGCAAGGGTTTTCTGCAGCTGCTCTTGGGCTGCTCCACCATCAGCTCTCTGCTCCCGGGGAACAAATCAAGTAGCAAACCACTGAGGTTTGCTGCATGGCTGCCCTCCCCACTGCTCCCCAGGTAAGTGTTGCTGTAATAGGATTTGGTCCACGTCCCTGGAAAACCCTCGGAGGAGGATGTGGGGTTTTCAGCGCGTTAACTCCTTCATGCACCAGAGAGGGTGAAACCCCACCACGGCCGCATCAAGCCCCAGGCTTTGCTGGGAGCCTTGGCCAGGGCACCGTAGCTGTGGGAAGAAGCAGCCGGCGGCTCTTTGAAGACGGGCAGGATAAAATCCCCTTCCACCAGCCGTGAAGGGGAGAGCCAGACCTTCCTTGGGGGGAGAGAAAGGACACAGGGAAAAAATCGTCCCATGGGGACCTGGCATCTGCAGCAGCACTGTGGGGACCGGAGCCCGTGCCGGGGGTCAGACCCGCTGTTGCTGCCCTGGAGACCACCAGCTTCTCCCTCGCGAGGGGCACCCAGGGCTGGTGCCCTGCGAGCACCGGGCTCTGCCCCCAGCCCAGCCCTTGGCCTCCCATGCCAGGCTCACCAAAGCCCCCTAACCTTTTCCGCACTTCTCTGTTCTCATCCCATTGCGGGAGCCGTTGTTTAACAGCAGAAAATACCAGATCAGATCCCTTAAGCCGGCGGATTGAATGTGAGAATAAATTGCCTCTCACAAAGAGGAGTTTTTGGCATGCCTGCACGTGTGGCCTGTGGGTTTTGCTGGTTTGGCTGGGAGAGTCCCCAGTGCGGAGGGCTGGTGCTGGGGCTGCACCTCGCTCCAAGCAGGGAGCACCCATGGCAGTGCAACCGCTGTGTCTGGGGACCGTGGGAGTGCAGGGAAGCAGATGGCTACGGAGGTAGGAAAATGGTGTGAGAGCAGAGACGGGTGCTCAGGGCTCCCTATCCTGCAGCAGGATGGCTGCCCTCCCGCCGTCGCTGCATCCCCTCCCAGAGCATCCCTGCTTTGGGCTTGGGAAAGGGCAGCTTCCTAATAGCTTGTGTTTATCCTAAACAACCGGGACTTGCCTTCCCGCCGAGCTGGAGGTTATTTGAGGCTGCTGTCTTGCTCCTCGGATCCTCGTGTTCCGATTTAAAAAAAAAAAATTTTAAAAATCCTCCAAATCAGAGTAACAACAACCCGCAACAACTTATGAGAAAAACCCTCCCCGCCTGAAGCTACGACACCCAGCACGGAGCACCCAGCGTGAGGCTGAAACCCCAGCTCTTAGCCGGGGCGCTTCCGAACTCCGCTGGGCTGCAGGGCTCCGGGTGCCGAAGCGTGGAGAGATGCCCGAGGGGCAGCGGCTCCCCCACCGCTGCCTGCCGCGGCGTGGTGGTCAGCTCTGCCCGGGTTCTTGTGCAAGGGGACGGGAGCAGCCCCCGGGCAGGAGGTGGCCGGGAGCTCCTGGGGGGTCCTGGCCGTGCAGCCCATGGAGGGGAAGCCGTGGGGCTCCGGAGCGGCCGCCCACCGCGGGGCAGGGGGGCCGTGGGACCCCAGGGCTGCTGGGCCCCCAGTCTGGAGCGACTGGAAATGGGGAAGATTCACAGCACAGAGACTGAGACTATAAAGGGAGCTGAGGAAACTCATAAGGAGGTGTAAATTGGAACAATATGGGCTGTGTCGTGTCCTGATTTGGCTTCGGGGAATTAAGAGCTAATCTTTTCCCTGAGACTGGGATTGCTGGAGTTGTGCATGCAGCACACAAGGGAGTTGGTGATCTCTGAGTAAAGCCAGCGAGTGCCAGTGCAGGAGATGCAGGACTGAGACTTTAGATGATTGTTTTTACGTTTGGCCTTTCTGTGGTTCTTGAGGTGCACGTTTAAAGTAAAAGCATCCTTCTGCAGATTTGCTTTTTTAATAAAGGATCCCTGTGTGTGTGCTCAACCAAGAGAAATAGGTAACAAATTGGTGACAGTGGGTTGGAAATCGGTGGCAGTGGGTTGGAAATGGGCGTCAGCGGGTTGTAAACTGGAAGCATCTAGTAGGGCTCATATGCCAGTAATAAAAGTAATTCCCGCCCAGCAATGGGGGACTGGATGTGGATGGAGGGAGGCTCAGCTGGGAAAGGAGCGGTGGGCGATGCTCCTGTCTCCTGCCCTTCACTTGAAGTGGGGAGAGAGGTTTTCCTCCCTGCCTGCATCTCTCCTTTGCATGGAAATGTGAAATGAAAGTCAACACATATATGTGTGCTTACATCAATGTATACACACAAAGACATTAAGAAACTCCAAAGCTCACTGAAAACTTGGCATTATAATGTTATAACACAACAATACAACATGGACTCCATCCATCTGAATGCTCTTCAAGAAAATTTGGGTTGGTAGTTTTTTTTATTTGCCTTTTCTCAGAAATTTCTGTTACTGCTCCCATGAAGGGCTCCGTTTCTGGGGCCTGCCCTTCCCTCCCCCCCGTGCTGTCCCCACACCGTGCCCTGGCAGGAGGCTGCCTGCTGCAGCCCTGGCCTGCTCCCCAGCCCCGCCAGCCAGCCCCCCCTCCTCTCCTGTCAAGTTTCCTTGCTATCTAGGTCAAAGATTAGCAAGAGCAATAAAAAAAAAAAAAAAAAAAAAAGAGGAGAAAGGTTCCTAATCCAAATCACTAGCT
>JAVJGG010000039.1:23262802-23299996 GCA_035590195.1 Aviceda cuculoides
CTATCTAGGTCAAAGATTAGCAAGAGCAATAAAAAAAAAAAAAAAAAAAAAGAGGAGAAACCAAAAGCCAGCATCGTGCCTTTCATGCGGACATTATTCGCTGCTTGCAACAGAAAACACATCCCCCCTGCACTTCAGCCTCCAGCCTTCCACACCTCCCCGCGCACAGCGAGTCTGAGCAGGAGGAGGAGGAGGAGGAGGAGGAAGGTTGCATGCCTGTGGAGGGATCAGCACGGCCAGCCTGGAGGCAGGACTGTCCCGGCCCCAGGAGCACGCTGCCACCCTCCCACCACCTTGGCCAGCCTGGCTGATGATGCCCATGGGTGCTCTGGGGAGGGGGGCAAGCCTGGCCTCCCCGGGGCAGCCCGCAAGCCTCCCTGGGCTCCATGTGCACGGAAGAGCCTTCCCTGGAAACCAAAGCCCTCTCCTGCAAGGCACTAAGTCGCGCGTGCTGCCGACCCTTGGTCCAAAGGGATGCCTGAGATCAGCGTCCTTGGGCTGTGCTGGGTGCTGGGGTGCTGTGGGGTGGTGGGCAGCCCCCGGGAGGGTGCTGGGGTGGTGGGCAGCCCCCAGGAAGGTGTGGGTCGGGGGGGGGGCTGCCGTGCAGGAGCGTCTCAGGCGGTGCCAGCCGAAGGCAGCGCGGCCGTGCCTGCCAGCCCAGATTGTTTCAGCCCAGCGACCGCACAAGTGGCTTTGCTAAAGCTGCAAGTTGATCTCATGGAAGGAAATTGAATTGTCGTCGGGGCTGGGTTTTATCTGGGCTTTGGGCTCCGCTGCCTGGCTCGGCCTATTAATGTTTGCTCGTCTGATTACAGACACAGCTTGGGGTGAGAGGTCAGGTTTAAATCATGCCTCTTTCCTTTCTCATCAGAAAGCGTGTCGCTGAGGGGCTGGGGGTGTGCGGGAGGAGTGGGGGCCGGGGGCTGGCGGATAAGCCCCCAGGCAGCTGCCCACGGGGTGAGCTGGGGGATGCCAGGTGAGCTAGGGTGAGGGGGGGCTGCTACAAGAGAGCCCCAGTAAGGGCGGCAGCTTCTCCAGGCAGCAAAGCACTGCCGAGCGTCCTCGGTCGTGGGTGTCTGTGGCCCGAGGGAGCCCAGGAGGTGCAGAGGGTCACCGCAGGTCCAAAGGTCTTTGCCACGATGTCCCCATCCAAACTTCTCCGATGGCCAGAGGGAGGATGAGGAGGGTCGGGAGGACGAGGAGGGTCGGCTTCCATTGCCAGAGGTCCAGGGTTTTACTGTTATCTCTGACCCAGAAGAGTGGGGCTGGCGAGGGGGACCCACAGGTCCCCCAAATGACTCAGGCCATGGCAGTGGGTGCTCGATGAGCCCCTCCTTGGCAGGGCAGGGGGCCTGGGGGCCTCCTGGTCACGGGCAGCATCTGCGGTGCCGTGGCAAAGCTGTGTGGTGACGCAGCACTGCCGACACCGAGCATGCGGGCACTGCGAGACGGGCTTCGGAGCGCCAGGCGATTATGAGTTTCCACTGATACGAGTGCTTTCTCTTATGCTCGCCTTGTGGTGTCTGGCTCTGTAGGGATCTTGTTTCAAAATGTGTTTTTCTCCCAGCCACAAACATGGGTGACCTACTATTTTAGCTCCAAAAAATAGAAAGGGAAAGGCAAGGCCCAAAGTGACCTTTCTCCTATAATCACAGGACTCCGGGAGCTGGAGATTTAAGGAAATATATAAATATAGCGATACAAATAATGCCCACTGGCGGCATTAAGCTGCCTAAACTGAGGTGTGTGTGGAGACTCCTCCAGCACTCTTGGGAAGCTGTGACTGCAGGGATGGGACGGAATGGCTGGTGAGCATGGCTTGTTAGTGCCGGGGGAGCCTGGCCATCCCCTTCCCGTCCCCCAGTGCCCCCAGGTTAAGATTCTTTAATGACCTTAATCACCAGTTCATTTACAGCAGTCACTTTCCCCACTGCTGCCCTCCCCCAGCATGGTAATAACATCTGCTACCCCACATTGCCCCTATAAACTGCTCCTATTTCACATCACAAAAAATATACAGGGCATTAAACTAGGTATGTTTTATAGGGGAACTGTCGAGCAGCTGAAATCCAGGCTCTGACCTACTTAAAAGTTGCCCTAATCAGGGGAGGCATGTGTGTGTGCGCTGAGTTCACATCTCCACTTCCATGTGTCACCCTGGTGCTAAGAAATGAAAATGGAAATTATTTACAGAACGGAGGAGTCACACTGCAGTAGACGAGGAGGCAGGAGAGCGGTGCCGCGCTCCTCGGGTGCAGGCAGGGCGCAGGCAGGGCGCAGGCAGGGCACTATCCTGTCTTGCGTGATGACAGCCCCGCGGGGATGGGAAGCAGCAAGGATGGGGAAGGGGGTCTCGCCCGGCCTTGAAAGCGGCCCCGGTTCCTGCTGCCCCACGTTTTACAACACTGGAGCCCTCTGTAAATGCGGGGTGCTGCGGAGGCTGCACCCTGCAGAGGAGGAGGAGGAGGAGGAGGAGGAGGAGGAGGAGGAGGGATGCTAGCGCTGCCCGGCAAAGGCAGGGTTCTTGGGTTTATTTGCCTTTTCTGCCGCCGTCTTCACGCGGGATGACCTGGGTGCTGCAGCCCACTGATAACCAGGAGCTCCCAGCCCCGCAGGGGCTGCCTGAGGAGCGATGCCCCAGCAAGGAGGAGGCACACGGGGACGTCCACAACGGACCTGCCCTGGGCTTTGCCTTGCTGCACGGTCGCGGGTCCTGAGCCAGTGTTCCCAGGCTGGCCCCGGCACCCCATGGCACCCCGCGGACTGCCCACGCTGCTTTGCACGGGACCGGGCTTTGCCTGGCAGTGGGTGCAGGCGAAGTGGGTGCTGTTTCTGCTGCGGGGCAGCAAGGGAAGGGCGAGGCGTACAGCACCGGAGCTCCTGCAGCGAAGGGGGAGCTGCAGCCATCCTGCTCCCTGCCAGCGAGCCCTCGCCCAGCATCCCGGCCAGCACGGGACGTGCGGTGCATGGAGCCAGGCAAGGGCTCCTTGCAATATTTGACGGATACCCTCCCCAGACGCTGGGAGAGGAGGATCCCCTGGCTGGGGGAGTCAGGCTGTTCCCCTCGCAGGGCTGGTGGGGGGCGGTTGAGTTTCCCTGCCCTCCTCCGCCGACAGCCCAGGAGGAAGAGAAATGAGGCTTCGCCACTATATTCAAACCAGCCCTGAGAGTGAAAGGGGTCGTGGCGAGGAGGATGCTGCCGGGGTTCGGGGTGCACCCCCAGCCCCGGCCCATGCCCAGCCTGGGAAAGCCGCTCCCTGCGGAGCATCCTGCCGAGCTGGCAGGCCTGTGGCAGAGAAAAGCCTGGCTGAAGGGGGGGGGGTCTCAGCTCACTGGGCTGACAGTCACCTCCGTCCTGTCCCCAGACGTGTCCTCAGCCAGCCTGCACCTCGGGGAGCATCCCGAGACCCGGATCCCCCATCGGTGCCATCTTTGTGCATCTCTGCTCTGACGGGGCAGGTCGGTGCACGCCGCCGGCCTCGGCTCTTTGGCGTGGGCGATGTGCTGGCTCCAGCGCGTCTCCCAGCTGGGACCCCCTGTGCACCCCCCCGCCCCAAACCCCCGGCCTCCGCGGCTTGTCGTGCGATGGGCGGGATGAGCAAACGCTGACACGACACCACCAATTCCCACAACATGTGCCTGCAGCCCGCAACAAGTCGGGAGACGGAGCAGGGGTAGGTCACGACGCCTTTCCGGGTGCAGGGGGAGGGAAGGGCCCCCTCCTGCCCTGGGGGTGCTGATTCAGCCTCCCGGGACCGTGTGCCCGGCTGTGCCGTGAGTCACGGAGCCAGGAGCAGGCAGCTGCCCCGGCGTGTGGGAGCAGGGCTCCCAGCCTGGCTGGGGTCCCGGCACTGCCGAGGACCCGCTGGGGCTCCTGGGCACCCCCCCGGCTGGGACGGGGCAGCGGGCGCTGTGCCTCCCCGCAGTGACCACGGAGAGGAAAAAGAGTTTAGCCTGTGGCCTCCTGCTTCGTCAGGGCCAGGGATCTGCTGAGGAGGGTGTCAGGAATCAAAATGTTCCTGAAGCCAGATCCCATCTCCTTGGAGCTGCTCCGCACCAGGCAGGGAAGAGCAGCACCCAGCCCCGGGTGCCGGGGAGCTAGCCGAGCCCTCCGCTCTGCCTTGGACCTGGAGGTAAAGCCTCTGGCCGGGACGTCGTGTTGTCCGTGGCTGTTTCGTGAGCTCTCTGTGCTTACCCTTGGTTGCCTGGCCCGGAGGCGTTTGGACAAAATAACAAGGCAGCAAAAGGAGCTGGGGAAAAGTGGAGCTTCACCCCCCCGGCGAAGGGACCAAAGCAAAGTGCCGTCCCGCAGTCCTGTCCCGGCCACGGCTCCGCAGGGCGGTAGGTCCCCCAAGGCTCCCCCCAACAGAGGGGGGTTTCCCTCCGAGCTAGGAGCCCAGCTCAGCCCTCAGAAACCCAGAGCCCCGATTTCTCCCCCCCTTGCCTCCCTTTGCTGCTGATTTTTCCTATTTCTCTCCCATCGCCTGCCTAGACTCCTGGGTTTGCCAGACCCCCACCCCAGGCACAGAGGTGTCCGGCTGCGGCCGTGCCAGGGGTGCACCGGGGGGTGCCCGGCGGCCGGGGAGAAGCCCCCTGCATCCTCGCCGGCCGCCGATTCCTGCCCTTGCCCTCGGCCGCGCGCGGTGGGACACCGGGGCTGCAGACATCAAAGGGACTGCTTTAATGGGGGATCGAGTGTTGGGGGCTAGTGCCCGGGGTATCTGCTGCTTTCCACTGCCCCCCCCCCCCCCCCAAGGCACTTAGTCCCTAATTAAACTGTACACAGCATTCCTTCCCCATCACACCTCGTAAAAACGAGGAACCCACAGAAAACGGGCTGTGCTGCTCGGAGGATAATGATCACGGCACGGTGCAGCGAGGGCTGCGACTCCAGCGGAGAGCAGAGACCCTGCCAGGAAAGTGTGACCCGGGGCGGGGTGCGTGCTCGTTTCTGTGTCAGTCACTTTGCATTGGCATATGTGCAAATAAGTAGTAATCCACCATAATGAGAGAAAGAAAAAAAAAAGGCAGATTTGCAAACGTGCCCCAGTGGGGCGGGGGACGTGCCGTAGAGGTGCGAGCTGCACAGGGCAGGCTGCTCGTGGTGTCACGCAGAGCCGGACTCTGCAAAGACTTTGCTGCTGAGGGCTCCATACGCAGGGAGAGCCCATCACCGTGGTTTCTGGCCTGTCCGCCCTTGCTGCCGGCATCAAACCTGGGAATATGGCAATCCTCGGTGCTGCAAGGGTGTTGGATGTCAGGGATTCAAAGGAGAATGTAAGGTGGGGATTACAAAACTGATTCTGTAAAGTGAACCCGAATATGTAGAACTGAAATCTTCCATTTCAGAGGCTCGATTTAGAGCAGGAAAACCCAGATCACTCCTGCTGTCTGCAGACAGGCAAGATGAGGGGACTTTGTCCCGAGCCACAGTTCGCCCCTTTGTCCGGAGCATCCCGGTCTGTCCCGCTGCCCTCCCAGCTCCAGGCAGGGCTGCCTTCCCCAGGCAGCCACATTCCACCGCAGCAGTAAAACGCATTACTTGTTTGGCTTTGGGGTCTAGTAGGGTGAGAGGAGGCAATCGGACAGATGCTATTGATTAGTGTTCTTACTGGCTTTGCTATCAAACCGGGGCAGGTTTTTAGGACGGTCAGGTACTCGCTCCCGGTGAGCCCTGGGTCCCTGCCCAGAGAGGGTGCCCCGTCCTCTCCCAGCTCCGATGGGGACGCGGGGTCTCACCAGGCAGGAGAAGCTCTCGCTGATGCTCAGCCGCATCTCCCGGTGTGGGCAGGAGCCGAAGGGCTCCGCTCCTCCGGCCCAGTCCACCGTCCCCCTTTAATGTGTTTTACACATGTGACGAATATCGAAGGAATTTGTTTTTTAAAGCCTGTTTTGATTGAAATCACACACAAACCGGCTCATGCTTGGGGCCTTCCTGTAAGTTATTATTATTTTTTTCATTTTGGGGGAAGATTATGTTTCTTAGGCAAACAGGAAAAACAACAGGGAAAAAAGACTCTGTTTGCTTCTTTAGCTTGGAGCTCAGTCTTGGAGAGGTTCCCTGCGGTGGAGACGACGGTGCAGACAGCGCCGTGACATCAGAGCGTCCCACCGCTGTGCAAAGGGCTGGCTTGGGGTAACACTGCCGTCCCCCAAAACCAGGCGACCTTGCAGGGACACAGCTCAGCAGAATGAGCTCCCCCAGCCAAACCGGGTGGGGACACAGGTCTTTGGTGCAAACCGCCCTTGCGTCCTCTGTCCTCCCTTGCGCCACGATGCTTGGACCAGCCGTGGTTCCCATAGCAAGGATGTGCCTTCAAATCAGAAGCCCTGCAGGAGCGTCTGCAAGACCATCCAAGTAACTTTGGCGTGCAGGCAAGCGGGATTCAGCCAGCGAGGTACCTGGGGGAGGTATTTTCCTCTCTTCCTCCTCCTTTGGAGGAGGAGGAGGGGGTGGACGGAGCTGCTGGAGGCTCAGCAGGGTTTGGGGGGAGCAGGCAGCAGCCCACCTCCTAACACGGTGTGTGACAGCGGCCGCGGGTGGGAGCAGGAGCCCCTCTTGGTGGGAACGAGGAGGCGTTTGCAGGTCATTTCAGCATGTTGTCCCAGTCAAATATTTGTCTAGTTAATAAATATATTGTTGTTTTTTTCAGCGAGGAAATGAGGAGACTGCAAAGAAAAATAATGAAAGGCCTTTCTTGTGCACTCCTGCTCTGCAAGAACCTGGATCAGGCCCTCCGCCTTCTCCTTGGCCCTCACGGTATAAGAAACCCTGCTGCGGATTTCACAACGGCGTGATTGACAAGATTAGAAATTATCTCCCCCTCTCTCTACATATAAGGTTACTGCCGCTCCAGGCACAGTGTGAAATTCCCCTTGCCGGAGCTCATTAAATGGGTCAATGGACGCGTTCCAGCTTCTCTGCAGTTCACAAAGGGCTGAGTCCTGGCCACCCCACCAAACTCTGTCCCAGGCTGTTGACGAGTAAGTGCTTCCATATGGCTCACCTCAGCATCTCCAGAAAGATAACAGAGAGCTAATGGCTTGCAGATTCCACGGATGCTCGTCGTCAAACGTGCAGAGGAACCAGGGGCTGGGGGCTGCGTTCAATCACAGCTGATTGGGACAGAGGGGACCCGCCGGCTCCCCGCCAGCCTCCATCCCCCGCAGACCTTCCCCTTGGGCTGGGGGGCACCGGGAAAGGGCAGCACGTTCACACAGCCGCGTCGGGAACCGGGAGCAGAGGGGAGGGCGAGCGGGCAGCCGCAACCCCAGAAGCACCAAGGGCTGGGGGGTGAGGCGGTGCCCTCGGACACGCGGCTCTGAGCCTTCACGGCACCTTCGCAGCCCCTGGGGGGAGCAACGACAGGTAGCGAACAGTGGCAAGACCCTTTCCTTGTGCTGGATGCACCCACCGGCCATTCGGATGCCTTCAAGCCAGAAAGCTACCGGTGCGGTTTTGGTGATGTGAAGATGGGGAGAAATGCGGTGAAAGCATTGCTTCTGGGGTATTTGCCTTTTTCCCCTTCTTTTGTTTTTTAATGGCACTTCGTTGAGGAGGTGGCTTCTCTGAATCATATTTGCTGTGAGGAATGATTTACAAACTTCTCCCTGACATTCATTCCTGTCTGTGAATCTGCCTGTGGACCACACGCTCGGAAGCTCATCCTGCAACTCCTGCTCGTGTTGGCCAGCCATGGAGTGTTTCTCCTCTCCTGTAGCTGGATGGCTCCTGTCACTTACCGGAGCAGGGATCACTTCAAATGCACCCGAACACACCGTTGAAAATGCTGCTGTTTAATATTTGAGTATAAAATTTATATTTAATGAGCGCGTGTGCTGGGGAAGTTTGAGCGCCGGCATAATTCATGTGGAAGAGACACAATGGGGTCAAGACCACAGGTAAATCGAAGCGGTCCCCACGTCAGAACAAGCACTTGTGGGACGCGGTTTTCTCCGCTCAGGCTGCTCCATCACCTCCCAGCAGCGCTGCCACCCCGTCCCCTCCCGTCCCCCTGTTGCAGGGAGGTGTTTTGGGATGCTCTGGGATACGGTCCCCTGCACTCGCAAAAGTTAGAAAATGACCAGATTTTGGAAAGGGGGGTCTCCTCAGCTCTCCCATCACCGGGCAGCCTCCCAGGGCTGCTGTCGTGATGCCAAGGATGGAGATGAAGTCTCGGGCTGAAGGGGGAGTTCCTTTAGCCCCAAGAAATGTGACACGGGAGCAGGAGGGCTCGGGAAGGATCGCCGTGCTCGTGGAGTGGTGACTGAACGTACCGCTGGAGGAGCTGTGACCTGCGTGGTTTACGGTCTCCTAATTACCCAGCTCAGCATCGTCACCATCCAATTAGGTCCCTTCAGTCTGGGGTATCTGTGTAACTAACCACCGATTAAAGTCCCTGCTCCGAGCTCCCCGCGGCTGCTTTCCCCGGGGTCAGGCAGTGATGCAGGGCGGTGGTAGTGCCTGATGAGCTCTTGACACCATTCTGGGGGGGCTCACCCCGCCGAGGACCACGGTCCCCGCTCTCATGCGAGCCCATGGACGGGCTGCAGGCACGTCTCCACCTCGCCAGGATTGATCTGAGCTGGCACTGTTTCAGCGAGCATCACTCTGGCTTCCCTTGGCAAGGGATGGGGGCAAAGCACAGCTCCGTCGGTGCTCTCCCCGCTCCGCACCCCTCGGCAGCTGCGGAACGGGGTAATTCTAGTGCAGGCTGCTCAGGCATTTCCAGCACAGGTCTTTCGAAGGGAAGGCTCCCCCCCGGGACCACCTCCCCTCTCTAAAGCCAGTCTCTGAGGGACCCCACGCCAGGGTGGAACCCCCTCTCCCAGGTGAGCCCCACAAACAGCCAGGTCCGGACAGAGGGGACGCGGCCCCAGGAGGCTAAAGGGGGCTGCCAGCAGGTCCTGCTGCCTGCGGGCACCTCGGCTTCGGAGCTCTGCTTTCTTCCCTTCCCTCCTTCAGTGAGAAGCTGGAAACCCCCCATCCCCTTCTGCTTTACATGCTGAAGCTGAAATAAATGAAATTACCTTTAATTATTCTCATTACTTTCCTTGGGAATGCTGGACTGAAAGGCAGCATTTAGCTGTGAGCTACAGCAGGGCTCTGCCCTTCCTCCTGCCCCCCAGCCCGCTGCCAGGGGAGGCAGCCCCCCCCCCGGCCCCCCGCCACAAGGCATGACTCGCTCCTCCAGTGCCCTGGACACACACAGAGCTCCCTTTTCCACCCATGGAAGATGAAAGGAGGGGACAGGAGGGGAAGAAACCGGACGGAGCGGGGGGCAGGCGTGGGGGGGAGAGCTGAGAGCAAGGGGGAGCAGGGGTCAGGAGCTGGGGGCTCGCAGGGGTCAGGGCTGGCAGCCACCGGGGGTGACCTGCCCATTTCCAGACCACCTCTGGGCTCGGGGCATTCTTGGGGGGGGCAGCGGGGGCAGCTCTTGCACCTTCCCGGCTGGCTGCAGCTCCGCAGAGCCCAGGCAGGAGGGTGTCCGGCCATAGGGCCCTTCCATCGCACTGCATCCCCCTTTCACCCCTCGCTTGTCCCATCCTGGGGGGACGGGACAGATCCTGCAGCTCCCTGCGCCTCGCTGCCTGCAGCGGGACGGTGGGCAGGACACGCTTCCAGCCGGAGGGTGCTGCCTTAGCTCCCAACCTTGGCGATGCTGGAGAAAAGCTGCCAATTATTCTTCCCTGTTTAATGATTTCTGGACCCGCAGCTTCGTTACGTGCTGTCTGGCACCTTTCAGCAGGTGCTTGCTGGGATATTTTTGTATACAGGTCAGGCAGGCTGGCTCTGGAGAGACTGCGAGGCTTCAGGCTGCTTCGCTCGCCGCGGCCGCCCCCCTCGTGCCCGTCCGGGGGTGAGCCAGGAGCGGGACCACCGGGACCGGCAGCCGGGTGCTCCCGAGCAGGCACTGCTCTGCAAACGGCTGCTCCCCCTTGTCTCTTCTCTCCCCACCTCCTAGGCGTGGAGAAGGAGGATTTTCCTCTTCCCCACAGCAGGGCTGGGGAGAAAATCCGTATCTCCCGAGCTGCGAAGGAAGGAGCGCCCACCCTTGTGCCCAGCTCATGTCCAGCGGAGAAGAAAGAGCAAATAAAACACCAGCCCCGTGGGACCTCCCAAAATAGAGCTTCCCTGGGCACCTCGGCAGCGGCAGAGAAAGCCTCGTCATCTGAGAAGTGGGGAAGGGGAGTAGGGAGGCTGGGAGCCCGGCCCCAGATGGACACTGGGCCATTCTTCTGGAGAAGGTCTTGTTACCCTCCAAGGTCAGCCATAAGTGACACTGAAACCGCCGGGGCCTTTGGGAACGAACACTGAGACACGTTCGCTGTCAAATGGAATCTATTAAAAGGGATTAGATGCTTTTTTTCATCAATACCCCTGTGACACCATGATGGGTTGAAATTGCTGCAAAAACATAATTATTAAAAATGGGCCTATTAGTATTAGAATGGACAGAAGCTCCTCACTAATTTTAGCAGCAGCCACCGGAGCCGGGACCGGAGGGGAAGCAGCGGAGGCAGCCCCGGGCAGGGGCTGTGGGAAATGCGGGAGAGGTGGGAGCGGAGCGGTGCTGGGGGGGGCTGCGGCAGGGTGGGCGTCCAGTTACACCAGCCCAGCACTCACGCACGTGTGCCGCCAGCGCTGCCTCGGCACGGGAAGCAAAGTGGTTGCTCGGAAATAGAGCAAACAAACGTGCAATCATCTTTGCTCCAAAGTGCATCCATCAGCGGCGAGAGATGCTCCGGACACAGGTGGGCACGTCTGCTCCTTCAGAGATGACAATCTGGTTGAGAGCATCATCAGGGACAGCAAGAGACGGCTCGAGCGTTGACGTTTATTACCTATAAAGGGTTTTAAGTGGAGGTTGGAGACTCTCAGGAGCTAACAGGAGCTGGCAGGGCCGTGCCTCCCAGGCAGGGACGCTGGGTGCCCAGGAGAACGCATCCCATCCTTGCGGCTGTTGGGGAGGAGGCTCGGCACAGCCTGGCACCACCCGCCTGCGCATCCCGGGATGCTTCAAATCCAAGGAGCGTCGCCTGGGCCGGGTCGGAGAGGAGGCAGAGGGCACGGAGAGAGCTGGGTGAGCCTGGCACGCCGCAGCCCTGACTGCAGCAGGGCAGGCGTGCGGCCGTCTCCAGACCGCAGTTAATCCTGCGACGAGGCGGACTGCAGCTTACCCAGGTTTTATCGCTGGGGGAGCAAAGCTAACGAGACGGCCGCAGCGGCGGTTTCTGCCCATCCGATGCACGGAGGGACGGACAGACTGCCTCTCACCGCCCTGTTACGGCCCTCCCCTGCTGTGTGCGCAGGGCTCTGGGGGTCCCGGGGGGCAACAGCCGAGCAGGGCTGGGGCTCGGGCAGCCCGCGGGGGGGTGCTGGATCAGCCCCCGGCGGCTGCTGTGTCCCATCCCGGTGGGAGCTTGTACCGAGCAGCATCCCCGGGGCTTCACCTGCACGGGGATGCGATGGACACGGCGTCGCTGGGCGATGGAGCTCAATGGACCCCCCCAGCTGCCACAGGGACGTGGTGTGTAACCCCCCGGGGTGGGGGGGGCTGCCAGGCTCCCCCAGCCCCTCGCAAGGAAACCAGCCTCCACAGTGAGGGAAGTGCCTCTCTGGAGCCAGTTTCTTTCTTTCTGAGCGCCCAGGCTATATTCAGCAGAGCTGGCTGAAATTGTTGACAGGTTGGTTTTTCTACTGAGAAATGCAGTTTTATCAAAATCAAAGTGTTCCCCGGGAATGAGCGGATTTTGACAAAGTTTTTGAGGGAAATGCATCTGAACAAATCACTTTAACTCTCTTGCTTTATTTTTCACAGAGGTAAAAATAACTCCTTGGATCTTTACGTGATATAAATTCTATACAATACAATTAATCTAATATTTATAATACCGCATCATGCATTGACTTTGTCAACGGAAACATTTAGCTGTTGACAAAAGGGTTCAAAAATTCTCTTTCATAAAGCAGCCGCCTCGCTTACCAGCGCAAATCCCGGGCACTGAATTTCTCATGCAATGCAGATTCTGCTTTTGGAACAACCTGAGTATGAAACGCAGCCCCAAGAGCCGCGGCCGGTGGTAGAGAGGAGAGCCGGTGGGGTTCAGCCCCAGGGGGTCCAGCCCTGGAGGGGTGGTTTCTGGAGGCAGGAGGGGCAGGACATGCTGCAGCAGCCCAGGGAAAGCTGAGCCCCCAGCACAGCCTCCCCCCCACCCCAGCCAGCACTCTCAGTGATTTAACCTGAGTTTGTTTTCTCCTGGCCCTTCCCAGCCTGCTGCAAAGCACCAGATGGTATCTGATATCCAGCCCTAAATGTTAGCTTTGATAATCAGCTACATACCATTATTATAATTAAGCCTCATTTGTGTGCAGGCTTTCCTTCTTTATTCTCTCCTCTCCCCTCCTCTCCCCTTTTCTTTTCTTTTCTTTTCCTCCCTTCCTCCCTTTCCTACCATAGGACCCTCATCCTGGCTGCAAGCACAGGCTGACCTGACTGTCAGGGTTGCCCCTTCCAAGGCTGCAGGGACAAATCCTGCCCTTGCAGGCAGTGTCCGCCCCAGGGACCCACTCTTTCCACTCTTTCCCGGCCAGGCTGTGACCCCAGGTCCTCCGGACTCTCCCCTCCGACCTCCCTTTGGGGAGCGATGGGGTTGTCTCCCAGGTGAGGCACCCAGCACCCCGAGCACCCCGGCTCCTCCGGCAGCGGCTGCAGCCGGTGGGGAGGGGGCTGCTGCTGCGGGGGTGCCCCGGCCAGCTCGGGGTGCAGGCTGGGGTGCCCCCCAGCTGGAGGGCTCTGGGTGGCATTAAAATCGGTCACAGCTCTTGGAGATAAATCACAGCGAGTCCTGGTGGTGAAGAAAGCCAGGGCCTCCCGCTGCCGGGGTCGTTTGTGAGCAGCACTTGGATGGGGCTTATTTCTCCTAATTGGGCTGATTCCAGTAATTTGCGCCCGGCCATTTTGGAGCATTGTTTGTTTGCATTTCCCCATGGCTCGCTCATTTGGTGCACTAATTAGGTAATTTCCCACATAACTTGGCTGGCTCCCCGTGCTCCCACTCCCCACGAGGTGTGCCTGGTAGCACCCTCTCTGCTGGGGGTGTCCCTGGGGCTGCTGGGGAGGGGTGGGTGGGTGGGTGATGCCCCATGCCCAGCTGCTGGCGTCTGCCCCCCCGCTACGCAGCCAGTGGCCACAGTGCTTTTCCACTGGGCAGTGGGAATCATCTTGGAAAGCTCAAGGCGCTGGAAGGGCCATCGCTGTATTGGAAGGAAGGGGTGAAAGGATTTTCCACATGGTCTGTCACAGCCCGTCTGTGCTCGCTCCCCCCTCTGCTCCGCTGCACCCTCTCTGCTCTCCAAACCTTGGGCTCCCAAAGCCAGACCTTGCCTGGGACTTTCCCTATCGCCCTGCCTGGCAGGGTGGTCTCACAGCTCTGCTGCTAGAAGCGTGCCCGAGGACAGCGAAACCTCCGCCTGGCAGCTGGGCTGGGCTTTAAACTCAAATTTCTGGGGGCGCAAAGCTCCCGCAAGAACCATCCTGCTCCCTTGAGCCCCATCCACCCCGCCGGCGGGCACAGCTCTCGCTGCTGGAGGAGAGGACCCGCTTCTGCTCGAGGACCACCTCCGGCACGTCCGTGGGACAACCAGCCGGGGACAAGCCAGCCCAAGACCAGCAAGACAGCCCCTATGCAACCCCTCGCCTGCGGCTGGCCCTTTTGTTTGCAACCCCAAAATACCCCCGCGAAAGCCCACAGCCCTGCGCGTGGGACGCCCGTCCCCGGCAGCATCTCCCGCCGGCTGCGGGTGCCCGGCGCTGCAGCGGTCGTGCGGAGTTCATGGACTGGCATCCGAAGGGCTGGCATACCGTCGTACCTCCGGGCACAGCCACCTCGTAAAACAGGCTTTTTAATTAACCGTAGGAATAAAGCCGTGGACAGTCCGTAACCATGGCGACGCGGAGCCAATCCCAGAGGATCCCCAGCCAGCTGGAATATTTGCTGGATGGCAAAGCTTCAGACCAACGTTTAATGGTGTTCGACTCTATTCGGGGAAACAATTACATGCTCCATTTTCAATGTAGTCAGCTGAACAATAGATTAAATGAAGCAATTTAGACAGAGGCTTCTCTGCTGCTGCCCGGCCCATGGGGCCGGACCGCTTCCTCGGGAGAGCAGGCACGGGGAGCCGTCGGGGCTGCCCGCGGCGAGAGCTGCCCTCGCAGGGACGGGAGAGGTCCTCGCACTGGTGGTGGCCCCAGCGCGTTCCTCCTGGGCTTCCTTGGGCGGCCTGGGCTAGCGGAGAGGTGGCCCACCCATGCTCACCTCCCCTCTCTGACCATGACTGGTGTTGGGTGGTTGAAAGGACTACGAAAGCTGCCGACTTAACTTAGCCACCGTCCGTCGCGGACCTGGAGTATAAGGTCTCCCTTGCTGATTTTCCTCCCAGCTTCCCTCGGTGGCTCAGCCTCTGCAGACCGCCGTCTCCCCACGCTGGTGGGGCCACGCAGCCGGTCCTGGCGCGACTGGTGCTGCGCTCCCCTCCCCGCCTGCTATCGCCCTTCCTCCTCCCTGACACCCGTCTCTCTCGTTCTCACCTCCCTTTCTCAGAGCTCGCCCTTCCTCAGCTCCATGACCTCCTTTCTCCTTCAGGAATAGCCGGTTCCCGCACTGGTGTGTCATCGCCATTGCGGAGAAACCACCTCGCGGAAAGGAGACACGCTGTCGAGAGAAATGCCTTTTAAGGCGTGCTGGGATTTAATTAATTGCTGCCTTTATTTTACTAGTATAAAAAATGCTGGTCTTTTAAATATTTTCTAAGATGACATCAGCGTCTTCAGTTTAGTTTGCATTTTATTATTGTTATTATTTTAGCTATTCAAGGAATGTGAGGAGTAGTGGAGGTTAGTGACTCCTTCCCTGCTGCCACGCCTTGCTTAGGCTTGTTTTTCCTTCTCCTTGACCTGAGGACATCCACTGGCATGACAATCCACTCTGACCTTCTACATTATGTCCTTTTTCTGCGAGTAATTGGTTTGCTCCCTTGGTGGTTCAGCTTATCAAGCCCGATCTGATACTCTCGGCAGCCTTTCTCCTCCGCGGTGTTCTGCAAGGTTTATTATTCTCCCCCTCTCTTCCTCAGCTGGCTGCTCCATCTCAGCCATTTCACCTCTGGTTTTATAACCATGGGTAGGGCTAACAGTTTAATAGACAAGCCTGCTCTTGCACAATTACTCCATGAAAATGTTTCTTGGATTCGCGATGAGTGTTTGCCTGGCAGTTGAAAAGCAGAGGGGCTTTTTTTGGTGCCCATCTCAAGACCTTTTAAAGCCTCCTGACGTTGGGAGGATGAACATACAGAATTGATTGCTTTCTAAGTGCCATCAAGTTGGGCTCACAAAATCACTGGTTCTTGAAAATGTAGGCTGTTATTCTTCTGCCGATGACTCAACTAACACTAAGCATTAATGGAAGAGTGTTATTAGGTAGGGTTACTCAAACTAGGGTTACTCAACTAGATATTTATCCCCAAGAGAAGAGCTCTTCCGCCTCGCTCACCCTTTTCTGCCTCTTTTATCAAAGCAAACTCAAGGGCTTATTTCAGGTTCCAGCACGTACCATCTTAAAGAGAAAGATTTGTCTCTAGGGCAGGAGGAAACCATTCAAAAGCCACCTCCTCCTCTTCCTCCTCTGACTCTACCCTTTCTCCACCTGACTGTGGACCTCGGGCACCACCACACTCTTGTGCCTTGGAAAGGTCCAAGAAAAGAAAGCAAAAAGCAGGGTCTCCTGAAGGTTTACAAACGGCTGCTGCTGCTCCCGGGCCTGAGCCCTGCCAGGGGGTGGGGGCAGCGGCGGAGACAGAGGAGCTGCCTGGGGGTGGCCGTGGTGGGACCACCAGCCCCCCGCACAGCCTGGTTCTGGTGCGAACCGCTAAGTGCAACCGCACCAAAAACGGGTTTGGCCTCTGTTTCCGTTCATGGAGCTCAGCAGTAGGGGAAAAAAGAGAAAGAAAGAGGGAAGAGCCAGGCTGTGCTTGAGAACAAGTTGTTTATCAGTATTTTCCACGAGGCATCAGCAGTTCTTTAAGGAGGACAAAACCAGAGGGACTTTACAGAGAAATCCTTGTAGGGGCTCCGGTGGTATAATTAGTTTCTATATTTGACCGATGTAAAAGTTTATCTTTAAGTCTCCTGTATTTTTTAAATATGACATCAATGTCTTTGGCTTTGTTTTGATTGTCCTTAACTACCAGGTTTTATTATTATTATTTTTTTAAACTATTCCAAAAAAATTGAGAATATTTATTCAGGGCATAAAAATACCCCTGAATTCTGATGTCTTTGGCAGAGAAGTGACGGTCCCATTTGTTTTGCATGTGATAAATACTCCTGCTGCCACGTTACTCCCACCACAAATTCAACGATTGTTTAATTTTCAGCTCAATTTTTAAAAACCTAAATGTTCTGAGCCCAGTTAATGTTATATTAATTTTTCAAACCAACAAGGCAAACTGGCTCGTAACATAAATATTTTACCAACCATTTATAAATATCGTGGCTGCTAAAAAAAACAATACGGTTGGTCAAAAAGCTTCAGAGGCTTCATGCTTGGTGCGAGCCATGCCGGCAGCAGTGCAGTCCAGCAGGATGGAGGGATCCGGCGTGGGAGATGGCGACGGTGACTCGGACCTGCTGGAAGGTTTTCAGATCTGGAGGAGTCTTGTTCCTGTTTTTCCCCAATCTCTCTGTTTCCTGGAGCTGAATGTGGGGAAATCTGTGTTGCAGCTGCTCCCGACTGCGGGGAAATCTGTTCTCGACTTGCTCCCATCCCTATCCTGCCTGGTCGTGGGCTGGATCTGTCGGCACCGCTGGGATGGGCATGCTGCTTGGCACAGAAAATAGTGAAGGCACCACATCTCTTTTCTGCAGGGGTTGGTCCTCCAACGCCAACCTGGGGACCGGACAAATTCTTCTCCTGTTAATGCTGGATTTCTTTTCGGTCGGATCAGCAGCGCTGACAGCCTGCAGGGCAGCAGCAGCCCCCTCCACGCCGTACTCGCCCTGGGACCTTCCAGTACAACCAGTGATGGGCTGGGGGGGATGAAGATGAACTGGGAACCTTGCACAAAATCAAATCAAATTCCTGATCTTGGTGGGGTTTTAAGACAAGTGTTTCCAGCAGGAAAAACTACAGGTGACCGGAGCTTGCCCTGTCTTTGGTGGAAACCTGAAGGGCTGGAGCCAGGAGGAGATGCAGGGAGGGAAACAGGCTATAAAATTCACTTTCAAACAAGTGAAAACAGCGTTAAACAAACATGTAGCCTTTTGTAAGGGAGGATAATCCCTCCATTCAGATGTTAACATTAAGGAGTTATAACAAGGCTTTAGCTGTTTTCTCCTCTGAGCGGCAACAGTAATTCCGTAAGTACATCTTGGGAAAGTTTCCAAAGGGTTGGGAAGTGACAGTAATAAAACTGGACAGGTACCTTTGAGAACAAGCGCGGGATGTAACAGCTATGAGCCCATGCAGACCTGGCCGTGCACCCATGCTGGGCATCACTGGTGGGCTTCTCCTCTTGCTGCAGGAGCAGAGCAAGGGAGAGGTGCTATGGGGCAGGAAAACAACAACAATAACAGAAAAGTGCATGGGATGGGATGGGATGGGATGGGATGGGATGGGATGGGATGGGATGGGATGGAGGGGAAGGGATGGGATGGGATTGGGTGGGAAGCTTCTTCTCCACCAGGCTGAGTTCTGAGTGGGCTTGTGGAGACAGTGGGAGGTATGGGATGCACAGTGATGGCAGGAGCACAACAGAGGGAATGGGACAGAACCTTTGGAGTTCGATTAGCTGGATCAAAGAAGCTAAACCTCTGTCCCTGGCTCTCTGACTGCTTTCCTTGAGCTGGGGGCTGAGCTGATACTTTGCTCCCTTATGAAAAGACATCAGGAAGGCAGAGTTAGTTCCTCTTCAGATTGGGCAATTTTATGGCTGTTTGCATGTTTTCCAGCTCACTTCGGCCAGGAGCCAGCCTCGAAGAGATCCCCACCTTTCTGGGAACACATGAGAAAAGCAAATACAAGGAAATCTCCCTTCCTTTCCCTGCCCTTGCCCCGTGGGCAGCTCCTGCCTATGCTGCCGCGCTGCCGGGCGGGCTGGTTTCATCCAGCGCCGCTGCAAGCCATGCACAGGCGATCGGAGGCTCAGTTTTGCTGCAGAGTGCCGAGGGAATCACAGCACCCAGGCGTCCTGTGCTCCCACCACCCTGCCCGTCTGCACGCTCGCCCTGCCTGCCAGGGTCCTTGTGGCTGCCTGCAAGTTCACCTGCCTTCTATCCCCATTCCCCATCTCTAGGCATTTTGTTGGGCATTTTGCTCCCCAGGCTTCTCGGTGCAATGGCTTTGCCATCACTGGTTTCACACAGATGACAGTCCTTTGCAGCCCCAAATAGAAGAAAATGCAGTAGACAGCCTGGCAGCCCAGGGACCCCCTCTGGGGTGAGCAGGAAAGTGTCCCTTTGCCTGGCATGGGAGAGCCCCAAAGGCTTGCCCAGGCTGGGAGCGGAGCTGGCTGGGGCCAAGCTGGCCAGCAAGAGCCTCCTCTCCGCACCTGAGGCTGGGAATCAACAGCAAGAGCTGCCCAGTTGCTCCTGGGATTGCTCCAGGGGAAAGGCTGTGGTGGAAACGGCATCACAAGGAAGATGTCAGCCGATGACGGGAAGCACTGGGAAGCTCCACGAGTGTGGTCGAGGAGGGACAGTATCCAGGCATCCCGGGATGTAAACACCAAACACACGCGAGGTTGCCAGAGGAGATGGGATGAAATGAAAAACGCGGGCTCGGTGCCAGGTTCCCAGTGGCACAGGGCGTTCGGCTCTAGCAGAGTGTCTCAGGGGGATGGGGCATACTTGGAGGGCTGGGGGGGGGGACTGGGAAATGTGCTTCGGGCCACTCAGGCCCCCCCCAGCCTCTGTTGCCTTGCTGGGGGGTCTCCGCTGGCCCCTCCGACCCCAGCAGTGAATGCCGGGGCAGAGGATCCCTGCAAATCTTCCTGCCAACGGGCTGACAGCAATCCAGGCTCCCTCCGAAACGTGGCAGCAGCCTCATCCAGAGCAGCCGGGGCAGGAGCGAGATTTCTGCTTCCTGACAATCGCCGAGCGGGGGCCAGCCCGCGTCCCCCGGGGCGTTCTTCCACCCCGCTGTCCCCCGGACACGCCGGGACGGTGGGACACGAATCCAAGCCTGGATGTTTCCTCTCCGCTTCCCTCCTCCCCTCCCGTCCCCCCGGCCTGTCTTGTCTGCATCCGATGCTCCAGCGAGTATTAATAGAGTTGCAATGTCTGACGTCTCAAAGGAATCCCCTGTTGGGAAAAAAGCTGCTCCGGGGGCTGGTGATGGGGCTGGCACATCCCTTCCACAGCGGTGGAGAGCTCCGGCGCTCCCGGGGCTGCTCCCGGCACAGGACCTGGGCTTTACAGGGCTCCTGAATTTAAACCTAAATTATAGATCCCCGTACACCGGATCCGTATATTTAAGCATTTAATGGGGTTTTACGCAGGCTATTTTTACAACTTTAATGCACTTAGCACTAATTTGGGGAAGTTTAATGCAAAACACATAAATGTTGGATGGGAGACGGCCGAGGTGTTTTACAGCCTCTGGGAATTACACAAAGTATTTGGGGCTCATTTCGACTTCTGATATCACTCAGCACAAAATTACCTTTGCCTGGCCAGGTGCCAGGGAGCCGCGGGCTGTGGCTGGCAGGGGTGATGTATTACAATGTCACTCTCAGAGTGGTGACCGTGGCCATATATAAACCCGAGACCCAGGCAAGGGCTCAAAGCCTCGTTAATGCCTTCCCTAATCTGGCAGGATCAGATTTGCCCGATGCACTCGGAGCCGCTCCGACTCACATCCTCTGGTTTGTGTGGTTACGTTATTACGTGTTGTGGGGAAAGTGGAGACATCTTTGGTGCAAAGAAAACACCCTGCAGTGCTGGGTGGCTGGAAGGGGGGAACCCACCGAGAAAACCGAGTAGGACGTGACAGACCAGGGACCAGCCAAGCCAGCATCGTGTCCCTTCACACCTCTTCCATCTCCACAAGTCCATTTTTCTGCATCTCACTGTCTGAAGGGTGGAAATGGCTGTTTTCACTTATCTGTCCTCTATATGGTGGCATGTCTCCCATGGCATGAGGGATTTCTTCACTGTCAAAGCCAAAATGAGCCATACGTAGGCTAACGTTAAGACAGACTGGCTGGGTCCTGGGCACAGCATGCCTGGAGCAACAGGGAGACCAGGAGATACAAATGCACTGGGCTGAAGGACATCCAAAACCTGGGGGCAGGAGAATGGACCCACTGCTAACCATGTCCTCAGGAGGAGTTTTGAAGGAGCGTTTAAAAGTTGCTGGCTCTTTTGACGAAAGGATTTGGCCGTGGGTTTGAGCTCAACCTCACCCACCGGTCTCTGAAATCTGCCTCGCTTAGATCGTTGCAGCTCGAACGCCGTGGGAAGCTGCGTGGTAAAGCCTGCGGGAAAAGAGACGGCTTGAGAAAAGAGGCTCTCGGCAAAGACCCTGATGGACGGCTGGGTACGGACGCAGAGGTGAGCCTGGAGCGTGCTGGCCATGTCCTGAGAGCGGGTGGCTTCCCTGGCGTGGGGCTGGCCCACGGTGGGCAGCGCTTACGGGAGCGGCTCACGTCGTGGATGCTGCTCTCTCCCAGGGAAGGAGAGGACCTTCAGCCCTTCCTCCACGCGAGAGGGACTGCCGGCTCCGGCGTGCCCCCCTTCACGGTAACAGCACAGCTCCTGGGTTCTGCTGAGTGGCGAAAACACCCTGCACGGCTTGACCTGAGCGCAAGCAATTAGCAGGGTAAGTACCCTGTATGACAAAGTGAGAAGTTACACCCCCAAAAATTGGTTTCTCAGTTAGTGCTTTAATTCAGCAAATGAGCCGCTTGTCCCCGGGATGAGCAGACTTTCCCTTCTCCAGCTAATCCCCAGGAAGCTGCTATGGCTGTGGGACGTTTTGGGTGTTCTCCCCTTCCCAGATTACCTTATTATGAGTCAGAAAAGTCTCATCTTTTTCCAACCTTGGCCTTCAGGTAACTACCTTGAACGGTATCTACCAAGCAGACACCAAGCATTTACTGATCAGGTCGTGTCCATTACATCTGTAGTGCTACTTCCAGGACTCAGAGGATGAGCTAAGAGCCAAAGGCATTAAATGCCTCATCCAGGGCCAGCAGCGAAGCCAGATGGGTCACTTGGGCCACCGATTCACAGCCCCGCGCTTACTCCAGGGAGGTGTGGCAGCTCTCGCTGCAAAGGCTGGGATAGCTCCAGTAACGAGGAACCTTCAGCCACGGGGTGAGGTGAAACCTGGGAAGCAGTCGGTGAATACATGGGGGCTCGGAAAGCGAGCGACTGAAGTTGGGCCAGCCACAGAGGGACTGAGCTGGGAGTGCTTAGCTGGGGGTGTGGGAGGAGGCAAGGCTAGGAGTTGGGCAGCCAGAGTCCCAGAAGTGATGGGGGGATGCTGGGGGAAATGGGAAAGGGCAAGAGTATGTGCAGTAGCAGAGGCACGGCCAGCTGGCAGGAGCCTCCTGCCCCAGGTAGGATCCGTGCTGGCTTGCAGGGTGGCTCTGCAGGCAGGGCTAGAGGGGATCCAAGCAGTGCTGCGATGCAAACACCGGCAGCGCTGGGGGAGAACCAGCACAGCCGAGGGAAACGACTGCAAGGAACTGGGAGGGGCTGTGGCACGGGGTGCTCAGTGTGGGCTGCTGTGGCTGAGCTGGGTAGAGCTGAATTAACATCAGTGTAGCTGCAGATGCCTCCTTGCACCCTCCCACATGGCACGGCTGCTGCTTGGGACGCGCTGGTGCAAAGGGTGGGCAAACCTGGGTCCTCAGGAGGTCCGTGCTGTAGCCACCAGCTTGCCAGGGAAAGGGAGATGGGATGGGATGGGTTGGCATGGCATGGCACGACGTGACATGACATGACATGGCATGGCATGGGTTATGTAGCCAACAACATCTCTCTGTCTTTGTGAGCTGTCCCAGAAGGCGTCAGTCGGGTCCCTGGGTACGTGTGCTGCTCCTGACGCTGCAACGAGGTTTTCCCACCTTTCTTTTTACTCCAGGTCGAACCTGCTGCTTTATCATAACAGGCCAAGGGGCATATCAGACCCACATCTCTGGCTTAGCAGTCATGATCTGTTGTCCCCACACAGCCTGGTTAATCTAGTTATCCTGTAACTAAAGAGCTTATCTGTTCCTGGAGTGCAGCCAGGGTCTTCTGCTTCCTCAGCACACAACCCCAGGCAAGAGACGGGCCATAGACTGTGCAGTGACCCCAGCAGCACAACTTGTCTGCGCGATCCTGGCACTGATTTTCATCAAGACACATCTCAGACACTCGTCCAAGCAGGGCAGCTTCCCTGTTCCTGGGCAGCCAGGCCAAATTCCACCAAAGCAGCCAACCTCACCGTGCACGGTGGTCTGCCGCCTGCCGGGACTGCTGTCTCAGCTTCCATCCTTGCTCCTCAGCTCCAGAGGGAGTCCTGGCAAGTCCCGGCTTCTTTCCTGCAGGTGGAATTTGCTCCCTCTCCCAGTGTGAGGAGAGGCACATGGAGATCTGGCAGTGCCTTGTGCCTGGTACCTTGGACAAACTCTGGTTATACAGACCAGTGTAAAAGCCACTTCTGTTTAGAGAAGATTTTAAGCCTATCGTGCTGGGGCTACGCTCTCCCTGGGGCGTTCCCTCACAGCCCTGGTAATTCTTCCTTTAATTTTTCACCTTTTCTTCCTTCATCTCTTTTTATTACTTAAAAAGCACCCCAAAATGAAATCACATCAAATAAATCCATGCTGCCAGGAAAGCCCCAAGAAGCCGTGTGGCTGCAGGAATTTCAGAGGGAATAGAGACCACATCTCTGAGGTGCTCCGGAGGCTTTGGCAGGAGGTGGCCACGAGTCTCAGTGCTCCTCTTCCATTTCCTTCTCCTCCTGAGCGTCTCATGTACGCTCCGGGGCTGGGGTGGGGAGGAGGGGGCTGAGCTGAGGACACTTTCCTCCGGTCGGCTGCAGCACAGAGACGAGGAGGTCAGTCTGAGGGAGACCCTCTGCCTGCTGAGAGCTGGGGGAAGGAGAACAACATGGGACCCCCCTCTTGGGACACGCTCCGGGCACCACGGCAGACAGGCTTTGCTCCATGTGCAAGCCCATACCCCTGTGCCCGACACTCCCCACGCTCACAGGAGGCCGGGCACGCACTGCAACGCTTCGCCTGCCTGCCTTGGCACCTCAGAAGCAAAGACCTCTCTTCCCCGGTAGCTGGCAAAGCTTTTTTTCTTGGAGGGGAAGCAGTTGACGCTGTCTTGCCCTTCCTGCTCTGCTGCTGGCTGTGACTCACGGCTACAGCAAGAGGCAGCAGGACCAGGCTGCCAGAGCCCAGGGGCTGGACAGACCTGCTGCGCCAAGCGGGGGGCGGGCAGGCACACACATGCATGCCCGGTGCCGAGCCAGCCCGAGTACGCGTCCGCAGACGAGAATCGAGCAGAAATAAAGTTCGTGGCGATACTCCCCCGCACGCGCCGGTTGGCGGTGGCACCGGCAGCCCTGCAGCATCCGCGCTCTTCATCCTTCCCATCCCTGCCTTTGCTCCCTGGCTGCCCTCTGACGAGGTGTAATCGGCGTTCCCTCCCTCACGTCGCTGAGCCGCAGATGTGTGGGGGCTTCCCAGTCGTCGCCCGCTCTCTTTCAAACCTAACGCTCCCCTCAGCCCGTGTCCCCTGGGAGCGGAGGGCAAGGGACTCGTGGCTGCCGTCCCTGCTCCATCCAGCCTGGCCCAGCTCCCTGCCATGGGCAGCGCCGTCCCGGCAGCCAGTGAAGGGACCTGCTGTGAAGAAAGACTTGGAAAACCCAAGGGGACCTCTGCAAGGGAGGGGTTGACCGGCACGGCTGGTGGGACACGGAGCTGGGACCTCCAGGCAGCCAAGCCCTGTTGCTCCGCTGCGGGAGGTGGGTGCATCCTGCCCCCACCCTGCCTCTGTCCCCCTGGATGTGTCACCCCCAAGGGTAGGGAGCTTCCCAACCTGCCCCAGCAGCTGGAAACGAGCAAGGACCTACGCGTGGGCACGTGTCCTGCGGGGCTGCGCGTGGGCTGTGCACCCCGTGGGGCTGCCCCGGCGGTGGGGTCCCTGCTCCGCCAGTCCTCCCCCCCCTCAGGGAGCCCACCCCGGCCGGGGCCAGGCGGGGGGGCTGCCACGCAGACACGCACCTCGACAATCCCTGTGACAAGTACCAAGAGCGATGCAAATACCCGCCTTGGGGACGGCGGTGGATGGCAGACGTGTATTTCTCACTGCGGCTGAGCTGAATGTTAAAGCGGGCGTCCCTCCGGGATGGAGAGGCTGCTGGCTTGGCTCCTGGCACCGCAGACCCCCCCCCAGGTCTATGGGTTTCGGTGGGGCAGAGTAAAGCCAGTAAAGGTCCATTAAAGCCAGTGCGGTGGGCTCGGCTCGGTGGTCAGCAGCGAGGGGCTCGGGGACAGCCCGCTGCTCCATTCCGCTCCCAGCCCCGCATCGCTCCAGTCTTCCCATGCCACCTGCATATGAATGAAGGGAAAATAGGACATCAATTACTCTGGTCAGAAATGGAAATGGTTTTTCAGATGGGCTGGGAGGGCCCCTGGGTGCCGGTTAGGCACACCTCTAATAGCCCGTTAGCGCAGGAGAGCAAAATGCTAATTGAAAGGGCCCAAAGTTACAGCCCCGCTCGCCGCTGCTCCCGAGCTGCTTGCTGGGAAACGAGCAGGTGTCTAATTGCTGTGACGGGAGGGGAAAGGCCACCAAATTGCCTCCGCCGCGGCAGGTCACCGTCCCCCCGGGACTCGGTGCCAAGCTGGGGAAAGCCCCTACCTGCTCGGCAGGTATCGCTGCCGCGGCTCGGTGGCACGTCCCTGCTGAGAGCCAGGGTCAAAGCCAGGCTGCGAGGGACGGGGCAGTCCCAGGAGGGGGGGGACGGGGCAATAAATACAGGAGGTGACACCACGGACCCCGAGCCGGCTGTTGCTCAAACACGCATCAGGCCACAAGTCCTTCCTTGGGCTGAAGGTCAGGTTCACGGTAAAGCTGAAGCTGGGAAGCCCTGACACCTCTTTATATTCCCTCCCTGGGAGAAGAAGTCTGAATCTTGAAATTTCACCTGATCGTAAAATTTAGGAAAAAAAAAGTCATCTAATAAATACAGAAATTATCTTTAAAAAAATTCCTCTTGCGAAGTTTGGAAGTGGTTTTTTGAAGCAGTTGGAGCATTTTGTTTTGATTTTGATGTTGCCACTAACAGGAAAAAAAATGCTAAAATTGAAATAAAACTCCTGGACCTTGTAGTATGTTTTCATAATTATTCACAAAACGCATTGATGAAATATATATGTTCCCACAAAGTCCTTCTGATGCATCGAACCAGCATTTCCTGACAACAGCTTTCCGTCGGAAAGTTTTTGGTCACCCCTCAAAAATGCCTGCGCTCCTCAGAGGCGAACATGCCCACCCTGCCCCCTCTGCTCGCCCCCTCCCTGCGCCCAGGCAGCACCCACCATCCTGGCAGGGTGCAGCCTAACTAAGCCGCGACGGGAGCTGGGAGCCTCCTTCCTTGCCGGTCTCTTGGGGAGGAGAAAGGATGAACTTGACTTTAGCCGGGGACACGGGCTGGGGATGCTCTGCCCGGGCAGGGAGGGGTGGCTGCGCGCTGCGCCAGGGCTGGTCCTCACCCCGCTCCTCGGGCGACGAGGTTGGAGGCAGCGTCCCGTAGGGCTGGGAGAGCAGCAGGAGAGGGGATGGGTGCGGGTCCGTGCGGATCCCCTCTCCCGAACGCGGCGGCCAGGCGGAGGGAGCTGTTCTGCGGCGTGCCCCAAATGCACGGGGTTCCTCCTTGGCAGCCAGGGAAGGGCCGTGGTTACCGTAGCCAGGCAGTGGTTTTGTTTGGATTTAGCGCTTGTGCGGGATGGGAAAAGGATGTGAGCTAATGTAGGATTGCAGGGTATCTCCACGGCCGTTTGCGGCAGAGCTGTACCAAATGCAGCTCTTGAGTTAACGAAAGCTCTTGCTCACTTGGATACAAAACACACTGAAACAAGACCACGGTAAAATCTCCGAGCAGCGGAGCTGAGACTGGGGCCTACGAGCCCTGCTCCTGGAAGGGCTTTTTTTCTGGGACTGGGAAGGACAACCTTGTAATTAAGTGGCTGGACGTCTCAGATATTTGGGAGGATAGCGCTCGCTGCCTGGGAGAAGCTGCATCCCGAGCTGTTCGCCCCTGCGCTCTCTGCACCAGACCCCGCCGCAGCCCCTGGGGAACCAGCATCAGGAAACGGTCCCTCCCCAGCCCACCCTCCACCGCTCCCTGTTGGGGCGAGTTCAGCGTTTCCTGGAACGGGTGCCCCAATATTTTCTTTACCTTCGGAGGCTTCTCAGCCTCTTTACCTGGACCATTACCGTAACTGGTTTGGGGATGTTAAGAGCCTTTTCAAATTACCTTCTCCAACAGAGAGATGCAGTGGTGAAAGCCGGGTGTTTGGCTCGCTGTGCTGGTCTCAGGCTGCTGAGGGGACATGGAAGAAATTTGGGTGACCCTGGCAGGTGAGTTGAGTGGAAGAAAACACGCAGCAAGAGATGGATGCGTTCCATGCCAGCCTCCACAGAGCTGCTCGGGAAGGATGCTTCTGATGCGATGGGGGACCTGGCACGGCGGTGCAGTGTCCTGCGCCCCACAGGCGTGTGGCTCTGCCCAGGGCATGCCAGACACCCCAAAGCCCCATGCCAGCTCCCCAGGCCGCTCTCGGTGCTGGGGGTGGCCGGTGCCCTGCGAGGTCCGGCAGCCCGGAGCGTGCACTGGCACAGGGAGCCGGGGCATCTCACCTCTGGTGATTAATTATCCCCTGAGCCTGCTGACTCCTTCACCTCCAGACATAATTCAAAGTCTCTTAAAAAATCTGTGTTTTCCTTCTCCCTGTACCATTTAATTAGTTACACATGTCCCCAGGACAATATTTTTTTGTGGTGCACTTGGAAAATTAAAAGAAAATGGTGATAAGGCTTCCTCATTACCTGCTGCTCTTTGTTCTGAGCTGCTGCTGGGTGTTTGTCCCCTCGGTCCTGGGGAGCCAAGGGACCTGCGAGGATACCCGACCAGGCAAGGTCTCTGCAGAGCAGTTTGCCCCGCAGGGGGGACACACAGGACCCCGATCTCTGCCCTCGCTGCTGGAGCCGTCTGTCCTCACCGAGGGGCTCGGGGAGGCACGGAGGGACTGTCCCGCTGCACGAAGCGGGGGGTTCTGCAGGGGCGGTGGGATGCTCGACGGCTGCCCGCTGCCCGCAGCCCCGCTGCCCGCTCCGTGTTGCCAGGGCGACGGCAAGTAAAGCTGCCCGAGGAGCATAACCTGCTCCTTCCCCATCTGTACCGCGCCTTTGGAAAGAAAAGGAGGAACCCCCCCCCCCCCAAAACCATGCAAACCCCAAACAACCTAGAAGAAACAAAGACCGAAGCCATCTGGTCCTATCCTGCTCCTGTGGACGCTGCCAACATATTCTCCTGTTGCTTTACAGAGCAGCAGGATCCAACCCTGCTCCCAGTGAAAAAAAGGGGTCCCGTCTCCCCTGTATAGGTCCTAATGGCTTCAGTGGGTTTCCCGCAGGGGAACGTAACGCGGGGCCTGACCGGTGACAGAGCAGCCCCTGTGCCCAGCACATCGGTGGAGCGGAGAGCCCAGAGCAGCCGAGGGATTTGGAGTCTTTTCTGGCTGGAAGCGCTGTCTCAGTGCCGGGTTCGGTCAGGATTATTGCTGTCCCTGGGATAGGATTGTGGAGAGGCAGGGGAAGAGGAAGGCTGGTCGCCTCTGCACTCCTCTCCCCCGATGGCAGCCCTCCTCGCTCGTCCCATCCCAGCCCATAATGAGCTGGGGCAGGCTGTGAACTCAGCCTTCACCCCTGCTGCACCTGCACCTGCCCTCCTGCAGGGCTTTTTCTATCTCACTCTGCAATATATTTTTCCACAAACCTCCAGATCGAAACACATCCAACGCCTCCGTTGATGCTGCCACTGCGATGAAATGACGGCGAGGTGTCCGAGCCCGCGCTGGTCCGGCTGGGGCACCGGCAGCCCGGGACACAGCGCCTGCACACTGCAGCACACAGCTCTACTGGTCCTGACTGGCAGCTGCTCCCAGCACTGGTGCTTCTACATGCCCTCTTGGAAATTCATCCTGCCTTGGTCTTCCTCCAGGATCTGCAGGTGGGACTGTGTGCTCCTACCATCCCCGACTGCGCCATAATCCTTGGGACCAGCCGAAGGGAGCACGTTTGCCGTCCCTAAGGAAGGCAGGATCCTGCTAACAGCCACGCTGGCTGCCCAGTCAGCCCCGAATCGCCCTTCCTTGGCTGTCACAAGGCGATGGAGACCCTCTCCCTTGAGGGGCCTTGACTGGTCCCCCTGATCCCGGCCAGAGTGTTCGGACCCAGCCCAGGCTCTGCTTGTTCGGGATATTCTGTTCTTTGCCAGTGCTCCGAACACTTCTATTTCCACCCAAAAACACAAGACAAAATACAAACGCGGGGAAAGCGCAGACTGCCTCGCAGCCCGGCACTGGTGCGGGTGCCACGAATGCCTCCAGAGTGAAATCTCTGTTTGGAGCTTTCCTTGCAGATCATAAACGCAGGAATTCAGCCTATCAGGATGAGGGGGTTTGCAAAGTCCCTGCCAGGAAATATTTGCTTCAAAGGAGGAGATCGAGGCCCCCCAGCCTGGGTCTCTCCTCCTCGTTGCCACCGGCATGACCAGCTTGTGCCAAGTGTCCTGTGCGCTGCTGCTGGCACAGAGGACAGCGGGGCGGGTGGCCAGCTTGCTGCATGGCCCCCCCACCGCACACTCCCTCCCCGCTTGGCAGCAACCTCTGTAACGTGGTGCTACTTGCAGCCGGAGCCCAGCGTGGTGAGGGGTTGCAGTGGGAGATCTTTCAGACGCTCATGGCTGTATCTGCTGCCTTGAGGCACCCCCAAAGCCGTGCCTGCTTGGGAACCCGGCCTGGAAAGCCGCGGAGGGATGAGCTCCGCCGTGCCCCCCTGCCTGGTGAGCTCTGGCTGCGGGGTCTGCCCAGGGAAGCAGACCTTGCCGAAGCCCACCCGGTCCCGCTCCGTGTGCTGCCCAGCTCTGGCGGAGCAAGGCTGGGTGCTGGCTCCCACTCGGGCCACCACACCGCTCCGCATCACTTGCCAGCCTGCAGTGGGAGAGAGGAAAGAAAAGGAGGAGGGAGAGAAAGGCCCCCGCGAAATGGGGATTTATGGTCACCGGCGACAAGTGCGAAGGACTCGCAGAGACCTCCAGGTTTTATGAGCAGTGGTTTAGAGCTGACAGGCTGCTTAAATAAGTCTCTGCTAATCCCTGGCATAGTGTATCCAGCTCAAATTGGAAAAGAAAAAGGTTTAGCAGGAAGACAGGGGGAAAATGGGAGCATAAAATATATTTTACATCGTGTCATAGGAATATGTAATTTTCAGCAATATTATGTTAAACAAACACTAGAGGCAGCCAGAAAAGTGAGGGACGGAGCAGAGGATCTTCCTTTTGAGTAGCAAAGGTGGTTTTTTTTTTTTTCTGGTGCATGGAGAAAGGGCACGGCTGAGAGCGGCGCTTCTCCTGCACCTCTCCAGAGGGTCTGCGTCCGTCCGCGCCGGGGCAGGGACAGGGGACCGCCAGTGCCACCACATCTGTGACAAGGCAGCCCAGGAGGAGATCTCCCAGCCAGCCGCAGGCTCTTCTTCATTTCTGCCTTCTGCTGCCCTTCTCGCCCAGCAAAGGAGCCAGAGCTTGCCAGACCCGGACCCCTCCTCACCGGGCTCCGTGTCTCTGCCCCAGCCCCTCCTGCGCTGTCACGGCTGGGTCCGTGGGACGCGGCACCCCGGGGGACCCTGGGGGTCCTGCCTCGCAGCCTCACGCAGAGCCCGGACAAGCGCGGGCGGGGGGCTGCGCCGGGGTACGTGCTCCCCTGGGGGCCAGCCGGCAGCGGCCCCCGCAGCAGCAGCAGCAGCTCCCGTCTCACCCGCCGTGGGAGGAGATGGAAACCCTCCCCGCTGCAGCTGGGGGACCAGGCTCGGCGGCCGCAGCAGCAGAGGCTTTGCCGCAGGGGCTCTCGGAAGCTGGGTTTGCTGGAGAAAGGGAGCTCCCTCCTCCAGCCCCTTCTCCATTAGCATTGCTGAAGCGGAGGTGGGGTGCGTTTGGGTCCCTGGTTAGGAGAAGAGCAGCTCTGGCAGGATCGCAAGGCTGCGATGCCTTCCAAGGGGTGTAGGAGCTTGGGGGCGACCCTGCTCGGTGGGGGGAAAGCTTCCCCTCCCAGGGCTGCTCTGCCCCGTCCCCCCCCCCAGGTGCTTACTGCTGTGGTGCCAACGCCTCCGTAACCTCTCTGCCATGACCCCTTTTCTAGCCGTGCCGCGTGAAGCACAATTAAGATGCTCTTTTCTTGCTGTCTCCAGCAGCGAGCAGCCAGCTGCTCCCCCCCCCCCCACTGCTGGCAGTGACCTTCCTCTTCTCCTCTGCCACCGAGCAGCCCTGAAGCCACCGCAGACGGGCAGAGCGAGGAGCGGGATGCAGGACAACCAGGGCCGCCACCGCCCGCGGATGCGGTCCCGGTGCAGCGTGAGGGATGCGGCTTCTCCATCCCCACCGCTCAGCCCAGATGCAGAGCGGGCAGGGGCAGCAGGAGGGGGGGCAGATGAGTCGGTCCCCCGGCAGCCAGACCCGTGTTGTGCCGGTGTGGCTTCCTGCCTTGAGAAATGCTTGCTTTCATTCACCGAAGCCTCTCGCCTGGCTCTCACACGGCAGCCCAGCAGCCGGAGGCTACCAGGAAATTTATTAGACTTGTAAAACTTCAGGGCTCAAATCTAATTGTCTCCTTCTCCCCCAGATCCCTTGAGGGAAGCTCTTTGATTTAAGCCCCAATTCCAAACTGAGCCAGCGAGTCAGCACTCAGCGCTTGAAGTCAAACGAGCAATTTGTGCGAGGGCCAAAGGAAAATTACAGCCCCCGTCGTTCGGGAACCCAGTGAGCAGCTGGTGTCCCGGTGGAGGTGTACCCCTTGCTCAAGGGCACTGGTCCATCTCACCTGCCCCAGACTGGGACACGGCTAAGAGAGATCCCAGTTCACTGTGGCAGCAGCCAAGGGCAGAAACGTGGCACTTGTTCTCCAGCACAAGCATCACCCTGAAGGTGAACAAAAAGTCCATCTGACACAGGCTCTGCTTGCGTGGCTGTGAGCCCCAGAATTTGCAGAGGATCACAGAAACTGCTGTAATTGGAGTGAAGTTGTTTTAATCTCATAAGGGCTTCCAGCTGAGGGGGTTTTGCTCAGCCATACAAAACAGCACCTGCTGGGTGGGAAATGGAGAAGTGGCCAAGTGCTGGGAGGTTGGATGGGAGCAGAAGGTGCCTCAGAAATGAAGGGGCTGGAGGTTTGTTTCTTCCTTTTTGCAGGGAGAGACGGAGGTCAGGATCTGCAGGTGGGTTGAGGACCTTTCCCTTACAGAAAAGGAATGGTTTTGGAAGAGCTCTGCCTGGGACTGATGCTCTACCCATCGTGATGGAGGAGCTTCAGGGGTTGGCTGGGGGGGCTGGAGAGAGGACAAGCTGCCGCCAGGAGGAAAGTTTTGTCAGATTCAGGATCCCACAAAAGAAGGGGGTGAAAAAGCAATTGCTGCAGTGAGTGTTAAAGGTTCTTATACAGGGAAGATATACAAGCTTGACTGGTCAAAAATGAAAATACTGAGAAGGCTGAGATGGGAGCAGCCCCAAGCTAGAGCTCAGCCCCCTCTGATGCTGTGCTGGTGGTGATGGTCTCCTTGCTGAAGGATCATCCCTTCCTCCTGCTCAGCCTCTACAACAAACTGCCGGTGCTCAGGGCTTGGCACGCTCTCTGCAGCAGTGCTGGGTGACGTCCCCTTGGCTACCGGTGCGAGGAAGGAAGAGGCAGGGGGGCTCTGCTCGGTGGATGCCTTCCCTGCCTATTAAACCAAAACAGATCTAATAAGCTGAGCAGTCGGACGTGACAGGCAGGCAGCGCTCGTCCGGGCGCAGCCGCCGCAGACACCTCGGGTGGGATTGCTGTCGCGCTCCGGCCGAGGCAGCGGAGCGTGAGCCACCCACGGAGCCTCGCCGTCGGCACGACGTGCCCAGCCTGCCGCCCAGGGAGCGGGCAGCACCGGGCTCCGCGCCTCTGCCGGTGGCTGTTGGCCACCGGGGGACGTGGGGTGGCCAGTTGTCATCCCCCGCTGGCTTCGGGGTAATCGTCCCTTCCTCCAAGCTTTTTGGGGAGCAGGTATCCCCCCCCCCCCCCCCCCGTGCATGTGCCTGGGGTGGCGGCTGCCTGGGGAGGTGGGGGCTGCAGGGTTCAGGGAAGAGGAGAGCTGGGATGGATGTGGGATGCCTGAGATGCTCTCGCGTAGGGGAGGTTTCCAGCTGGACACAAGCTGGCTGAGCCCTGGAGGGGAGGATGCTCCGTTGTAGCTTTGGGGTTGGCCCAAATGCTTTTGCCACTGTAACTCTCTCCCAAATTCCCATGCAGCCCCCCTTGCCGACCCTCCCGAGCCTGTCGTGCCTCGTGCCGCACTGACCAGCGGGCTGAACCCTGCCTCTGACCCTGTCTGCTGTTGTGTCCCTGTGGGAACACGTGGCTGCTGATGGAATGGCTTTTTTGTGTGTGTGTGGGTAAAGTGCATTCGTCTGATCTGTTGACCGTAAAAACCATCCCAAGCTCGCTAAATCCCTGCAGCCTTTCCAATGGCTCGCAGCGGCTTCGCGCAGGCTGTTTAATCAGTCATTTTTTGTGATTATCTCATGGGTTATCCTGGCGGGGGATAGGACTCAATGGACAGGCTGTAATCCCGGTGCTCCATGTCACCAGCTCCATCAGCTGTGGCCACTGGGGGTTTGTTGCCCGAAGCAGCTTCATTACAGCAAATTATAAACCCGAGTAGATTTTGCAGCTCTGCTTGTGGCCCGCCTGGCACTAGCAAACATGCTTCCCTCAGCAGTCTCTTTCTTCCCTCTTTTATTCTCTGTTTGAAGACGAACTTTGTTTTTCCCGTTCAACAACCAAACTTTGCATGAGGAGCGCTGGCCGCGGCAGAGCTGCCGGGCTGTGCACGTTCCTTCCCCGCGTGCAGCCGGGCTCTTTATCCGTCCCTGTCCCGGCTTGCAAGGGCTCGGTCCCGGAGAGGGAGGCGAGGGTGGGGAGCGATGCTACGGGGGTGCTGCAGGGCAAGGGCCAGCCCTCTCCCCACCTGGGTCTCGCAGGCTCTGGGTGCTCGCTCCGCGGCACGTCGGCGTGCCCAGGGCAACGGCTGGGCTCACGGAGAGGCTGGAGGACGGTTGCCAAACGGGGATGTTGAGCACGGAGGCTTGGGGAACGGGGTTGCTGCTCCTGATGGCTCTGGGCTTACCGGACCAAGGAAGGATCCCGCGTGGTGTGTGCGTCCAAACCTAAACTCGCAACCTTCCCTGACTTCTGGGTTCCTGATACTTGCAGGCTGCTCACAGGCGATTTGCAAATAAGAAAGGATGTTTAAATTCACTCAGCAGAAACAGCTTATTTCTGGGTTTGCAAGTTGTCTGGGAGCTGCTCACAATTTTGTCATTTGCAGTTGGGAGAAAGGGGAAAAAAAAAGAAAAAAAAAAAAAAAAAGAAGAAGAAAACACAAAATACAAAGTCTGGCTGGAGCCCAAAGCCATGTATTATAGTAGGTGCCCAGGAGATGCTCCGAGCAGTCTAATGCGCTTCTGAGCCATGGTCCCCAAGCACCGTGCCATGGAGGGAGGTGACAACAGCCCCTTCCTGCACAACTCTGCCGTGACCATCCGCCACGGTGCACTCGGCTGTGCCTCTCATTAACAGAAATAAATGGATACGGTGCAGGGAGTGGATCAGGGTAGATTTATGGGGAGGGATTAAAAGAACTAAATATACGTAGTTTGGTGGAGAGACGTTTAAAGGAAAGGGCATGTGTGTATAGGGAGGGAGTGAAAAGTATAACAACAGTCTATAAATATTTGAAGGTGTAGGCACCAAGCAGCGGATTGATTTATTCATGGCAATGTAAATGGGATGCAGGAGAGGGAGAGAGACATGACGGGGAGAAGCTGTAGATGTTTCCCTGCAGAAGGAGCAAGGATCCCATCGCCCGGACTCGGCACCCAGCGGGCAGGGGGAGCGCTGGCTGCCCGGCTTTGGCCCAAGTGGCATCTTGTGCTCCGCTTCGCTGCCGGTACGGCTGCAGACGTTGCCTGCCGAGAGGCTCTGGGCCCTGGCCCTGCGGAACCCGTCAAACCCGGCACCGTGAGACTTTCCCATTTCGTTTCTTCCCTAACGGAGCTCAGCCGATGCCTGCGCGGCTCCTCCTCCTTCCCCCTGCCCCTCGCGGTGCCAAGCTGTTCATGTGTAAGGCGAACATCTTGGGCAGGACGCGAGCTCCCGGTCCTGCCCAGTTTCGCGGTGGGCCCCCCCTCCTCGTCCCACCGCGGTGTCACGTTCTCCCGCCTGAGCGTGCCACGCTGGGTGGCAGAGCCTGGCTGGCATCGCCGCCGCCGCCGCGCTCGGCGCGAAGGCGACAGATGGGAGCGAGGAAGGCTCGCTCTGCCTGTGCCAGGGTGAAAATGGCTCAGCTGCAAATGAATATTTCCAGAAACCTCTTCTTCCTTGGTTTATAATTATGAGCAGATTTTCTTGTGGATAAAAGGGAGGCTGGTTTCAAAAAAGAAATGACCCTGTGTGGGAAGAACTGATTCTTCTTGGAAAAATATGGTGCCTTGAGCAAGTTTAACTCTTCTGCTTCCTCCAGGCAGGAACAGATTTGCTGCATCCGAATTCCTGTCAGCCAGCTCTGAGCCTGAGGCTTGGCACCAGCAACCTCCTGGTGCAGGAACCGGAGTCTATTTTAAAACAACAAGTTCCTCTTCGCAGGCCACGGGGATGGGGGGCTGCGATCCCGGATGAAGCTGCTCCTGGAGCATCTGTGGCAAGCAGGATTCCACGCACCAAGGTCTCTGGCATCGGGACTGGGATGCACTGGTGGGAGGTGTGAGACGGTGGCATTGCCTGTCTGGCACTGGCCTTGGGTGTCCCTGCTCGGCACGTGAGGGGCTAACGGTGAGGCACACTGGGGCTATTCGATGGGGAATTTCTGCTGGGAAGACCACTATGAATTGGATTTGGTGTCTTCAAACCCAAACCGTCACTTTCTGGAGGGCTGCTGGTGCTGCTCGCTGCTGCCCAGTGGGTACTGGGGGTGAGCACTGTGCCCCATCCCGGGCGCGGGTGCGTCTGCCCACACTCGCTCCCCAGTAAGAGCCGCTTCCACAGCCCTCGGCGGGGAGGCAGCCGGGGATGAGCCAAGCAATGTCTGTGGTCATATCGCACCACCGTCCGTCCCATCCCATCCCTCCGCCAGCCGGAGCATCACCGTGGTGCGTTACGACTTCAGCAGCATCAAGTCGGGAGGGCTGGGAGACAGGATTCCCTTCCCTGTACAAATTATCTTCGAGGTGTCAGAAATGGCAAGGAAAATTTGTGCAACAGACGTGAAAGGCAAAAGGGTCCTTGGAAGTTTTCCCCAGCGTGAGAGAAGCTCTTGAAGTTTATTCATATAACAGTCATCTTATTAAAGAGCTTCTCAGAGAACTTTGAACAGCTTTCTATATGGAAACAAATCTGCCTCTCTAGCAGCAGTTTTCTGTGTTTCTTTTGATAATGATAATGATCTTACATTTCTGTACAGCCTTTCATCTTGCCGGATCTTAATGAGCTTTACAGACAAATGTGCAAGCTATATGCAAAGATCAATTCGCCCAACAATGCCAGGCAGCCGCTGCCGGGGTGGATGTGGCAGGTGTCTGCGCAGCCCGCTGTAAAAGCAGCTCAGGCAGGAATGGGAGAGATTGGGGTTTGTTTTGATTTTTGTTATTTATTGAAAATGCAGGCAGCATTTTAGAGAAGCGGAATTTGGCAGGCTAGAATTTGGCCAGGACAACAAAGTTGTCTCTCTGCCTTTCCTTTTGGAGCCGTTCCTCTCCTCAATACATATTTCACCCTTCTCAGTGCCAGGGAAGGGATCGCTTCCCAATGGCTGAAACTCCTGCCTGGCGCGGAGGCGGACAGCTTCGGCGCTCTGCTCCACTAAATATTTAATGCGTTTTATAGGAAGGGTGCCGATGCCAAGAGGAGAGAGCCGTGCCAGAATAGCCGATGGCCCGTGCCCGCGGTGCTCAGCTGAGCAGAGAGCCTTGGATGGAGGTGCTTCATCCATCACAGCCATCCTCGCTGCCGGCTGCCCGGGGGTTGTGCTCCCATTTGTTCTCACTATTTCTCACCAATGCCCCAAACAATGCGGTGGGCCAGGACCTCGTCCCTCATCGGCAGCCTCTGTCCTAGCGGGATATTTCTAGCAACTGTTGTGTTCAAGGGTAGAGGCATCACCTTGAAAGCAAGGCTCTACGTCCCTGGAGTCTCATCTGTTCCCAGTCCATCAGGCCAAATTTAGCATTGCCGTGAGGAGCAGCGGTCCCCGAGCAGAGCACATCTCCTCCCCATCCATCTAGGGCACCATTTATTTCCTCCCCATAGCAACAAGCTGAGGAATCGACCTGAAGTGGAGAGGAAAAGGCAGGAGCTGGGAGCATCCTCAATGTCCTCAGTTCCCGTTTTGAGCCAATATACTGATGATCACAGGCCAAGGAGAAGGCTGCTGCTGCTGCTATTGCTCAGATGTCACCGGAGCCTCCTGCAGACCTGCTCTGCCCCATCGCTGAGGCTGGCCTTCTCCTCCTCCTTCTCCTCCTCCTTCTCCTCCTGTTTAAGCATCTTTTACTTTAAGCTGCACCCACCCATGCAGAGCTGTGCCTGGGTGGCACAGTCACTGTGCCTCCCCGGGGCCGTGCCACCTGAGGCAGGTTGTGCCCCTTCCTTTTGGCCCTTCAGTTCACAAATTCTTTCAACCCTTTGGGGTTTCTGTGGAAGCAAATTCCTTCTCTCGCCTCTGTTTCTCTTCCTCTCAAGCTGACCCCTCCTGAGAGCCCTTTTATCCTCCTGTATCGCCATGTCCACTTTTTTTTTTTTTTTTTTTTTTTTTTTTTTTTTTTTTTTTTTAT